>CM038677.1:616510501-616908431 GCA_021605205.1 Aegilops longissima | reverse complement strand
ACCCGCCTAACACGGGAGATAAGGGCAGCACTAGTTGATATATGAGCTATTCAAGCATGCAAAACAGAATGATTATTTGAAGGTTTAGAGTTTGGCACATACAAATTTACTTGGAACGGCAGGTAGAGACCGCATATAGGAAGGTATAATGGACTCATATGTCATAACTTTGGGGTTTAAGGAATTGGATGCACAAGCAGTATTCTCGCTTAGTACAAGTGAAGGCTAGCAAAAGACTGGGAAGCGACCAACTAGAGAGCGACAACAGTCATGAACATGCATTAAAATTAATAAACATTGAATACAAGCATGAGTAGGATATAATCCACCATGAACATAAATATCATGAAGGCTATGTTGATTTGTTTCAACTACATGCGTGAACATGTGCCAAGTCAAGTCACTTAAATCATTCAAAGGAGGATACCACCCCATCATACCACATCACAACCATTTTAATAGCATGTTGGCACGCAAGATAAACCATTATAACTCATAGCTAAACAAGCATGGCATGAGCAACTATGATCTCTAATTGTCATTGCAAACATGTTTATTCATAATAAGCTGAATCAAGAACGACGGACTCATAATATTTACAAAAACAAAAGAGGTCGAGTTCATACCAGCTTTTCCCATCTCAATCAGTCCATCATATATCATCATGATTGCCTTTCACTTGCACGACCGAACGGTGTGAATAATAATAAGAGTGCACGTGCATTGGACTAAGCTGGAATCTGCGAGCATTCAATAAACAGGAGAAGACAAGGCAATATGGGCTCTTGGTTAAATTAACAATGATGCATATAATAGCCATCTGAACAATTTAATCATGGTCTTCTCCTACTGTCCCCCAGAGAAAAGAAAGGAAATAAAACTATTTACACGGGAAAGCTCCCAACAAGCAAAAGAAGAACAGGAAATATTTTTGGGTTTTCTTTTTAATTATTACTACTACAGCAGGAAAAATAAACTACTACTAATTTTTTTGGTTTTTCTTAAGGTTTATTAAACACACAAGAAGAAAGCAGGAAAAAGGAAAGTAAACTAGCATGGATATTACAGTGAAAGAGTATGAGCACCGACATCTAGCAATGAGTGTGTGTGAACATAAATGTAATGTCGGTGGGAATACGTACTCCCCAAGCTTAGGCTTTTGGCCTAAGTTGGTCTATTTCCAGGGATAACTTGGCTGATACCCGTAGCTGTAGCTGGGGTCGTACTGCGATGCAACGGCTATCGCCTCCTGAGCTGCAACGTGGCGTCGAGCCGCCTCCGCTCTCCTCTCATACTCATCTGCCTCCTCTCTAGTAATAATATATCTTCCTCTCGTCTGAAAAGAAGGCAGGAGCAGGAAGAGTAACATGGACAACATGCCGTTTGTTAAAGATTAGTCGATACTGGAGAGGTGGTCCAGTCCTCTCAACAAACTCGTGGGAAACCATAGAATCAAAATCTAAATAAGTAGGGGGTAACTCCATATCACCCTCACGAATGTGTATATCAAGAAAATTAGCTAAGCGGGTTGCATAAACTCCTCCAAAGAAATCTCCGTTATGTCTATTATGATGCAACCTACGAGCTACAATGGCTCCCATATGATAAGATTGGTCCCCTAACACAGCACTTCTGAGAATGCTGAGATCTGGAGCACACATGTGACATGCTTCATCCTTAGCATTTATGCATCTGCCTATGAAGAGAGCAAAATAATGTATAGAAGGAAAGTGAATGCTCCTATAGTGGCTTCATGTATATCCCTAGATTCCCCACGCTATTTTAGCAAGAAAGTCTCTATATTCAGATTTAGGGGATCCTCGATACTACCCCAAGATGGAAGTTTGCATGCAAGAGTGAAATCCTCTAAGTCCATGGTATAAGATTTGTCATAAAGGTCAAACATGACTCAAGGAGAATTACGCTAAGATGAAAATCAAACCTCCCCACAAATGAACTTGTGAGGTCACGACATCGGGGCATTTGTCGCCTTCAAAGTCCTCAAGACCGGCAAGACGCAAATATGCGTTAAATTCTTCTTTAATTCCCGCTTGATCCATAAAATTTTCAGAAGGCCATTCACGTGGCCTCACAAGAGCGCCTCTTAGTGGTTCCTCGTCAAGATCACGCATTGCAAGCCCGGGACCTTGCTTCCTTGAAGAACCACCTTGGAACATCTTCCTAAGCATATTGTTTTCTAAAAATAATTTGAAATTTTTAGTAACTTCAAACAAAAGTGAACCAACTTCAATAAACTGATAGCAACTACTCATACAAGTGCCTAGAGCATATATCAAGCATTAGAACTACTTGGAACCATATAAATTTGACATGCAAGCTCAAGAACATGGTCACCTATGTAGCATAAATTTGCAAAGAATAAAGCACTAGAACAAAAGCTGATTGGACCAATGGAGGAGTCACATACCAAGGAACAATCTCCCCAAGCAGTTTTATGAGAGGTGCTTTGAGCAAGGAGATCAAAATCGCAGCAAAAGTGGCCGAACACGAGCTTGGGTTGGTTTTTCGGGTTTGTGTGAGGCAGAGGAAGAAGATGGGTGCAGGATAAGTGGAGGAGGGCCATCGTGGGCCCATGAGGCGGGCGCGCCAGGGGGTAGGGCGCGCCCACCCTCGTGGCAGTGTGGCAACTCCCCATGTAATTTTTGCACTATAAATCCTCAAATATTCCCGAAAAAATCATATTAAATTGGCATGGCATTCTGAGGACTTTTATTCTCGGGATATTTTTATATTGCACGAATAAATCAGGAAACAGGCAGAAAAGTACTATTTTACTTTATTTCTACTAAATAACAAAGAATATAAAGAGGGTACATAAGGTTGTGCTTCTAGTTTCATCCATCTCATGCTCATCAAAAAGAATCCACTAACAAGGTTGATCAAGTCTTGTTAACAAACTCATTCCGATAATCATGGAACCGGAGAAATTTCGAATAACACTATGTTACCTCAACGGGGATATGGACATCCCCAATAATAAGTATATCATATTTCTTCTTGACAGTAGGGAGAGGAAATTCAAAACCTCCAAATATAATCGATGAGATTTTTCCAATAGAGTTGATACTGTGAACTTGAGGTTGTTTCCTCGAAAAGTGTACCATATGCTCATTACCATTAACATGAAAAGTGATATTGCCTTTATTGCAATCAATAACAGCCCCTGCAGTATTAAGGAAAGGTCTTCCAAGAATAATAGACATACTATCATCCTCGGGAATATCAAGAATAACAAAGTCTGTTAAAATAGTAACGTTTGCAACCACAACAGGCACATCCTCACAAATACCGACAGGTATAGCAGTTGATTTATCAGCCATTTGCAAAGATATTTCAGTAGGTGTCAACTTATTCAAGTCAAGTCTACGATATAAAGCGAGATGCATAACACTAACACCGGCTCCAAGATCACATAAAGCAGTTTTAACATAATTTCTCTTAATGGAGCATGGTATAGTAGGTACTCCTGGATCTCCAAGTTTCTTTGGTATTCCACCCTTAAAAGTATAATTAGCAAGCTTGGTGGAAATTTCAGCTTCTGGTATCTTTCTTTTATTTGTAACAATATCTTTCATATATTTAGCATAAGGATTCATTTTGAGCATATCACCAATCGCATATGCAAAAAGATGGGTCTAATCATTTCAACAAAGCGCTCAAAATCCTCATCATCCTTTTCTTGGATGGTTTGGAGGAAAAGGCATGGGTTTCGAACCCATGGTTCTCTTTCTTTACCATGTTTCTTAGCAACGAAGTCCCTTTTATCATAACGTTGATTCTTTGATTGTGGGTTATCAAGATCAACAAAGAGTTCAACTTCTACATCATTATCATTACTAGGTTGAGCGTCATCATGAACATTATCATTAACATTTTCACTAGGTTCATGTTCATTACCAGATTGTGTTTCAAAGATCGACATAGAGATATCATTTGGATTATCGTGGTTCAAAGAATGTGTTCACTAGAAGTTTGCACATTCCTATCATTTTCTTTTCTTCCTTTTAGAAGAACTAGGCATATCTATATTATTTCTCCGAGAATCTTGCTCGATTCTCTTAGGGTGGCTATCGGTGTCAAACCGCGGATCTCGAGTAGGGGGTCCCGAAGCTGTGCGTCTAGGCGGATGGTAACAGGAGACAAGGGACACGATGTTTTTACCTGTGTTCGGGCCCTCTCGATGGAGGTAATACCCTACTCTGCTTGATTAATATTGATGATATGGGTAGTACAAGAGTAGATCTACCACGAGATCATAGAGGCTAAACCCTAGAAGCTAGCCTGTGGTATGATTGTTGTTCGTCCTATGGACTAAAAACCTCCGGTTTATATAGACACCGGATAGGTTAGGGTTACACAGTCGGTTACAATGGTAGGAGATCTACATATCCAGACGCCAAGCTTGCCTTCCACGCCAAGGAAAGTCCCATCCGGACACGGGACGAAGTCTTCAATCTTGTAGCTTCATAGTCTTGGAGTCCGCCAAAGATGATAGTTCGCTATCCGGACACCCCTAGTCCAGACTCCTCAAGAGTCCCACGAACCAGGCTTCAATGACGATGAGTCCAAAGGCGCATATTGTCTTGGCATTGTAAGGCGGGTTCCTCCTCTGAATACTTCATAGTAGGTTTTGAACACAAGGATAGTGTCCGCTCGCAAAACAAGTTCCACATACCACCGTAGAGAGAATAATTTTTGCACAGATCTGCTGACGTATTCGCGGGCGTGACATCACACCACGGCCAGCCTTTATATCGCTTTTTTACCGCTCCACCTCAGCGTGTTTAGCGAGGCGGCTTCACCGCACGCCTTATCAAAGCATAGATCGTGTCCCCTTATTCCGGATTCTCATCAATACGGACGTGGGTAACCCATCCGCGCCCTTGATTACTGGCGCTTGGGAGATAAGCGAGTTTTACCAGTGGTGGGGACGATAGCCGTCCGTCCATATAAGGGATAAGGATCCACCTTTTCACCCACGCCTTCTTCCTCCTTTGCTCATCCATTTCAAGACTCGAGCTCTAGCGCCTAAGTCCGCGACACCCCACCTCAACCTTCTCCAACTATGTCCGAGCGGGAGGCAGGTGGATGGCCTCCTCCGTCACGGAGGGGCACATCACAAGACTGCGGGAGGCCGGATACTTGTCCGGCGACATCGTGTGTCGGCTACCCGACGAGGGGCAGCTCATCCCCACTCCCAGGCCCCATGAGAGGGTTGTGTTCCTTACCCAATTCCTCCACGGACCAGGTTTTCCACTTCACCCATTTGTCCGGGGGCTCATGTTCTACTATGGCCTGGATTTCCACGATTTGGCCCCAAACTTCATCCTCAATATCTCGATGTTTATCATCGTGTGCGAGGCCTTCCTCTGCATCCAACCCCACTTTGGTTTATGGTTGAAGACCTTTAGCGTCAAGCCAAAGATAGTGGGCGGCCGGATGTGCGCAGTACGGAGGCGCTTATGGTGGGCGAGATGCCCAATGTCCTTGGCTCGAGGGCTCCTTCGTGGAGACAATAAAGGGGTGGCAATCAGGGTGGTTCTATATCACCGAGCCACGCGACCCCAAATGGGCGGCGGCCCCAATTCAGATCCGCTTCCCACACGGCTCACATCATGGAAAGAGACGGACTGAAGTGGGGTGATTCGGAAGAGCTGACGGACTCCAAACCTGTGTTCGAAACCTGGTGGACAAGAAGCTCAAGCTTGTCCACGTAGTCCAGGTCATGCTCATCCGCCGGATTCTCCCATGCCAGGAACGGGCCTTTAATTTGTGGGAGTTTGATCCGGCACAGCACCGAACCTTGAGCCGGCTCTTTGACACTACGTACGAAGATGCCTGGAAGGTGCTGTTCAAGGGCGCCGAAGCCCCCGCATCCGCTAACAAAGATCGTGGATACAACTCGCAGCGTCAAGCCGGCGAGGTAAGTTATTTTACCCTTTACGGGACTCTTTTTTCATAGATTGACTCTATGTGGGATCTAAAACTCCCTAATCTTTGACAGGACTGGCTGAAGACGTCCGGACAGGTTAACTGTCCGGCTCCTTTGCCGAAGACACAGCGGACGCTGATTGATTGACGGCTGCTGGCTCCGGTACCCATGTGGTGCCGAGAAGAAGGCCAAGAAGGAGGCCATGGGAGCTCGAAGGAGCCCCGACGCCAGTCTTGTCATTCTCAAGCGAATCTTCTCCCGAGAACGAGGAGGAGGAAAAAAGCCTCTCCCAGTGAAGAGGAGAGAGGAAAAGAAGGCCGCCTAACCGGGAGGCCGGAGGGTCTAAGAAGGGAAGAACCCTTCCTCCGGACTTCTCCACCAACATCGACAACGACGAGGAGGATTGGCCAACAAGGGCCAAGCCCCTGGCGAGATCGTAAGTGTCCGGATACCCATGAATTTTTCATTGCATAGTGTTCTCTAATGTTGAACAATTATGCAGCCCGCCCAAGGGCGAGTTCGCCGCTTCATCGAGCGGGTCCCTGGGTTCGTCGGAAATGGAGAGTACTTCACTTCCGGCCGCCTCCTCGCCTCACGCTGCGGATGACACCGAGGTGGGGCCCCAAGGGGGGCCTGGTCAAGAGGAGGTGGCGCAGGAGGCGCCGCAAGGCGACCTCCCGGACTCCAGGCGCGTGGGGGGCGAGACCCCCAGGGGCTCTAAGCCCGACCCTCATCCGGACTCCATGCCGAACCTTCAGTGTTTCGAGTCCGGCAAGCGGTCCTTCGAAGGAAGGTAAGGCGCGGTGTCCTCCGCCCAACCGAGGCACCGGATAGCTCTTGGAGGTGCTTAACGGCGCCCCATCGAGGAGGAGCACCGCCTTTGTTATGAGTGCGGTGATCCGGACGATTCGATCCGCCAAGAGCGGTGACTGAAGCTGTACCAGCCTTCTAACGAGCTTTGAGGTAAGTTTAGAATATGTAAAATATTACCGCATAGACAGTAGCCCCGATGCTTAGTTTGGTGTTAGGAAAGAAAAGCCGGACTAAGGATCTAAAAAGATATACGCAGGAGTCTAACATAAGTATGTCAATATGGGAATGCAGTTGCTGCCTGACCGACCTCTGCCGCCCGCTGCAGAGGTCGATGCATTGAAGCAGAGCCTCGAGCAGTCCGAGAACGAGCTTGGCTTTGCCAAGAAGCAGCTCGAGGACAATGAAGGTAAGTAATACCTTATAGAAAGGTTTTGGTTGCAAAAAATAATAGGAATAACATGGGTACTGCAGGGCCACGAACGAGGTGGCGACTACGAAGGAAGCGGTGTCCGTGGTCAGCTCATGCCATGGAGCGCACCGAGCGAGAGAAGGGGGAGGCGCAGCTGGCGGAGGTGCGGCAAGAGCTCCAGGCTCTCGTGAAAAAACACGAGGGTTTGGAGCGTGACTTGAAGACCCGAGAGTCCGAGCTTGCCTCGGCTCTTGAGAGTGCTAAAGCTGCTAAGGCCGAGGCCCAAAAAGCCCTCCAAGAAATTGAGTCAATAAAGAAGATAGCAGCGGGTAAGGCATTCTTTATGCAAAGCAAGCATGTGAAAGTGAATTACCTATTACTTACCCGGATTCGGAGCTCTCCAGGAGCATTCGCAGATCTGCCCGTGAGTGTGTACGATGCTGCGCGTTCTACCGCGCCAAGGAGGGGAGCTCGATGGAAAATGTGTTCGGTCTCAAGATGTCGAGGCGGACATCAGTGCCCCTAAGCGACCGGTGAAGCAGCTGGTCGAGCTCCACAAGGTCGCCGAACAGTCCATGAAGGGCCTCATAGTTCGGCTGTGGCCATTGGAAGCCATGCCTGGGAGCTACTTTGGGCTAGTGCGGCGGGTGGTGGACGCATGTCCAAGGATTGAAGTCATCAAGCGCTCCGTCTGCATTGAAGTTGCCCGTCGGGCCCTTGCCCGTGCTAAAGTGCACTGGGGCAAGCTGGATGCGGAGAAGCTTGTGACGGACGGGCCACCGAAGGGCAAGGAGCATCGCACGCCCGAAATGTACTATGAGGGCCTCCTGAAGGGTGCCCGCCGTATAGCGGATGAGTGCTCCAAATATGTAATTTTTGAATAGACTCGCATTTGTTATCTTGTACGCTGAAAACTTGTTCATATGCGCTAAGCAACGCTTGTTAATTTAAAATATTACCTTCATGCGGCCGTTTATCAAATTTGAGAGATGGCAAGTCGTTGGCTTCAGCCCCCATGCCACGAGTCTTTGGGGTGTTAGGGATAAACTTGAGCGATCTTGTTCCCATTCTTGGGTCCATCGAGGAGGCGCTCACGCAACGTAACAAGGCAACCGGACTTATAATGCTTGAACACTCTCACTTAGCCATAGAATTCTATAATTTTAAATTTCGCAAAGCCCCTAGTATTCGAAGACCGAGTTCGGGCGCTATCCACGCCTTGGCGGACAATTCGGTTCCTCGCTCTAAGCGGCATAAGTCTTTAGGGACCGAAAAACCTCTCAAACAGCGATCGGCTCTCGCCCTATCATGACGGTCAGTTTTAGCTTTCTTCCGAGGTGCTCAACCCAGCTCAACCGGGGCACAATCGCGGTGGTTCTCCGGTGCTACCTTAGCCGATATAACGGAACGTAAGGTACCAAAACACGGAGCCGAGCAAACCCAACTATTGACCCAAGACATGATTCGAGCCGATTCATATAATGCTATAAGTTCGGGTGCCGCACTTGTGAAAGTGTCAGGACTTATCACACCATAATTTTGGGGTACTTAAGCCCTGGTGTATTGGCCGTACCAAAGTGTACGGGTGCAACATGTCATGAAATGAACATATATATAGATAAAAAAAGGCAATAATAGGCAAGAGCTATATATTGATTATTGAAAAGAAACTGCAAATAAAAGCAGGACGACACAAATTGTGCGATAAGCAAGGGATGGGACTATTTAACATGTCCCCCTCCAGGGGTAAGCTGCGGGATGGTATGTAAAACATGTATAATGCTCGTAATAGAGACCACCTGAACACTTCGACGTAGCTCTCTTCTACCCTGGCTGTTGCATCGTTAGTTCGGCAATTCTAGTGCCGGACAGGACTTCTGGAGAACGGAGTCCCGAAAGTAAGAAAAAGGGAAAAAGGAAAAGAATGACACAATCGAGAGCCCCCAGTGCGGTCGAGCCGCATTCTTGGCGGTCGTGGTCGTGCCCTCCCTTATGCCCATGGTATCTCCGGGCGTAGTTATGTATGCGTATCTGGCTTCGCAATTTCGCGAGGTGGGGTTGGGGCGGATTGCTACGCGTGCTTGAATCGTGCCAGGCGGTCTTGTTGTAGGTTACTCCGGGCGCGCTTGACAGTGTCCGGACGTTTAGTGGCCGGACTCGAGAATAGCTGTGAAAGGCTACTTTGTACCTCCGCCGTGAGGGCCGCTGTGTGCTCCTCCGTTCGGAGAGAGCCTTCGGTGTTTCCATTGACTGTGATTACTCCTCGAGGGCCTGGCATCTTGAGCTTGAGGTATGCGTAGTGCGGCACCGCATTGAACTTTGCAAATGCGGTTCGTCCGAGCAGTGCGTGATAGCCACTGTGGAGCGGGACTATGTCGAAGATTAACTCTTCGCCGGAAGTTATCCGGGATCGAAGACCACTTCGAGTGTAATCGAGCCCGCATAATTGGCCTCTACACCTGGTATTACGCCTTTAAAGGTCGTCTTTGTAGGTTTAATCCTTGAGGGTCTATGCCCATTTTGCGACCTTGTATCCTCGATAAAGCAGGTTCAGGCTGCTGCCGCCATCCATCAGGACTCTAGTGAGGTGAAATCCGTCAATGATTGGGTCAAGAACCAATGCGGCAAAACCGCCGTGACGGATGCTAGTGGGGTGGTCCCTTCGACAAGGGTGATCGGGCAAGAAGACCATGGGTTGAACTTCGGGGTGACTGGCTCCATCGCATATACGTCCCTTAGCGCACGCTTCCGCTCCCTTTTGGGTATATGGGTTGCGTATATCATGTTCACCATCCGCACTTGTGAGGGGAAACCCTTCTGTCCTCTATTGTTCGGTGGGCGGGGCTCTTCCTCGTCATCGCTATGCAGCCCCTTGTCATTGAGTTCGGCACTTAGCTTGCCTGCTTGCTTGAACACCCAACAAGCCCTGTTGGTGTGATTGGCTGGTTTTTCGGGGGTGCCATGTATTTGGCACGAGCGATCGAGTATTCAGTCCAAGTTGGACGGGCCCTGGGTATTTCTTTTGAATGGCTTCTTCCGTTGACCGGGTTTAGAGCCTCTGAATCCGGCGTTGACTGTCGTATCTTCATCATTGTCGCCGTTAATGCGGCGCTTGTTCTTGTTGTGACGCGACCTGCCATTGTTGTCCTTGGTATCCGAACTACCAGGGTTTTTGGTCAAGTTGTTACTACGAGCTAGCCAGCTGACCTCTCCCGCACAAAAGCGGGTCATAAGTGTTGTGAGGGCTGCCATGGATTTCGGCTTTTCCTGTCCCAGGTGTCGGGCAAGCCACTCGTTGTGGATGTTATGTTTGAAGGCTGCAAGGGCCTCTGCATCCGGACAGTCGACGATTTGATTTTTCTTGGTTAGGAACCGTGTCCAGAATTGTCTGGCCGATTCTTCTCGCTGCTGAATTATATGGCTAAGGTCATCAGCATCTGGTGGTCGCACATATGTGCCCTGGAAGTTATCAAGGAATGCGGCTTCCAGGTCCTCCCAACAACCAATTGGTTCTGCTGGCAAGCTGTTAAGCCAATGCTGAGCTGGTCCTTTAAGCTTGAGGGGGAGGTATTTGATGGCGTGTAGATCATCACCGCGGTCCATGTGGATATGGAGGAGATAGTCCTCGATCCAGACCGCAGGATCTGTGGTACCATCATATGATTCGATGTTTACGGGTTTGAAGCCCTCGTGGATTTGATGATCCATTACTTCATCGTGAAGCATAGTGGGTGTCTTGGCGCCTCATTGGGCTATATCACGACGTAGCTCATATGTGCTTTGTCTCATCGTGTTCGCCCGGCCGGGTTGTTTGATCCGCGCGACGGTAATCATACCGAGTCGTTAGGCGCCCGCGATCCGTAGATCGATCTTGTATGTTTTGCCTTATCCTCCAATATATCTCGCAAGTCCGCGCGTTTTCCGTGCCTTGGTACTTTTGAGCGCGTCGGGGTGTGGCTTGAGTGGAGAGCGAGAGGCTTCTCTGTCATGCCACGGGTGGCCGGTCTGCCATGTCGGCGCCTGGTGACTTGGGTGCTTCCTCCTCGATCGAGGCAACGGCCTGCGTTTGGGGTAGCTTTTTAAGGGGCGTTCGAGTTCATACTCTTCCGCTGCAAGGACTTCAGTCCATCTGTCAGCTAGCAGGTCTTGGTCAGCTCTAAGCTGTTGCTGCTTATTCTTGAGGCTGCTTTCCGTGGCTATAAGCCTGGGTTTGAAACGCTCCTGTTCGGCGGGATCCTCAGGCACGACGAATTCATCGTCGTTGAGGCTTGCCTCATCTTCGGAGGGAGGCGCATAGTTATCGTCCTCTACCTCTCTTTCTGCCGCACTATCGTGCGGACTTGCTTCTCCCTCCTCCTGCGCTGAGTCCTGCTGGAGGGGGTTGTCTTCGGCACTGTCCGGGGTGTTATTATCCCCCGTGCCGGGATCACCGTTTTTGTTGTGGCGGGATTTAGAGCGGCGCCGCTGACGTCGTCGCTTTGGTTGCTTCTTGGAGGGGTCATCCTCCGTTGTTCCATCGCCGTTTCCATCTTTTGGGATGTCCACCATGTATATGTTGTATGACGAGGTGGCCTTCCAGTGCCCAGTAGGCGCTGGGTCTTGGTTGTCTCCGGCATCGTCGTCCATACCGTCGATGTCCTCGGAGTCGAAGTCGAGCATGTCGGTTAAATCATCGACAGTGGCTACAAAGTAGGTGGTGGGTGGGCGTTGAATTTCTTCGTCGTCCGCATCCCAACCTTCCTGACCGTAGTCCGGCCAGGGCTCTCCTGATAAAGAGAGAGACTTTAGCGAATTCAGGATGTCGCCAAAGGGCGAGTGCTCAAAGATGTCCGCGGCAGTGAACTCCATGACCGGCGCCCAATCGGATTCGATTGGCAGGGGCGCGGAGGGTACGGAGTCCGGAGAGGAGTCCGGCACCTCGGAGTCATGGTCTTCGCAAAGGACAGGAATTGTGTTTGGCTCAATCGCCGTAGAGATTTCAGCCCCCGGGGCGGTGTCCAACCAACCATCCTCGATCGGCGAGATCGGCTCCGAATCGATGTTCGGAGCGGACCTAGTGCGGCCTCCAGGACACTGTTCAGCGGCAGAGTTAGATCATGCCCATCGAGACAGTGCGGCGTGCTTGGCTGTGGCTCGAATCCGTCGAAGATCAAGTCTCCGCGGATGTCGGCCGTGTAATTCAAACTTCCAAATCTGACACGATGGCTGGGCGTAGCTTCGATCTGCTCCAGATGGCCAAGTGAATTGGCCGCATGATGCAAAGCCCGAATCTGAAGATCTGTCCGGGAGAAAAGTCTCACCTGGACCGCATCGTTGTTGATGATCGAAGGAGCCATAGGGCCTATAGGTGACGACACGCAGGAACTCTCAATGAAAGCACCAATGTCGGTGTCAAACCGGCGGATCTCGGTAGGGGTCCCGAATCAAGCGTCTAGGCGGATGGTAATAGGAGACAAGGGACACGATGTTTTTACCCAGGTTGGGCCCTCTCGATGGTGGTAATACCCTACTCCCGCTTGATTAATATTGATGATATGGGTAGTACAAGAGTAGATCTACCACGAGATCGTAGAGGCTATACCCTAGAAGCTAGCCTGTGGTATGATTGTTGTTAGTCCTATGGACTAAAACCCTCCGGTTTATATAGACATCGGATAGGTTAGGGTTACAGAGTCGGTTACAATGGTAGGAGATCTACATATCCAGATCGCCAAGCTTGCCTTCCACGCCAAGGAAAGTCCCATCCGGACACGGGGACGAAGTCTTCAATCTTGTATCTTCATAGTCTTGGAGTCCGCCAAAGATGATAGTTCGCTATCTGGACACCCCTAGTCGAGGACTCCTCAAAGTGGCCTTGAGGATACAAAGGTTCTGAGTCATTCTACCAGTTCTAGTAGCCACTCTAACAAAGATAATCATTTTTCTTACTATTCATTTCATCAAGCACTTCTTTCGAGCTTTAAGTACTTGTTCTACTTGAGTGGTAACCATAGAAGCATGTTTGCTAACAAGTTTAAGTTCACCTCTAATATTGGCCATATAATCACTCAAGCGTTTAATCATAAAGGTATTACATTTCAATTGTCTACCAAAACAAGCATTAAAGTCGTCTTGCTTAAACATAAAGTTATCAAACTCATCCAAGCATCGACTAGCAATTTTAGTAGGAGGTACTTCAGCTTTATCATATCTATAGAGAGAATTTACCTTTACTACGTGTCGGGATATCGGGATCGGAGGTTCTTGATGAATAAAGAATTGAGATCATACACTTCTTCAACATGCGGTAAATTAAGACCATGTATTTCTTCAATAGGAGGTAAATTCTTAACATCTTCACTTCAATACCTTTTTCTTTCATAGATTTCTTTGCCTCTTGCATATCTTCAGATGAGAAATAGAACACCTCTCTTCTTGAGTTGGTTTAGGAATAGGCTCGAGAATTGGCTCAGAGCTGGCTCGGGAGTTGGCTCGGGAGGTGCCCAATTATTTTCATTTGTCAACATATTATTCAATAGAATTTCAGCTTCATCCGGTGTTCTTTCCTAAAAGAGAACCAGCACAACTATCCGGGTAATCTCTGGAAGCATCGGTTAGTCCATTATAAAAGATATCAAGTATTTCAGGTTTCTTAAGAGGATGATCAGCAAAGCATTAAGTAACTTGAGAAGCCTCCCCAAGCTTGTGGGAGGCTCTCTTCTTCAATTTGCACAAAATTATATATATCCCTCAAAGCAACTTGTTTCTTATGAGCAGGGAAATATTTAGCGAGAAGTAATAAATCATATCACGGGACTCGCACACAACCAGGATCAAGAGAATTAAACCATATCTTAGCATCACCCTTTAATGAGAATGGAAATATTTTGAGTATATAAAAGTAGCGCGATCTCTCATCATTAGTAAACAGGGCAGCTATATCATTTAACTTAGTAAGATATGCCAAAGTAATTATATCAGGATCAACAGAGAATTCATAATAATCCTTATCAGGAACACGGATAGGTCAAGTAGCAAAATCAGGGTCAGGTCTCATCCTATCTCTAAGAGATTCTTTACTCCATTTAACTAGCAGCCTCTTAAGTTCATATCTATCCTTACAAGCAAAAATAGTTGTAGAAGATTCAGCATCAAAAAGATAACCCTCAGGAATAGCAGGCATATTTTCATCATCACTTTCATCATTCTATTCAGTTTCAATAATTTCTCTTTCTCTAGACCTAGAAATTTGTTCATCTAGAAATTCACCAAGGGGCACAGTAGTATCAAGCATAGAAGTAGTTTCATCATAAGTATCATGCATAGCAGAAGTGGCATCATCAATAAGATGCAACATATCGAACGAATAGCGTAAGCAGGTTTAGGTGTCGCTAGCTTACTCATAATGAAGGTGAATCAAGTGCGAGCTAGATGGCGTTCTTACCTCCCTCGTAGTTGAGGGATAAATTGTTGTCTTAGCATCTTTCAAGTTCTTCATAGTGTCCAGCAGATCTAAATCCCAAGTGACTCAAAGAATAGAGCTATGCTCCCAACAACGGCCTTGAAAATGCTCTTGATAACCCACAAGTATAGGGGATCGCAGTTTCGAGGGTAGAGTATTCAACCCAAATTTATTGATTCGACACAAGGGAGCCAAAGAATATTCTCAAGTATTAGCAGCTGAGTTGTCAATTCTACCACACCGGAAACTTAGTATCCGCAGCAAAGTGTTTAGTAGCAAAGTAATATGATAGTGGTGGTACGGTAACAAAAGTAAAGACAGATAAAAGTAATGTTTTGGTATTTTTGTAGTGATTATATGAGAGCAGCGGAAAAGTAAATAAGCGTAAACCGGTATATGGAAAGCTCGTAGGGACGGATCGGTGATGGATAATTATGCGGATGTGGTTTGTCATGTAACATCATAACATAGGGTGACCTGAACTAGCTCCAGTTCATCAATATAATGTAGGCATGTATTAGTAAATAGTCATACGTGCTTATGGAAAAGAACTTGCATGGCATCTTTTGTCCTACCGTCCCGTGGCAGCGGGTCCTATTGAAACTAAGGGATATTAAGGCCTCCTTTTAATAGAGAACCGGAACAAAGTATTAGCACATAGTGAATACATGAACTCCTCAAACTATGGTCATCACCGGAGTGGTCCGATTATTGTCACTTGAGGTTGCGGATCATAACACATAGTAGGTGACTATAGACTTGCAAGATAGGATCAAGAACACACATATATATTCATGAAAACATAATAGGTTCTGATATGAAATCATGGCACTCGGGCCCTAGTGACAAGCATTAAGCATAGCAAAGTCATAGCAACATCAATCTCAGAACATAGTGGATACTAGGGATCAAACCCTAACAAAACTAACTCGATTACATGATAAATCTCATCCAACCCATCACCGTCCAGCAAGCCTACGATGAAATTACTCACGCACGGCGGTGAGCATCATGAAATTGGTGATGGAGGATGGTTGATGATGACGACGGCGAATCCCCTCTCGGAGCCCCGAACGGACTCGAGATCAGCCTCTCGAGAGAGATTAGGGCTTGGCGGCGGCTCCGTGATCGTAAAAGCGATGAAACTTTCTCTCTGATTTTTTTCTCCCCGAAAGCCAATATATGGAGTTGGAGTTGGCGTCGGAGGGTCTCCAGGGGGCCCACGAGGTAGGGGGCGCGCCCAGGGGGAGGTGGCGCGCCCCCACCCTCGTGGACAGGGTGTGGGCCCCTTGGTCTTCATCTCTGGCGAGGATTTTTTATTATTTTTTATAAGACATCCCGTGGAGTTTCAGGTCATTCCGAGAACTTTTGTTTTCTACACATAAAACAACATCATGGCAATTCTGCTGAAAACAACGTCAGTCCGGGTTAGTTCCATTCAAATCATACAAGTTAGAGTCCAAAACAAGGGCAAAAGTGTTTGGAAAAGTAGATACGACGGAGACGTGTCGGGACCCACAGACGGGCCACCGATTTCATGAAAAACACTTTCCCCAGCTGTCACTCGGACCCACCGGAGGTGCCTCCTTATTACGCACAAAAAATGAATACCCCCTGCTAGCTGGGACCAACCTTGGTGGGAGGCTGACTTGTGGGCCTACTAAGTTGACTGGGACGGAGGCCTTTGTCAACTTTAGTCAATATATATGAACAGTTCTAGCTCCAGTGACCGTACGATGTCCATCCAACGGCCGTAGTGCTTCTTCAACCTCTGGTCTTCTTGCTCCGGCCGCCCAAATCAGCGCCGGTCGTGGTTGCTTTGCTCTGCCGCCCGTGGCGGTTGTGATGATGTCTTGGAGGCCTCATCGCCCCTACTACTCCCACCGCTGGACAGGCCATCCCTCTCGCACCACACCCCCTGTTATTCGGGCGGCGGCAACCTCACACCGCAGCCGAGCAGTGAACCCTCATACTCCTCTCACGCGTGGGCATCCACTGCGCGTCTTCCCGCTCGCTCTTCCCTTCATAGGCCTCGCCGTCGCCCATCGCCTCGTGCTCTCGCCGCTTGGCGTGGTCAACGTGGTCAAGGAATGGCTTCCATCGGACGTGGACTGTATATGGAGAGGCGACAGTGGGTCCATGGCATGACAAGGAAGTGCCTCCTTATTACTGCGCAAAACAATTATTCCTCCACACGGCAATGGGGACCCACCGGACGGGCCACCTTATTTAGCGAAAAAAATGTTTCCCCCTGTCTGCTGGGACCCACCAATTACATCTTCGCATGCAAGGAAGTGTGTCCGAAAAAAACGATTCGCTCCCCTGACTGTTGGGACCCACCAGCTACATCTTCGCACGCAAGGAAGTGCCTGACAGTCGGGACCCACCTGGTCGAAGCGTCACGCAGCATTGTCATTCGGTCGCATGGCGTATGCGTACATATATCTTTGGTGGATGTAGAGGCGCACACGTGTCGTAGTAGAGGCGCGCACGTAGCATGTACACGTATGTACAACGGCGAGGGTGCAAGAAAGAAACTACGGCCACGTACGTACATACGGGCAGGGTCTCGAACACCTATCGTGCATACGTACATGGCTGGGTCGGAACGGAGAAACAGCGTCGTCGTCGTGTTCATGGGGAGCCAACCGGCTGGGTCGGAACGGAATGCGTGGTCGTGTTCATCGAGAGGGCTTGGACGGAACAGGCGATGGAAATGAGGCCTGGCGTATCGCACAACGGAGGAAACGGCCTTGTGTTCGACCGCCACGTTCAAATGGGGTCTGTTGATCGGGAGGGCCCGCGCGTCCGCAAAAGCGGAGAAACGGACCTCCTACGGTCGTAAACGGGGTCTGTTGATCCGGAGGGGCTGGCATACCGCAAAAGCGGAGAAGCGGACCTCCTCACGGTCGAAACAGGGTCCTGTTGATGGGAGGGGTGTGGCGTGCCGCAAAGCAGATTAAACGGACCTCCTACGGTCGTAAACGGGGTCTGTTGATCGGGATGGGTGTGGCGTACCGCAAAATGGGTAAACGGACCTCCTATGGTGTAAGCAGGGGTCTGTTGATCGGGAGGGTGTGGCGTATCGCAAAAGCGGACGAAGCGGACTTGTGTTGGGCGCCACGGTCGAAAGCGGGGTCTGTTCGCCGGGAGGGTGTGGCGTGCCGCAAAGCAGGACTCCACGAGATCTTGGTCATCTCCACCGTCGACCTCCTCCGGCCTCCACGGGCTACCGTCGACCTCCTCCAGCCTCCACGGGCTCCTGTTCATCCAGCCTCCACCGCGCTACTCCACGCCATTGTTCAACCACCCTCCACGGGCACCCTCCATCGTCTCTGTTCATCCAGCCCTCCACACCACAGGTTACATTCAACCACCCTCCATGGCCACCCCTCCACCGTCTCATCGTTCATCCAGCCCTCCACACCACGGGTCCTGTTCATCCGGAGGCAACGCCACCGCTCCATTCATCAATCCCCCCGCAACACTCACTATTCATCCAATCGATCGGCTTGATTAGCAGCGATGGCGAAGAATCGCTCCATCGAGTTGATTAACATCCATCGATCGATCGCTCGGGTTTAGTAACGCGTAGCCTGTAGTGCAATCACTCGGGTTCAGTTAGAGCCCAACGCCTCGCTCGGGTTCGATTAGAGCTAGCGCCGCGCACACATGCGCGCGACGTGTCGACGAGAAAGCAGCGCATCGCTTCGCCCCGACCTCCCACCATAACCGCAACTCCCGAAATTTTCCTCCCCCTCGCTTCTACCACGGTTTTTTCCGTCCTGGACGACCCAAAGAATGTCATGCAATTGCGTCTCCGGCTCGCCCAGGATGAAAAGCCCATTTTCTGTCATGATTTTTTGTCATAGAAGTAGGAGCCCACCACATCTATGATGATACCGGGTTTTGTCACAATAATCGTCATAGAAGTGTCATATGTATGACAGAAAAAAATTCGTTCGGCCCAAAATGTCACGGATGTGTCTTTTTTTTGTAGTGTTAGCCTATTATGAATAAACATGTTTGCAATGAAAATTAGAGATCATAGTTGCTCGTGCCATGCTTGATTAGCTATGAGTTATAATGGTTTACCTTGCGTGCCAACATGCTATTAAAATGGTTGTGATGTGGTATAGTGGGGTGGTATCCTCCTTTGAATGATTTAAGTGACTTGACTTGGCACATGTTCACACATGTAGTTGAAACAAATCAACATAGCCTTAACGATATTTATGTTCATGGTGGATTATATCCTAATCATGCTTGCATCCAATGATTATTAATTTTAATGCATGTACATGACTGTTGTCGCTCTCTAGTTGGTCGCTTCCCAGTCTTTTGCTAGCCTTCACTTGTACTAAGAGGGAATACTGCTTGTGCATCCAATCCCTTAAAACCCAAAGTTATACCAGATGAGTCCACTATACCTTCCTATATGTGGTATCTACCTGCCGTTCCAAGTAAATTTGTATGTGCCAAACTCCAAACCTTCAAATAAACATCATGTTTTGTATGCTCGAATAGCTCACGTATCAACTAAGGTTGTCTGTATCTTCCATGCTAGGAGGGTTATTTTGAAGAGGAGTGGACTCTGCTCCTCACTCACGAGAAAATGGCTGGTCACCGGGATGCCCAGTCCCATGCTTTATGCAAACTAAATCAAAATAATTGGAAACAAAACTCCCCCTGGGACTGTTGCTAGTTGGAGACACTCGTTGTTTCGAGCAAGTCATGGATTGATGCTTGTTGGTGGAGGGGGAGTATAAACTTTACCATTCTGTTTGGGAACTGCCTATAATGTGTGTAGAATGGAAGATATCGCCATCTCTTGGTTGTTATGTTGACAATGAAAGTATGCCGCTCAAAATATTATTTATCTCTATTTCAAAACCGAGCTCTGGCACCTCTACAAATCCCTGCTTCCCTCTGCGAAGGGCCTATCTATTTACTTTTATGTTGAGTCATCACCCTCTTATTAAAAAGCACTACCCGGAGAGCGCAGTTGTCATTTGAATTCATTACTATTAATTTATATTGGGTATTACTATGATTGGATCTCTTTTTACCATGAATTACAATGTTTAGTCAATCCTTGATCTTTAAAGGTGCTCTGCATTTATGTTTTGCGGTGTCAGAAAGGGCTAGCGAGATACTATCTTGTTATATCATATCATGATTGTTTTGAGAAAGTGTTGTCATCCGAGATTTATTATTATGGCTCGCTAGTTGATTATGCCATTGATATGAGTAAACATGAGACCTAAGAGTTATTGCAAATGTGCTTAGTCATAATCTTTGCTGAAAACTTGAATCTTTGGCTTTACATATTTACAACAACAAGAGCAAAGCGAGTTTGTAAAAGTTTTTCTTTATCACTTTCAGTTTATCAACTGAATTGCTTGAGGACAAGCAAAGGTTTAAGCTTGGGGGAGTTGATACGTCTCCGCCGTATCTACTTTTCCAAACACTTTTGCCCTTGTTTTGGACTCTAACTTGCATGATTTGAATGGAACTAACCCGGATGACGATGTTTTCAGCAGACTTTCCATGGTGTTATTTATGTGCGAAACAAAAGTTCTCGGAATGACACGAAACTCCACGGAGCGTCTATTTGGAAATAATAAAAATCCTTGCCAAAGATGAAGACCGGGGCCCACACCTAGCCATGAGGGTGGGGGCACGCCCAAGGCGCGCCCCCCTACCTCGTGGGCCCCCTGGAGCTCCTCCGACCTCAATTCCAACTCTATATATTTGCTTTGAGGAGAAAAAAATAGAGAGAAGAATTCATCGCGTTTACGATCTGAGCCGCCGCCAAGCCCTAAAACCTCTCGGGAGGCTGATCTGAGTCCGTTCGGGGCTCAGGAGGGACTCCATCGCCATCGTCATCATCAACCATCCTCCATCACCAATGTCATGATGCTCACCGCCGTGCGTGAGTAATTCCATCGTGAGGCTTGCTGGGCGTTGATGGGTTGGATGAGATCTATCATGTAATCGAGTTAGTTTTGTTAGGGTTTGATCCTAGTATCCACTATGTTACGAGATTGATGTTGCTATGACTTTGCTATGCTTAATGCTTGTCACTAGGGCCCGAGTGCCATAATTTCAGATCTGAACCTATTATGTTTTCATGAATATATGTGAGTTCTTGATCCTATCTTGCAACTCTATAGTCACCTACTATGTGTTATTATCCGGCAACCCCGAAGTGACAATAATCGGGACCACTCCCGGTGATAACCATAGTTTGAGGAGTTCATGTATTCACTATGTGCTAATGCTTTGTTCCGGTACTCTATTAAAAGGAGGCCTTAATATCCCTTAGTTTCCATTAGGACCCCGCTGCCACGGGAGGGTAGGACAAAAGATGTCATGTAAGTTCTTTTCCATAAGCACGTATGACTATATTCGGAATACATGCCTACATTACATTGATGAATTGGAGCTAGTTCTGTGTCACCCTATGTTATGATTGTTACATGATGAACCGCATCCGGCATAATTCTCCATCACCGATCCAATGCCTCTGAGTTTTCACATATTGTTCTCCGCTTATTTACTTTTCCGTTACTCTTTGTTACAATCACTACAAATCCCCAAAAATATTACTTTTGCTACCGTTACTTTTGTTACCGTTACCACTACTATCATATTACTTTGCTACTAAATACTTTGCTGCAGATACTAAGTTATCCAGGGGTGGCTGAATTGACAACTTAGTTGCTAATACTTGAGAATATTCTTTGGCTCCCCTTGTGTCGAATCAATAAATTTGGGTTGAATACTCTACCCTAAAAAACGGTTGCGATCCCCTATACTTGTGGGTTGTCACACCTAGCCCCATGGTGGTCGCCAAATGTCGGGGGTGTCGTGCGACATATGCCAAAGGATGGCTTACCATGGAGGGGGCTAATAAGACGTCACCGGTGCCTGGAAACGGGATAAGGCGCAAACATGCCCGTCGGCGGATCTTACCCAGGTTCAGGGCTCTCCTAGGAGATAACACCCCTAATCCTGCTATGCGGGGTCTCCGCATGATCACTCAAGCAACAATGGTGGCTACAAGCTTGCTCCTTGAGCTGTTTCTCTAGAGGGGGAAGAAGAACAAGTGTAGCCCTAGCTCCCTCTCTCTTTAGGTGGGTGTGGATGAACTGAAGTCTGAACCCTTTGCATGGGTGCCTTGGGGGTTTATATAGGCCTACGTCCCAGGGGTACAAAGGTAATCCGGCCGGGTGTAGGACCCGGCTGTCAGTGTCTCTCGTCGCCGGATTCTCCGACGGCTGGTGGGGCCCGCCGCCTGGTGGGTCCCACCGACTGTCTTATACTTGACCGACAGGCCGCGCCCGCCGCTCGCGGGTCTTGCCGGCTGCTCGACACTATTGCTATGCTGGTAATGATGCACGCTTTGTTGGGGGAGGCATGGCTACAGTACCGCCGTCTGGTGGGCGTTCACTGTAGCCACTCCCCATCTCTTCTGGTTAATGGCGCACAAATCCCCAGGAGGGGGAGGGCCGCCTAGTCATCAGCCGGCCTCCCTCGAACCGACTGGCCAGGGATGGCCGCTCTCTAGCTTCTCGCAGTTAAGTGGGGCCCGCCGCCTGTGGGCCGTACCGACAGCCCGTCGTGGGAGCATGGCTCCCTCTGACAGGGGTGATGGCATGGGCAGCGTGGCAACAGTGCCGCGTCGGAGGAAATAATGTCAAAATTATATAACACAGTTTAATGTATAATAATATTGTTTTCACAATTCCGGTACATTTATTCAAATATAATATCCTTCGAGCACTGACCCTCTATCAAGCGGGCGCCCTCTAGGACATCCTCCAAATAATGCTCCGGCATGTAAGGGTCCTTGCCTCCAGGCGGACCCTTGGTGGCAACATCGGTGGCCTTCATCTTTGCCCAGTACATCTTAACGGCGTCAATACGCAACACTGCATTGACAAGCCGCTGCACCAAACCGAAATAGCTGCTCGAAACGGGTTTGGCTGGCCATAGCCGAACCACGATGTCCTTCATGGCAGCTGAAAGAACATGCTGTGCCCTCATGTTTGGTTTTGGTAATTGATGACAATCTCTATGGACTAATGGTTGCCTTGAGTTATATTTGAAGGTTTGTCCATAGGCTTTTCTTGGAGTACATGTGTTGGTTTCAAGGAGAGTTTGTGTTGACCAAGGTGCTATTAAGGAATTATCCGAAGATTGGTCATGTGAGAGTTGAGCTTATTGCAAGCTTGTCTTGAAAAAGAAGATTATGTGATCATTCATGCTTATCTTCAAGACATCATCCAAATGAAGAGAGTTGGAAAGAGTCAAGGTTGATCAAGACTAAGTCAAGAGTGAATCAAGTTGATCAACTCACAAAGCGTAGAAGATGTATCAAGAGGGATCAAGTGATCCCATGGTATGGTAAGCATTGTCCATTGATCTTTGTGTACTAACTCATGGTCTATGTGAGAGTTCTATGTGGGGTTAGGTATGTGTCCATGGGCTTGCGTCAAGAGGAAGATATCATACAACCCATGGAAAGGATGACATCAAGTGGTGATCGTCATCAAGATTGCCATGTGCAAGTTCAAGTGGAGCATCACGAAGAGATCAAGTGCTTGAAGCTTGCCATCCATTGTGGTGTCAATGGACTTGTGAAGATGTGCTGAAGAGTGGCTCACCCATAGTGGAGTATGGGGGAGCAATAATCTAGTCTCCATCGACCCAACGCAATCAAGAAAGGTAGTCCATCTTGAGGAGGACAAGATCATCATCATCTAGCTCAAGTGGATCATGTGCAAGGCAAAGGTTTGCCCTTGATAGGTTTTCTATTTTACCAGTCTCATGGTGGTAGTTGGGAGACCGGGTTATAGGATCGATTGCCGTACTATCAAGGGGGGTTCTCAAGTTGGTAGCTTGATCGTATCATTAGTAGAGAGCTCAAACTATTGCATCCTTGCATCATGCTTCTTGGTTCTTGTTTGGTTCTCTTTGTGAGTCTTAGAGATTATGCTCATCTTGATGACAAGCTTGAGTTCATCGAAAACGGAGTTCACATGCTTCTTCTATTGCGGTTTCGGTGTTGGAGGTTTTACCGGTCTCTTTCGAGGAAGGGTTCTCACCATTTTCTTATGGGCCTTTTCTAATTTGCTTCTTATTGTTATTTCTATCAAGATTTTGTTAGCCCTTGTCGCTAGCTTTCCAACAAACTTGGTTTCGTCGAATTCGAAGTCCATTTGCAAAAGTTGTGGTAGTTTTGGTGTTCTGAAAAGGCTGTAGCGGTACTACCGTGGGCAGGAGCGGATGTAATTTTTTACTACCGCTCTTGGGAGCGATACTACCGCGGCTACTTCCGTGGCTACTTCCGCCTTGGACCAAAAACTCGTCACAAGTACAGCGGTGGTAGGCACGGATGTATTTTTTTAGTACCGCTCGCAAGCAGTAGTACCGCTACCCTTAGCGGTAGTACCGCTACCCCTAGCACTAGTACCATGAGGACAAGCGGTAGTACCGCTCTGTGCGGGCTGTGAGCATAACGGTTGGATTTTTCCCCACCTATAAAAGGGGGTCTTCTTCCACAATGAACCTTATCCTTTGAGCTCGTGCTCTTCCCCCATTGTTGACCTTCTTCGAGCTTGCTAAGTCTCAATCCCTCCATGGATTCTTGCTAGTTTTTTAGGGAAAAGAGCGAGGAGATCTAGATCCACATTTCCACCAATCACTTTCTCCTCTATGTGAGGGGAACCCCTTGGATCTAGATCTTGGAGTTCTTGGTGTTCTCCTTCTTGTTCTTCCTCTCATTTTCCTCCCTAGTATTAGTTGCTTGGGTGGGATTTGGGAGAGAAGGACTTGGGCACTCCGTGTGCCCTTGCCATTGCATTTGGTGCATCAGTTTGAGTTCTCCACGTGATGCGTGGAAGTTACAAGTTGAGAAGCTTATTACTCTTGGGTGCTTGGTACCCTTGAGCTTGTTCCTCTTGGGTGCTTGGGCGCCCTAGGCAGTTAGTGGTGTTTGAGCTCAATCATTGTGGTGTAAAGCTCGGGCAAGCGTCGGGGTCTCCAATTAGGTTGTGGAGATGGCCCCAAGCAATTTGTCGGTACAGTGACCGCCCCAAGGGTTGCCAAAGTGTCGGGTTGGTGACCGCCCCAAGGGTTGCCATTTATCTGGGTTCTTTGACCGCCCTCAAGGGTCCCTTAGTGGAATCACGGCATCTTGCATTGTGTGAGGGCGTGAGGAGATTACGGTGGCCCTAGTGGCTTCTTGGGGAGCATTGTGCCTCCACACCGCTCCAGACGGAGATTAGCACCCGCAAGGGTGTGAACTTCGGGATACATCGTCGTCTCTGGGTGCCTCGGTTATCTCTTACCCGAGCCCTTTACTTATGCACTCTACTTTGTGATAGCCATATTGTTTCTTGTCATATATCTTGCTATCACTTAGTTGTTTATCTTGCCTAGCATAAGTTGTTGGTGCACATAGGTGATCCTAGATGTTGTAGGTTTTGTGCTTGACAAATTAACCGCTAGGTTTATTCCGCATTTGTTCAAGCCTAAACCGTAATTATATTAAAGCGCCTATTCATCCCCCCCCCCTCTAGGCGACATCCTCGATCTTTCAATTGGTATCAGAGCCTCGTCTCTCTTTATAGGGCTTAACCGCCTAGAGAGTAAGGATGTCAACTAGGGGCTTAGGATTCTCCGACACTCTTTGTTACGATGGCACAAATTTTGATGTTTGGGTAATTCGCATGCTTAATCTCTTTAAGGTCATGGACCCAAATTTAGAGCGAATTGTAGATATGGGTTTTTCTCCTCCAAAGGATCCCCTAAGATTATCTTTAGAGGATGAGAAAAACTCTTATCTCAATGCTCAAGCTTCTAATGTGCTTTTTGATGCTTTGAGCAATGTAGTTATATTTCAACTCATGTCGTTCCGGAATGCTCATGAGTTGTGGACAAAGCTTCAAGATAAATATGGTGTGTCCAAGATTTGTGGGGATGATTGTTCTCCCTCCACCTTCGGCCGTGTTGCCTTCTCAACTTCTTCTACTTCACCTACATGTGGATTGCCACAAGGTAATGTTATGGTGAGTAGTGATGTTCATTGCAATGATGATAGTGTGCTTATCGTTGATGACTCTTCATCACTATCTTGTTGCGATGCTTCATCTTTGGACTCTAGCACTTCGAGCACTCCAAATGTTTCACATGCTTGTCTTGCCTTGCATATCATGTACAAATTTCTTGACTAAATCTCATGATGATATGCTTGTTATGTCTTGTTGCCATGATAAAAATGCATGTATTTCCTCGAGTTGTTGTGCTAACAATGTAGAGGAAACCCAACACTCCATGGAACAAGATGTGGTCTTGAATGGTGCTTCAAGGGATCCCACATCATCATCTATTGCTTTTTGCCTTATGGCCAAGGCTTCAAAGGTATCTCCCACTTTGAATCCCAATATATCTTGTGATAATATTGATGATGGCAAGAGTGATGATGATGTCGATTATGATGAAGAGAATGATGATGTTGCCTCCTTAAAAGTTAAGGGGGAAATAATTTTTAAAGCTCTTCTTAAGAATAAAATTGCTCGTTCCAACTTCATGGATTGAACAAACCACCAAGGAATCTCTTGAGGAGACTTTTGCTCTAGAGTTATCTAGAGTGAAGGAATCTCATGATAGAGCTCTTGAGGTGGCCAATGTTTTTGAAACTAAAAATGCTAAGCTTGAAGTTGCTCATGCTAGACTCCTTGAGGATTTTGAGCACCTCGAAAATGGCTCAAGGGTCATCAAGGGTGAGCTCATCAAACTCACCGAGTCTCATGCTCAACTTGAAGCTTCTTATTTAAAAGAGATTGCCAAGTTGCCTTCTCCTCTTGTTGTTAATGATGATGCTTGTGCTACTAACTCTATTTCTTGTGAAGCATCCATTTTAAAGGAGAACGTTGAGCTACGGGCTCAACTTGAGTTGCTATCTAGCAATTATGGGAAATTGGAAGAAAGCCATGAAAATCTCGCAAGCTATCATGATGATCTTCTAGTATCCCATAATGTGCTAAAGATAGCTCATGAGGCCATGATTGCTAAGGTAACATCTAGTGAGCCTCATGTGGACACTAGCACTACTTTTAGTCAAAATGCTATATTTCCTTGTGCTAGTCCTCGCGATTCATCCATGCATAACGTTGGTACATCTTGTGATGAATTGCTTTCCTTGCCTTTTTGCTCTAACGATGTAGCTTATACTTCCTCTAGTGCTTGTGTTGAGACTAACCATGTAGAGGAAATCAAAGAGCTCAAGGCCCAAGTCACTTCTTTGAAGAAAGATTTGGAAAAGTGTCATGAAGGGAAGGCCACACTCAACAATATCTTGAGTGTACAAAAATCCCCAATAACAAAGGTGGACTTGGATTCAACTCCAATAAGAATAATAAGTCCAAGAGCAACAACAAGAAGGGCCAAAAACAAGTCAAGAGTTCGGCCAAGATTATTTGCTTCAAGTGCAAAATTGAAGGGCATCATGTTAGATCTTTCCCATTGAAGAAGAAGGCCATTAGTGACAAGCAACAAGGGAAGCGGCTACAAGTGCATTCTCATGCTCAACCTCAAGTTGAAGAAAGGCCTCTTCCCAAGAAGACTCAAGCTAATGCTTCTCAAGTTGAGAAATCAAGTGAGAAGAAAGTGAAGAGCAGACATTGCTACATATGTCGTGAAAAAGGTCACGTCGCTTCTTCAGGCATGAATGTTACCTTATCCAACCCTATTCTAATTGATGATATCTATTCTCTTGGGAAGGATAAGGTTGACAATGTGTTTGCCAAATTTGTTGGTACTCAAAGTGGTGTCAAGAAAAGAACCATTTGGGTAGCCAAGCCTATTGTGATTAACCTCTTAGGACCTAACTTGGTTGGGGACCAACTAGCTCATACTTGATCAATAGGTGTTGTTGGAGGTCATTGGAGACTTGACTACATTATGAAGAATTAAGGGGGAGTTCATCATTCTTATTGTCTCAAGCCAAGTCAATTGGGTTATCAAGTTCCTATCTTATACCAATGTGCCTCCTTGCGGTAACTTGTACTTAAATTGTTTACATTGAAAGTTACTTGCCCCTTTGCATGTTTTGGTTTTGTTCCTTGCATGTGTTTGTATATGTTGTGTCTCCAAATTGCTTATCTTGAGTAATCAAGTTTATGTATGTTGGTTTGCACTTCATTACATGTGTGTCGTACGTTGAGCCTTTGTGCATCTTGTTTGTATCTTAGTTAGATCTTGTGAGAGATTAATGGAATATCCCATTATGGGGGAGTGATGTGCTTTGTGCACCTCACAATCCTATAAATGTGTGTACATGAGTAATACCATCTAGTATTGATATTTCAAGATTATCTAGTCGCTATGTGGTATGTCTTCTCATGAGAAATTCAAATTCTAAATAGTCCATTAATTATCTCTTGTTGGATTCTCTTATTGCCTCTTGTTAAGTTTTTATTGGTATCACATTATGGGGGAGTCATATGCTATGTGCATATTACAAGCCTAGAAATGTGTACATTTGAGATATTGTCACCTAGAATTGATATTGTAAATTATCTTGTTCTTAGGTGGCATGTTAACTCTACAAGTTGCAATTTGCTTGTGTTCGATGTGAACATGATGTTGGATATCCTTGCTATCTACCAAAAAAATCATTTCCAAATACTTCTTGTCTTTTGACAATTGGTACTCACTTATGTGTGGTAGAAATTATTGATCGTCTCTACATTGGCCTTTGCTTTTATTTGCCTTATCTCTTGCCTAGGAATGTATCAACTCCCTTTGTCTTCCATACCACTTGTGGATCTTGTTAATTTCTTGATCTTGTCTAGTGTTTTCTAGATATAGTGAAAGTGGTGATCCCACCTTGTGCATTTTGTATTCAAATGCAAATTCTCTATAATGCACTAGTCTTGGGGGAGCTATCCTATTTTCTATAAAACACTCATCTTGCGCTCCTTATCAAGTGTGTGTTGGTGGAAGGCAAGTCGTTTTCTTTTTGGTACTTTGTGCCATCATGAAACTTTGTAGAGAGCTTGGTTTGTTTGGAACCATCCTCTCTTTTGGGAGTTTGATATCTTTTATTTAGTGTGTATCAACTGATATCTCATTCCTCGATGTATCTATTATGGATATCCTCCAAGTGATGATTTATTCATTTGGTATCTTTTCTTCACTTGGTTTTTCTTTGTCATTTGGTATCGGTTCTTGAAAGTCTTGAGCATGCATATTAATTTGATGTAGTATTTTAGCATGCTTTCTTTCTTGGACCCAATATATAGGGGAAACTCCACCAAGTCTCAAATTGGATGAGATGTGCATGAAATTCATTTTCATATCTATATGCACATATTTATGTCGAGGTTGTCCTATGTATTGTTGGTTCTCTAACTCTTTGGTCCCAATGAGTTTGGGTACCATTTTGTTTGTGTTGTTGTTCTAGGAGCAATTGGAGATGCATTGGATGCTTGGCTCACTCACAAGGAAGGTGGTGTCATCATGTGCTAATTGGAGTCAAGCTAGGATGATCAATGAACTACTACCTACCTTTAATTGGTATCTACTACATCCTTACAATGATATCTCGGTAACAAGTATCTCTTCATGCATTCTTTTCTTGCATTCAACCTTGTGTAGGTTGCATCTTAGCATGATTTTCATTCCATCTTGTGTTACTTGTTTCCTTTCTCAAAGCATCTCAACGATGATCTCATGTTGCTAGTTGTGATGTCTTTGATGGGTGTGTGGTAGGAATTCACTTATATACTATAAGACCATATCTAGCCATGTGCTATGCTTCCAAGCAAATATCTTATTGGTATATGTATGACTTCCTTCTGGATATCTTGTTCCTTCGTGTTGTAACTATTTCGGGTGTACATCCTTCTTTGTAGATATATATATCATCATGATTTCTTCTACCTAGAACCTTATACACTTGAGAGAAGTTGCATATCTAGATGATATCCTTTCTTTCACGTCCACCTTGTCTTTTTGTTTTTTTTTCTTTGGTGGCTCCGTGAAAGCTTTTGCCTTGAGTGTGTGTCTTTCTCGTTGCATCTTGATGCACTCTTGTGTGGTGAAGATTATTTTCTTCATGTTTATCTCTACGATGCTTTTGCCATCTTAATTGGTATCCCTCGTCTTGATGAGGCTTTCATCTTCTATCTTCCCCATGGGTTGTAACAAGTGTTGGTTATTTATTTTGCATTTTTAGTGTGCTTGTGAACCCTTTTGCTTGGTGTGTGTGGGGAGGACATGTCATGCACCTTGTATCTCCACTATCCAAGACTATGTTGATGCTTAGTGCTCATCCGTACATTAGTCTTCTCAAGTGCTTTGCCATGACTCACACACATCATTTTGGTTGAGCCTACTCTTAAGTTGCCTCTTTTATATGTTGCTCAACCATTTGTTTGTTGCAAGTGCTAGGCTTTGTTTCCTACATGCTCACTTGCACTTGTTGTGAGTTTCTATTGATTTTCGGGGAGTGATGATCCTATTTTGTGCACTTGGTATCCTAATGCAAATATTGTAAGGAGTGCACATATCATGGAGAGCTTCACTAGTGTCTTTAGAACACTCTGTTGCTCTCTTGCACTTGTCGTGAGGTTCTATTGATCTTGGGGGAGTGACGATCCTATTTTGTGCTCGTTGTATCCAATTACAAAACTAAATTGTGCACAAATCACCCTTTAATGAGAATGGAAATATTTTGAGTATATAAAAGTAGCGATCTCTCATCATTAGTAAGAGGGCAGCTATATCATTTAACTTAGTAAGATATGCCAAAGTAATTATATCGGGATCAACAAATTCATAATAATCCTTATCAGGAACGGATGGAAAGTAGCAAAATCAGAATCAAGGTCTCATCCTATCTCTAAGAGATTCTTTACTCCATTTAACTAGCAGCCTCTTAAGTTCATATCTATCCTTACAAGCAAAAATAGTTGTAGAAGATTCAGCATCAAAAAGATAACCCTCGGGAATAGGGCATATTTTCATCATCACTTTCATCATTCTATTCAGTTTCAATAATTTCTCTTTCTCTAGACCTAGAAATTTGTTCATCTAGAAATTCACCAAGGGGCACGAGTGGTATCAAGCATAAGTAGTTTCATCATAAGTATCATGCATAGCGAAGTGGCATCATCAATAAGATGCAACATATCGAACGAATAGCGAGAAGCAGGTTTAGGTGTCGCTAGCTTACTCATAACGGAAGGTGAATCAAGTGCGAGCTAGATGGCAGTTCCACCTCCCTCGTAGTTGAGGGATAAATTGTTGTCTTAGCATCTTTCAAGTTCTTCATAGTGTCCAGATCTAAATCCCAAGTGACTCAAAATAGAGCTATGCTCCCGACAGGCGCAGAAAATGCTCTTGATAACCCACAAGTATAGGGGATATAGCAGTTTTGAGGTAGATATTCAACTAAATTTATTGATTCGACACAAGGAGCCAAAGAATATTCTCAAGTATTAGCAGCTGAGTTGTCAATTCTACCACACAGGAAACTTAGTATCCGCAGCAAAGTGTTTAGTAGCAAAGTAATATGATAGTGGTAGTACTTGTAACAAAAGTAAAACAGATAAAAGTAATGTTTTGGTATTTTTGTAGTGATTATAGCGATGGCAGCGGAAAAGTAAATAAGCGTAAACCGGTATATGGAAGCTCGTAGGGACGGATCGTGATGGATAATTATGCGGATGTGGTTTGTCATATATGATCATAACATAGGGTGACCTGAACTAGCTCCGTTCATCAATATAATGTAGGCATGTATTAGTAAATAGTCATCGTGCTTATGGAAAAGAACTTGCATGGCATCTTTTGTCCCTACCGTCCGTGTGTGGTCTATTGAAACTAAGGATATTAAGGCCTCCTTTTAATAGAAACCGGAACAAAGTATTAGCACATAGTGAATACATGAACTCCTCAAACTATGGTCATCACAAGGAGTGGTCGATTATTGTCACTTGAGGTTGCGGATCATAACACATAGTAGGTGACTATAGACTTGCAAGATAGGATCAAGAACACACATATATATTCATGAAAACATAATTCGATGTGAAATCGCTTTTCGGGCCTAGTGACAAGCATTAAGCATAGCAAAGTCATAGCAACATCAATCTCGAACATAGTGGATACTAGGGATCAAACCTAACAAAACTAACTCGATTACATGATAAATCTCATCCAACCCATCGTCCAGCAAGCCTCGATGAAATTACTCACGCCTGCGGTGAGCATCATAAGTGGTGATGGAGGATGGTTGATGATATGACGGCGTGAATCCCCTCTCCGGACCCGAGCGGACTCGAGATCAGCCCTCCGAGAGATTAGGGCTTGGGCGGCTCCGTGTCGTAAGCGATGAAACTTTCTCTCTGATTTTTTCTCCCGAGCCAATATATGGAGTTGGAGTTGGCGTCGGAGGGTCTCGAGGGCCACAGGGTGGCGCGCCGGGGGAGGTGGCCCCCCACCCTCGTGGACGGTGTGGGCCTTGGTCTTCATCTCTGGCGAGTTTTTTATTATTTTTTATAAGACATCCGTGGAGTTTGAGGTCATTCGAGAACTTTTGTTTTCTACATAAAACAACATCATGCTTTCTTTGAAAACAACGTCGATCGGGTTAGTTCCATTCAAATCATACAAGTTAGAGTCCAAACAAGGGCAAAAGTGTTTGGAAAAGTAGATCTGACGGATGTCAGGACCCTGGAGACAGACCACCGTGTTCATGAAAAACACTTTCCCCCGCTGTCACTCGGACCCAGGAGTCTACTCCTAATACGCACAAAAATGAATACCCCACCTGCTTGGGACCAACCTTGGTGGGAGGCTGACTTGTGGGCCTACTAAGTTGGTGGGGCGGAGGCCTTTGTCAACTTTAGTCAATATATGAACAGTTCTAGCTCCGGTGACCGTCTGATGTCCATCCAGCGGCGTAGTGCTTCTTCAACCTCTGGTCTTCTTGCTCCGGCCGCCCAAATCAGCGCCGGTCGTGCTTGCTTCTGCCCGCCCGTGGCGGTTGTGATGCCCATGAGCCTCATCGCCCCTACTACTCCCACTGACGGGCCATCCCTCTCGCACCCACCCCCTGTTATTCGTGGCGGCAACCTCACACCGCAGCGAGCGGTGAACCCTCATACTCTCTCTGGCGTGGGCATCCGCTGCGCGTCTTCCCGCTCGCGTCTTCCCTTCATAGGCCTGCCGTGATCCCTGCCAGGTGCTCTCGCCGCGGCGTGGTCAAGCGTGGTCGGAATGGCTTCCAGACGTGGACTGTATATGGAGAGGCGACAATGGGTCCATAGCGCGTGAGAAGTGCCTCCTTATTACAGCATAAAACAATTATTCCTCCACGGCGGCGGAGGACCCACCGGACGGGCCACCTTATTTAGCGAAAAATGTTTCCCCACATCTGCTGGGACCCACCAATTACATCTTCGCATGCAGGAAGTGTGTCCAGAAAAAGATTCGCTCACATTTGTTGGGACCCTGGCTACATCTTACATGCAAGTGCACGGCGGTCGGGACCCACTGTCGAGCGTGCAGCATTGTCATTCAGTGCATAAGCGATATGCGTACATATATCTTTGGTGGATGTAGGCGCTGCGTGTCGTAGTAAGCGCGCCGTAGCATGTACGCGTGTATGTACAACGGCGAGGTGCAAAGAAACTTCTGACCCGCGTCACGTACATCTGGCAGGGTCTCGAACACCTATCGTGCATCGTACATGGCTGGGTCGAGCGGGCTTGTTGTCGTCGTCGTGTTCATGAGGAGCCAACCGGCTGGAGTCGGAGCGGAATGGTCGTGTTCGCCGAGAGGGCTTGGGCCAGGCAGGCGATGGAAATGAGGCTGGCGTATCGCTGGCGGAGAAAGCGGCCTTGTGTTCGGCCGTACGTTGAAATGGGGTCTGTTGATCGGGAGGGGCGGCGTCCGCAAAAGCGGAGAAACGGACCTCCTACGGTCAGCAGAAGTCTGTTGATCCGGAGGGCGGCATACATAAAGCGGAGAAGCGGACCTCCTCACGGAAAGCAGGGGTCTGTTGATGGGAGGGTGTGGCGTGCCGCAAAGCAGACAAGCGGACCTCCTACGGTCAGCAGGGAGTCTGTTGATCGGGATGGGTGTGGCGTACCGCAAAAAATGGGAAGCGGACCTCCTATGGTGGCAGAAGTCTGTTGATCGGGAGGGTGTGGCGTGCAAAAGCAGATGGCGGACTTGTGTTGGGCGCTACAGTCAAAGCAGGGGTCTGTTCGCCGGGAGGTGTGGCGTGCATAAAGCAGGACTCCACGAGATCTTGGTCATCTCCACCGTCGACCTCCTCCGGCCTCCACAGGCTCTGTCGACCTCCTCCGCCTCCACGGGCTCCTGTTCATCCGGCCTCCACCGCGCTTCTCCACAGCTCTTGTTCAACCACCCCTCCACGGGCACCCCTCCATCGTCTCTGTTCATCCAGCCCTCCACACCACAGGGTTACATTCAACCACCCCTCCATAGCCACCCCTCCACGTCTCTGATTCATCCACCCTCCACCACGGGTCCTGTTCATCCAGGAAGCACATCCTTGTTCATCAACCCCCCAACACTATTCATCAATCGATCGGCTTGATTAGCAGCGATGGCGAAGAATCGCTCCATCGAGTTGATTAACATCCATCGATCGATCGCTCGGGTTTAATGTAGCGCCTGTAGTGCAATCACTGGGTTCGATTAGAGCGCGCCTCGCTCGGGTTCAGTTAAAGCCAGCGCCTACGCACATGCGCAGCGTCGTGTCTGAGGAAAGCAGCGCATCGCATCGCCCCGACCTCCCACCATAGCAAGCAACTCCCGAAATTTTCCTCCCCTCGCTTCTACGGTTTTTCCGTCTGGGCGACCAAGAATGTCATGCAATTGCGTCTCGGCTCGCCCAGGATGAAAAGCCCATTTTCATCATGATTTTTGTCATAGAAGTAGGAGCCCACCACATCTATGATGATCTGGGTTTTGTCACAATAATCGTCATAGAAGTGTCATATGTATGACGAAAAAATTCGTTCGGCCCAAAATGTCACGGATGTGTCTTTTTTTAGTGTTAGCCTATTATGAATAAACATGTTTGCAATGAAAATTAGAGATCATAGTTGCTCGTGCCATGCTTGATTAGCTATGAGTTATAATGGTTTACCTTGCGTGCCAACATGCTATTAAAATGGTTGTGATGTGGTATAGTGGGGTGGTATCCTCCTTTGAATGATTTAAGTGACTTGACTTGGCACATGTTCACACATGTAGTTGAAACAAATCAACATATATTATGATATTTATGTTCATGGTGGATTATATCCTAATCATGCTTGCATCCAATGATTATTAATTTTAATGCATGTACATATTGTTGTACGCTCTAGTTGGTAAGCTTCGGTCTTTTGCTAGCCTTCACTTGTACTAAGAGGAATCGCTTGTGCATCCAATCATAAAACCCAAAGTTATACCAGATGAGTCCACTACCTTCCTATATATGGTATCTACCGCGTTCCAAGTAAATTTGTATGTGCCAAACTCCAAACCTTCAAATAAACATCATGTTTTGTATGCTCGAATAGCTCACGTATCAACTAAGGTTATACATATCTTCCATGCTAGGAGGGTTATTTTGAAGAGGAGTGGACTCTGCTCCTCACTCACGAGAAAATGGCTGGTCACGGGATGCCAGTCCATGCTTTATGCAAACTAAATCAAAATAATTGGAAACAAAACTCCCGGACTGTTGCTAGTTGGAGACACTCGTTGTTTGAGCAAGTCATGGATTGATGCTTGTTGGTGGAGGGAGTATAAACTTTACCATTACTGTTTGGGGCGCCTATAATGTGTGTAGAATGGAAGATATCGCCATCTCTTGGTTGTTATGTTGACAATGAAAGTATGCCGCTCAAAATATTATTTATCTCTATTTCAAAACCGAGCTCGGCACCTCTACAAATCCTGCTTCCCTCTGCGAAGGGCCTATCTATTTACTTTTATGTTGAGTCATCACCCTCTTATTAAAAGCACTAGGAGGCCTTGATTGTCATTTGAATTCATTACTATTAATTTATATTGGGTATTACTATGATTGGATCTCTTTTTACCATGAATTACAATGTTTAGTCAATCCTTGATCTTTAAAGGTGCTCTGCATTTATGTTTTGCTTGTGTCGAGAAAGGGCTAGCGAGATACTATCTTGTTATATCATATCATGATTGTTTTGAGAAAGTGTTGTCATCAAAGATTTATTATTATGGCTCGCTAGTTGATTATGCCATTGATATGAGTAAACATGAGACCTAAGAGTTATTGCAAATGTGCTTAGTCATAATCTTTCTGAAAACTTGAATCTTTGGCTTTACATATTTACAACAACAAGAGCAAGCGAGTTTGTAAAAGTTTTCTTTATCACTTTCAGTTTATCAACTGAATTGCTTGAGGACAAGCAATTTAAGCTTAGGGGAGTTGATCGTCTCCGCGTATCTACTTTTCAAACACTTTTGCCCTTGTTTTGGACTCTAACTTGCATGATTTGAATGGAACTAACGGGATGACGATGTTTTTGAGGACTTTCCATGGTGTTGTTATGTGCGAAACAAAAGTTCTCGGAATGACACAAACTCACGGAGCGTCTATTTGGAAATAATAAAAATCCTTGCCAAGATGAAGACCGGGGCCCACACCTAGCCATGAGGGTGGGGCACGCCCTAGGCGCGCCCCCTACCTCGTGGGCCCTGAGCTCCTCAGACCTCAATTCCAACTCTATATATTTGCTGAGGAGAAAAAAATTAGAGAAGAATTCATCGCGTTTCACGATCTGGCCGCCAAGCCCTAAAACCTCTCGGGAGGCTGATCAGAGTCCGTTCGGGGCTCAGGAGGACTCCATCGCCATCGTCATCATCAACCATCCTCCATCACCAATGTCATGATGCTCACCGCCCGTCGTGAGTAATTCCATCGTGAACTTCTGGGCGTTGATGGGTTGGATGAGATCTATCATGTGTCGAGTTAGTTTTGTTGGGGTTTGATCCTAGTATCCACTATGTTACGAGATTGATGTTGCTATGACTTTGCTATGCTTAATGCTTGTCACTAGGGCCGAGTGCCATAATTTCAGATCTGAACCTATTATGTTTTCATGAATATATGTGAGTTCTTGATCCTATCTTGCAACTCTATAAGGGTGTAGTCCGTAGAGGCAATCACAATCATACAGGCTAGACATCTAGGGTTTAGCCATTACGATCTCGTGGTAGATCAACTCTTGTAATTCTCAAGCAGGAAGTAGGGTATTACCTCCACCGAGAGGGCCCGAACCTGGGTAAACATCATGTCCCCTGTCTCCTGTTACCATCGACCTTAGACGCACAGTTCGGGACCCCCTACCCGAGATCCGCCAGTTTTGACACCGACACCAACCACTAAAAATAAAGTATGTTTTGCGAGTTGTGAGTATCAAAATTTGAACTCCTAAACTCATGAACAATAATTACAAACTGAAAAAACTTTAGACCAATCTACTACCTCCTTTATGATAGTTTCTAACTTTGAAGTTCCCCGCAAGATATCAGAGACCACATGTAGCGACCAGACCCGAATGGATCAAGTCTCTGTGCTCAGTGTCATCCCTGGATCAGTAATGCTGACACCACACAGTACTTCGAAGGATTTATAGCAGAGTAGCAATCACACACTTATTACATCGTTGTCCACAAGGGAACTGAATACAATAATATGGCTTAAGGCCATCTAATAATAACAGCGGAAGGCTTGGAAGATAAGCGAGTCCATCAACTCCAACGGCATCACTGAGTATAGAACCACGACCTAACACCTTACTCGTCGTAAATCGAAAAGTGCATAGCGTGAAAAGTTGCAGCCGAAAACGGGTTGACACATGGAATATGCCGCAATGTAACACATAAAGAGCAATGAAAGAATAAGCCTATACTACATGCATATTTGGCTGGTGGTAAGGCTCTACTGTTACATTTGCATAAAGCTGATTTTTCCCTACATCAAAGGAACAATTTTATTTAACTATCATGGTGGTTGTTAAACATTGAGAATGGTTGATGACATCCTCAATCCCGATTAAAATACTCATCAAAACCCAATAACTTTTATTAGAAGTAACATGTTGAGAATCACATGATAATCAAGTACCGGATACTCAAATTGTCCATAACCGGGGACACGGCTAATCATGATTAGTTTATACACTCTGCAGAGGTTTATGACTTTTCCCCACAAGACTCGATCGCCTCCGCTTGATTCTCGTGACTACATGGTGTTTGAGAAGCGGATGACCGAGACATAGTCTTCGAAGCGCTTAGCACCTTACATGTGGGTAGACCGTACCAACCTACATCCCCTACATCAGCTAGCCTACCCGTAAGAGTTCGCACGACTTAGTCAACTACGCCAGAGCCCATAATTGGCTTGTGGCTGCACACGGAAGTTTCAGTTTGAATAATCTTATGATCCCTTAGAGCACAGGTGGCGGTCCGAAGAAATCTGAGCAAGTCTGATAGAAACCAGGTGCCTCAATCCACCCAGATGTGTGTTAGGTTGCCACCTTAGATAAACCATTAATTAACAATCTCACATCTGTCATGGATATTCACTCACCCAATCCACGTCTACTAGCATAGCATGGCATGAACAAGCAAACGTAGAAGTAACTCCCAAGGTTTCATAAGTAAAACAGGTAATAGGTACTACCTCAATCTACTTCCCAATACCCACAATTTAATTAGACCCTAATCATGCAAGTGTTTGAGGGTTTGATCTAATGCATAAAAACTGGGTATGAGAAAAAAAAGGTATGATCAAGTGTTACTTGCCTTGCTGATGATCCGCGAGTCCTAGAGATTCAAAATAACAAGCGGCGCACTCCGGGTGATCTAACGCAGACAAACAACAAGCATACAATAAGTACTCATCTAATGCACAGGGAAATCTCGAATAAAAGATCTAACCAGAAAGTTCAACTTAAGAACCCTGGTTACAAAAAGAATTGAATCAAAATAAACTCCGAAAGTCGAAACTCGAGAGAGAACGACTCGGTTTAGCAATCTGAAACTAGGTCAAAATTTCACAGTAGCAAAACTCTGTGAAAGTAGGGTAGTCGAACGGCGGTTTATATTCTGAAACTCCAGCGCTTGAATCACCCGATTCCGATAAGCGAGCGAGAAATAAAACAGTTTTGAAAATCAGATCTCAAATCAAATCGAAAATAACGGATTAAATTCGATTAAAAAGAAAAACGATTTAACGGGTTAAATAGCGGACGTTAGTTAACAGAACGAATCTAACGAACGCGTTCATTGAAACGAACAGTTCGGTGAACGTCTGCTAAATAAGAAAACCGAAAAAATAAAACCAATCTAGGGTTTAAAAAACCAAACATATATTTTTTAAATAAACCGGACGGTTCACGGGAGAAAACCGAATCGGCGCGGCGGCGGTGGCTACCTCCGCGATCGCCGCAGGCGCCTGGGCTCGGGAGAGGGCGGCGGGTTCGCGTCGGGCGGCGGGGTCCACGGCAATGGCGGCGTCGCCGGCGGCCAGGCCACTGGCGGCGGCTGCAAGGCGTGGCGCGGGCGGCGTCGGCTCGGTGGTGGGGGTGAGAGAGGGGGGGTGGTATTTAAGAGGGGGGCGGAGGTGGCTTGGGAGGGGCAAGGCGCCGGGTGGGCGGACTCGAGGTGGCGGCGATGGCGTCGGCGGCGGGCACCGCTTCAGGCGACCGAGCGAGAGGAGGAGGGTGGGCTGGGCGCTGGCCTGGGCTGGCTGGCTTGGGCGGGTGGGCCTCGGTCCGTGGGGGCGCTATTTTTTTTAAATAAAATTAAACCAAAACGAATAAAAAAATACCAAACGAACTCGGATTTAAATAAAACAAATTTTCCCGACTCCTAAAATGAGTCGAACAAAATGAACTTTAAAAACAGCAAACATGCATAATTTTTTTTAAAATGCTCATTTTTGCCTAAGCAAAATAAATCTTTCAAAACCAAATTTGGTTTATTTATAATATCTTCATTTTTCCTAATTGTTTGGGAAAGTCATATTATTCCCTCTCAAATATTTTTATAGGAAAACTTTATGAAGATAATTTAAATAATCCAATGATCCTATTTTCAAAATTTGAGGATTCCCAAATATGAAAATAATGAAACTTCAACTCTCTCCGAGGGTCCTTGAGTTGCGTGAAATTTCTAGGATCAGAAAAATGCGAGAAAATATGATATGCATGATGACCTAATGTATAACATTCCAAATTGAAAATTTGGGATGTTACAAACCTACCCCCTTAAGATGAATCTCGCCCTCGAGATTCGGGTTAACTAGAAAATAGGTGAGGTGGTCCTTAGCAAAACTTCCTCTCTTTCCCGGTGGCTTCATCCTCGGTGTGGTGGCTCCAATTGAACTTTGCAAAACTTGATAACCTTGTCTGAGTAACTCACTGGCATAATCGAGAATCCTAACCGGCTTTTCCTCATATGTCAAGTCATCCTTCAACTGAATTGCCTCAAGTGGCTTGTGTCTCTTAACGGTACCTCTGCTATCTCGGGTGACATTTCTTCAATCGAGAAACATGGAATACATCATGAACTCCCCGACAGTCCTTCCGCAATCCCAACTTATACATAACTTCTCCCATGCGTTGCAAAATCTTATACGGTCCAACGAAACGGGTGCTAACTTTCCTTTAACTCCAAAACGCTTCACTCCTCGGCGGGGATACTCGAGATATACTCTGTCTCCAACCGTACTCAATCGCTGCGCTTTGAATCGGCGTAGCTCTTACATGCAGGTGGGCTACCTTGAGCCTGTCTCGAATCAACTTAACCTTTCGTTCGACTCCTTAATCAAATCTGGTCCAAATAGCGGCGATCTCGGTTTAGTCCCATGACAATGGTGTCCTACACCTTCTTCCATACAAGGCCTCGAAGGTGCCATTTTTAAGCTGGTTTGGTAGCTGTTATTGTAGGAAAATTCTGCATACGGCAAATTTTCATCCCAACTAGATCCGTAATCTAGTGCACAAGCTCTCAAAGATGTCTTCCAAAATCTGATTGACTCTCTCGGTTTGTCCATCGGTCGTGGGTGGAAAGCTGTGCTGAATTCTAGTCTGGTTCCCAATGTTTCGTGTAACTGGTTCCAAAATTTCAAGTAAACTGGGTTCCTCTCGTCTCGATACAATGCTCCTCGGAACTCCGTAAGCACACAATTCTGGTCATGTATATCTTTGCCAACTTAGCACTGCTATAGGTAGTCTTATTTGGAATGAAATGAGCTACCTTGGTCAAACGGTCGACTATGACCCAAATCGAGTCATATCTGAGCGGGTCTTTGGCAAACCTGTGATGAAATCCATGCCTAGTTTATCCCACTTCCATTCGGTATCGGCAATGGTTGTAACAATCCTGGCGGCTTCGATGCTCGCCTTTACTTTCGACATACATCGCAAACTGCTACATACTCCGCAATATCCTTCTTCATTCCGGTCCACCGTAAAATATTCTTCAAATCCAAATACATCTTGGTATTTCTGGGTGAATCGAATAGGGTGAATCATGGGCTTCTTGCAAAATCAACTTCACGATCTACGGGTCATTGGGCACATAAACACGGTCTTCAAACCATAGGGTATCGTGTTCATCTTCTCGAAATCCTTTAGCCTTTCCTTTGCTCATTTTCTCCTTTATAGCGGCAACTTCCTTATCTGCCTTTTGGGCTTCTCTGATTTTGTCCATTAGTGTCGACTGAATCTCCAATGCTGCTACATAGCCTCTCGGAACTATTTCCAAACATAGCTCTCGAAGGTCCTCGGCTAACTCATTGGGTATTCCTCCCATCATTAGGGTATTGACGTGGCTCTTACGGCTCAATGCGTCTGCTACGACATTAGCCTTTCCGGGGTGGTAATGCAATCTCATATCGTAATCCTTGATTAGCTCTAACCATCTCCTCTGTCTGAGATTTAATTCCTTCTGTGTGGAGATGTACTTCAAACTCTTGTGATCCGTGTATACTTCACAATGATTTCCAATGAGAAAATGTCTCCACGTCTTCAAGGCATGCACAACGGCCGCTAACTCCAAATCATGAGTGGCATAATTCAACTCATGGGGCTTAAGTTGTCGTGAAGCATCTGAAACAACTCTTCCTTCCTGCATAAGCACTGCTCCAAGTCCTCGGCGTGAAGCGCCGCAATACACCTCATAATCCTTAGTTTGATCGGCAATATCAAACTGGTGAGGTAACCAATCTTTTCTTCAACTCCGAAAACTTGCCTCACAGTCCTCGGTCCATATGAATTTGTTTTCCTTCTTCAACAATTCAGTCATAGGCTTTGCAATTCTTGAGAAATTCTCAATGAATCTTGGTAGTATCCTGCGAGTCCAAGGAAACTCCGAATCTCTCCAACTGTCGTTGGTGCTTCCCACTTGGTTACGGTCTCAACTTTTGTGGGGTCAACTGCTATCCCTTCTCCGGATATAACATGTCCGAGAAATCCAACTTCCTTTAGCCAAAACTCACATTTGCTGAACTTGGCATACAACTGGTGTTCCCTCAGTTTCTCCAAAACCAATCTCAGATGTTCCTTATGTTCTTCTTCATTCTTCGAGAAAATCAAAATGTCATCGATGAACACCACGACGAACTTGTCCAAAAATTCCATAAACACTTTGTTCATCAGGTTCATAAAATAGGCTGGTGCGTTAGTCAGTCCAAATGACATAACGGTATACTCATACAGTCCATATCTCGTGGTAAATGCTGTCTTGGGTATGTCCTGCTCCCGAATCTTCAACTGATGGTACCCTGATCGCAAGTCGATCTTAGAAAACACTTTGGCTCCTTGCAAGCGATCAAACAGATCATTTATCATAGGTAGTGGGTACTTGTTCTTGATTGTTACTTCATTCAATCCACGATAATCAACAACCATTCTCAACGATCCATCCTTCTTCTCCACCAACAAAACGGGTGATCCCCAAGGTGAAGAACTTGGGCGAATAAAACCTTTATCCAATAGTTCCTTAATCTGTTTCTTAATTTCGCCAAATCCTTTGCGGGCATCCTCAGACGGTCGCTTCGATATCGGGCCTGTTCTCGCAACAGCTCGATCAAAAACTCAATGTCTCTATCCGCGACATTCACGCAACTCTTAGGAAATACATCAGATAATCCTTTACCTTTGGTACTTCTTCTGTACCACTCTCGATAAGCAATTAAATTGTGCTCTCCTCGCTTGTGCCGTGATACATACTTAATCCTTCTTCCTTACGGTGTGGTGAGCAAAATTGACCTTGCGGTACAATCTATGTTTCCTCCATACTTTGATAACCAATCCATTCCTAATATCACATCCAATCCTTGGGATTCCGAACTATTAGGTGCGAGGGGAAAACATAGTGTCCAATCCTTAGTGGCGGTCGATCACACCATTTACTAGCCATGTACTCGCTGCTCGGGTGAGGTTACTAGCATGGGTGACCTAAGGGCTTGGGTTGGTAACTTGTACTTATCCACAAATCCCTTGATATGTATGAATGCGATGCACCGGTATCAAAAGAACAACTGCGATAAAAGACTTAACCAAAAACTTACCGATTCATGCATCGGGCTGATCTTCAACCTCCTCCACATCAATGTGGTTCACATCCCCTGTTGAAAGGGTTGGGCTTCTTTCGAGCTTCCATTGCCATTTCCATTCGCCTTCGGACAATCATTTGCATAGTGCCCGTCTTGCGGCACTTAAAGCAAGTAATGTGACTCAGTCTACCTTGGATGGTGTAGACGGGTTGGTGCGGTTCGTCCGTTGCTTCCTCCATTCCGTTCCCATTCTTAGTGCCATTATGGTTGTGCGAATTACCTCCTCCATGGGTATCTGAAACCGAATTCTGATTTAGGGGTATAACGAGGCTTCTGCTGGGATCGAGTTATACTTCCCTTGTCCATACTTCCGCTTGCAGTTCTCAATTTTCTTTGCTTTCCTTCAATCATGAGAGCTCGGTCTACTAACTCCTGGTAGTTGTTGAAACTTGCTACCATCAACGGCATCTTGAACTCATCATTTAGTCCTTCTAGGAACTTCTCTGCTTAGCTGCATCCGTAGCAACGTCATCCGGGGCATAACGTGCTAATTTGCTAAAGTCATCCATCTTCGCCAACATCCTTCCTCCTTGGCGTAAGTTGCGAAACTCACGCTTCTTCATGGCCATGGCTCTCGCTGAAACATGGGCTGTCTTAAACGCTTCAAACTGGTCCCATGTGGCGGTGTCACGGATAAGTGGTGTGAAATTCTCCCACCATCTTCTTGCGGGTCCTTCAAGTGATGTCTTGCAAACTTCACTCTTTCACCATCTGTGCATCCTGCAGTGGTCAGCCCCTTCCTATCTTGCGGAGCCGGTCATCTGCTACAATTGGCTCGGTGCTCTTGGAATACACCGCGGTTCATCTAAGGAAGCGAGTTAGATGATCCGCGGTGGTGGTGGTGGCGGTGGGTTGTTGTTGTTGTTGTTGTTGTTCGCACCAATGTTTGAATCAGGTATACGCTGCTTTGGATCAATTGGGTGATCTCTCGGTGGAAAACGAATCCGGTCGCGTCTCGGAGGCATCGATGGGTTTAGAAAAGAAGAGGAATGTAGAATAGAATGAGGTCTAAGGGGAATCACTACCCAAATGCACATGAGCAAATGCACACAAAATCACTTCATTCAATCAAACAAGGGTTACAACGATCTAACTATCGCAAAAGTGCGTGTACTATAATGTTTACATGGAGGGAATACTACTAATATGTGGGGGACCGCGTTGAAATATTCCGAGGAGGAACCCGCCTTGCAATGCCGAAGACAATCTGTGCGCTGGACACATCATCATTGAAGCCTGGTTCAGGGGCTACTGAGGGAGTCCTGGATTAAGGGGTCCTCGGGCGTCCGGGCTATGTGACGTGGGCCGGAATAGTGGGCCGTGAAGACACAAGAGAGAAGACTTCCTCCCGTGTCCGGATGGGACTCTCCTTGGCGTTCGGATATGAAGATTCCTTCCTCTGTAAACCGACTCTGTACAACCCTAGGCCCCTCCGGTGTCTATATAAACCGAAGGGTGTAGTCCGTAGAGGCAATCACAATCATACAGGCTAGACATCTAGGGTTTAGCCATTACGATCTCGTGGTAGATCAACTCTTGTAATTCTCAAGCAGGAAGTAGGGTATTACCTCCACCGAGAGGGCCCGAACACAGGTAAACATCATGTCCCCTGCCTCCTGTTACCATCGACCTTAGACGCACATTCGGGACCCCTACCCGAGATCCGCCAGCTTTTGACACCGACACCAACCACTAAAAATAAAGTATGTTTTTGAAGTTGTGAGTATCAAAATTTGAACTCCTAAACTCATGAACAATAATTACAAACTGAAAAACTTTAGACCAATCTACTACCTCCTTTATGATAGTTTCTAACTTTGAAGTTCCCGCAAGATATCGAGACCACATGTAGCGACCAGACCGAATGGATCAAGTCTACGTGCTCGGTGTCATCCCCGGATCGAATGTCGACACCACACAAGATGCCGAAGGATTTATAGCAGAGTAGCAATCACACACTTATTACATCGTTGTCCACAAGGGAACTGAATACAATAATATGGCTTAAGGCCATCTAATAATAACAGCGGAAGGCTTGGAAGATAAGCGAGTCCATCAACTCCAACGGCATCATCGAGTATAGAACCACGACCTAACACCTTACTGTCGTTCGAAAAGTGCGCAACGTGAAAAGTTGCAGCCAGAAACGGTCACATGGAATATCTTTGGCAATGTAACACATAAAGAGCAATGAAAGAATAAGCCTATACTACATGCATATTTGGCTGGTGGTAAGGCTCTCTGTTACATTTGCATAAAGCTGATTTTTCCCTACATCAAAGGAACAATTTTATTTAACTATCATGGTGGTTGTTAAACATTGAGAATGGTTGACAGCATCCTCAATCCCGATTAAAAATACTCATCAAAACCCAATAACTTTTATTAGAAGTAACATGTTGAGAATCACATGATAATCAAGTACCGGATACTCAAATTGTCCATAACCGGGGACACGGCTAATCATGATTAGTTTATACACTCTGCAGAGGTTTGCGCACTTTTCCCCACAAGACTCGATCGCCTCCGCTTGATTCTCGCACTACATGGTGTTTGATAAGCGGATGACCGAGACATAGTCTTTCGTAAGCGCTTAGCACCTTACATGTGGGTAGACCGTACCAACCTACATCCCCTACATCAGCTAGCCTACCCGTAAGAGTTCGACGACTTAGTCAACTACGCCAGAGCCCATAATTGGCTTGTGGCTGCACACGGAAGTTTCAGTTTGAATAATCTTATGATCCCTTAGAGCACTGGGTGGCGGTCCAAGAAATACAGCAAGTCTCGATAGAAACCGGTGCCTCAATCCACCCAGATGTGTGTTAGGTTGCCACCTTAGATAAACCATTAATTAACAATCTCACATCATCATGGATATTCACTCACCCAATCCACGTCTACTAGCATAGCATGGCATGAACAAGCAAACGAGAAGTAACTCCCAAGGTTTCATAAGTAAAACAGTAATAGGTACTACCTCAATCTACTTCCCAATACCCACAATTTAATTAGACCCTAATCATGCAAGTGTTTGAGGTTTGATCTAATGCATAAAAACTGGGTATGAGAAAAAAGGTATGATCAAGTGTTACTTGCCTTGTCGATGATCCATGAGTCCTAGAGATTGAAATAACAAGCGGCGCACTCCGGTGATCTAACGCAGACAAACAACAAGCATACAATAAGTACTCATCTAATGCACAGGGAAATCTCGAATAAAAGATCTAACCAGAAAGTTCAACTTAAGAACCCTGGTTACAAAAAGAATTGAATCAAAATAAACTCCGAAAGTCGAAACTCGAGAGAGAACGACTCGGTTTAGCAATCTGAAACTAGGTCAAAATTTCACAGTAGCAAAACTCTGTGAAAGTAGGGTAGTCGGAACGGCGGTTTCCTTACGAAACTCCAGCGCTTGAATCACCGATTCCGATAAGCGAGCGAGAAATAAAACAGTTTTAAAAATCAGATCAAATCAAATCGAAAATAACGGATTAAATTCGATTAAAAAGAAAAACGACGAACGGGTTAAATAGCGGACGTTAGTTATCGAACGAATCTAACGAACGCGTTCATTGAAACGAACAGTTCGGTGAGCGTCCGTTAAATAAGAAAACCGAAAAAATAAAACCAATCTAGGGTTTTTAAAAAACCAAACATATTTTTAAAAAATAAACCGGACGGTTCACGGGAGAAAACCGAATCGGCGCGGCGGCGGGTGGCTACCTCCGCGATCGCCGGCATGGGCGCCTGAGGCTCGGGAGAGGGCGGCGGGTTCGGCGTCGAGGCGGGGGTCCACGGCGCGGCGGCGGCGGCGGCGGCGTCCCGCGGCGGCGGCGGCGGCGGCGTCGAGGCAAGGCGGCGTCGGCTCCCGGGTGGGGGGAGAGAGGGGGGTCGGTGGTATTTAAGAGGCGGAGGTGGCTTGGGAGGCAGGGGGCCGGGGTCAGGCGGACTCGAGGTGGCGGCGATGGCGTCTTGTGGCGGGCACCGCCGGGCGACCGAGCGCGAGGAGGAGGCGGGTGGTGGGGGCTGGCCTGGCTGGCTGGCTTGGGCAGTGGGCCTCGTCGTCGAGCTGCTTTTTTTTTTAATAAAAATTAAACCAAAACGAATAAAAAAAAATACCAAACGAACTCGGATTTAAATAAAACAAATTTTCCCCGACTCCTAAAAATGAGTCGAACAAAATGAACTTTAAAAACAGCAAACATGCATATTTTTTTTTTAAAATGCTCATTTTTGCCTAAGCAAAATAAATCTTTCAAAACCAAATTTGGTTTATTTATAATATCTTCATTTTTCCTAATTGTTTGGGAAAGTCATATTATTCCCTCTCGAAATATTTTTTATAGGAAAACTTTATGAAGATAATTTAAATAATCCAATGATCCTATTTTCAAAATTTGAGGATTCCCAAATATGAAAATAATGAAACTTCCAACTCTCTCCGAGGGTCCTTGAGTTGCGTGAAATTTCTAGGATCAGAAAAATGCGAGAAAATATGATATGCATGATGACCTAATGTATAACATTCCAAATTGAAAATTTGGGATGTTACACCACAGCTTTGCAATCCGATGCCACGTGAATTTTCTGGACATATAGATCTTCAGGAAGGGCTAGCGATTCCGTGACCGCTAGAGCTTCCAGAGTTGTCGAATCAGGAATCCCCAAACTTGATTGAAGAAGCTCCAAGAAAATTACCCCCATGATCACAACATACGATACCCATTGCTGCAAAATCCTCGTTTCGTCCCACCGTTGTGTCACCATTGAACTTGACACAAACCTCAGGAGGGGCAAGCCAAACAATAGGTCTGGAAATTGTGCTTCTGTTGGCCGGTGTTTTTATCTTTTCAAGTACCCAAATGTCGGAGAGAAATGAGGATATAAACAAATGTGTTGACATAGGATGATACATCTCTTCGTCAATAGCCTTTCTTCTAGTGCTCCAGATGGCCCATAGTGTCAACACCATTTAAAAGAATTCTTTATGTGATAAAGATTCATGCGTTGAGTAGATCCAATTCTCCGCATTCATATCCTAGTTAGCACATATGTGCTCAACCATCTCCTCAAACGAGAGTGACCAGGCGCTTCTGGCCATTGAACAATTTAGTAGTGAATGGCGCCAAGAATCTTCAGCTCCACACAATGTACATACGAGGGTGGCGGACATGCTTCGGTGACGAAGGAGGTCAGCCGTTGGTAAGGAATGTTGGCACAACCGCCACAAAAATACTTTTAACTTCGATGGTACTTTATCTTTCCACAACGACGACCACCCATCAGATTCAGCAGAGATATCCGACCGCCCCTCCCCATCTTCTAACCAATACTGTCTGTTGAGTTTGATTGTTATCAATATCCTGTAGGCCGAACAGAGTGAAATTACCTCTCCTCTCTTTGTCCCATGCCTAGAAATCATCAACTTTTCTCGTGCAAAGAGGGATACTCAGAATAGAGCCCGCATCAAAAGGAATAAACACTTCCCGAACCACTTCTACACATTTGGGGGGGCTATGGAACCATCGATGTACTATGCCTCGGCATAACTGCATGTGGGATCTAGTTGTGCGCCCATATGTTAGTAGTTTCTTTTGTACGAATCCTCCTAATAATACCTTGAGCAACAATAATTGCATGCCAAATCTGCGCTGAATGAGAACCTAACTCAGCTTCCAAAAGAGACCTCTCCGGGTAATACACTGCTTTGAGAATTCTTGCACTTAGGGATGGCGGGTCATGTATTAGACGCCAAGTCCTGCCTTGCCAACAAAGAAAGATTAAAAATCTCAAGCTCTCGAAATGCAAGACCGCCTAAATATTTTAGCCTAGTCATTAAGGGGTTGTTTGGTTTGTGACTAACTTTGTCAAAGATTGCCACACCTAATGTTAGGCAAGTTTGATTAACTTAGGTGAGTGTTTGGTTCAAGCCACACCTTAGGCAAGCCACACTTGAGCCCCACATAGCATACACACAAAAAGTGTGTCAAGATTCTCTTAGGCTTGCCAACTTGTGGCTCTCATTTTGATGAACTAAGCTTAGGCAAGGTTGGCAAAAATGTGTGGCAAAATATGACGATGCTAGGCCTAGAACCAAACAGCCCCTAAATCCCACGAGACCTAACACAACTTCCATTTTCCCATCTTGCTATCTCACAAGAACTGTCGAATGATTGAAATAACACTGTCACATAAACCTCTCGGCAATACGAAGCAAGCCATTGAGTACACTAGGATGATATGTGCAACTGCCTTGATGAGCACTTCCTTCCCTGCTAAAAGTTTCTCCATCCAACACTTTACCATCTCCCACATTCTATTGCACAAATATTTTAAAAAAGAGTAAAAATACACCAAAGGTCCTACAAATATTCCAAATGTGTCAAGTAGGTACTAAAAGTTTAAAATCGTTCACCGCGGGTCCTATGTGCAACAGCCGCCAAAAAATACTTTAGCTTTGATGTGTGTATTTTACATGCGACTTTTAGGACCCACTTGACACATTTTGAATAGTTTAAGACCCGCGGAGAACGACTTACACACATTTAGGATTTCAGACTTTTAGGATCTACTTGACACACTTAGCATACTTTTAGGACCTCCAATGTATTTTACTCTTAAAAAATGGATTTTTGAGACATTTTTTAAAATGGATAAATGAAGCTTACGCTGATCGATCCCAACTTCTCAAAATTGGCACGCGAGGCTAGCAGGCTGCGTGGAGCAAAGCGGGATCTGTCTCCTGCGGCTCAACAATTCGCTCTGGCCTGCTGCGGCCCAGATGGAGTGTAGTCCGTGGCTCGTTGCTTGGCCCAGTTGCGAGAATCATATCGAGAGCGTCGTCTCCAGCAGCCCCTCGCCGTTCTTGTCCGCCGCCGGAGCTTCTGTACGCGCCGCCGGAGAGCCCGGGCACGCCCCCTAGGCGCGGGTACGATAACACCCAAAGCCCCTCTACACGGCTTCTTCTCCGCCGTCCCATAGCAGCGCGGTACCTTCGGCGCTCCGCCGTGCGCTACCTCTCCGCATCGCCGGCACCGCCGTTTCCGTCCAACCCCATCGCGTCCCTGCTGCCTCGACCCCGTCCGCAGTTTTCGTGATTGGTTTCTAAGGTATGAGCACTTTCTTCATCCATGATTTGTTAAACCCCACTGAACCTCGTGGAATTTTGAGCGTGCACCCGCACGCCGTCTAGATCCGCCCCTGAATCCCCCAACCATCGTCTACGTGTTTATCCGCAGCTGCAGCAGAGACAGTGCATGGCGGCGGCGCCACATCACCTGCTCTATGAATTCGCGAAGGCTGCACTTATCAAGATATTTGCATTTCCTTATGCCACGGTCTGTTCTACGCTCCTCTCTTTCATGATACCCAATTCGTTCCGGTTAGTGAACAACTGAGCAACAGAAACTTGATGCTGGCTTGCTTTTGCCCGTTGTAAAATGTTGCAGGTCTGCGACATGTACTGCAACGGCGGAGCTGATACAGAAAAGTGGGCTGATGCCCAAGCTGGTCGCTACATAGGAATTGGTAGGCCGACTCACTATAACCTGAGGCCCTACTTGGTTTCTTTGTTCAGAGTATCTGAATCTTTTGCGTATAGCGAACTTACTGCTTTCTGTAACAGACGCTTCTGCGTCAGCTGTCAGTAGTGACGACCGTGAACTATGGGAGAACAAATGGAAACCTTTCACCACTGAGTTCATCGAGTTGAATCCTTCTGCTGTAATCTCCTTTCCCCACCCCTTCTTACTTGCACGAAATTTATAAAGTCTTAAGGGCTGATGGCATGTATGGCGGTCTGTATAACAGGATGACTTTGAAGCTCGGTTGCAAGAAAAGGGCATCCAAGCAGATATAGTTTGCTGCATGCAGAATTTACAGGCAAGTTGAGTTTTCCCCACCTCTGGAACATGACATGTTGTGAAGCTTTGCTAATCTTCAAAGTTTATCCATGTTGAAAGATAGTTATGCTTTGAAAGTGAGGAACACGCAAAGAAGCTTCTCAATAACGTATCATCATTGCTCAAACCTGGAGGCTATTTCTTTGGCATAATTCCTGATTCATCTACAATATGGTATGGCCCCTCATGCCATATATTCTCCAATTTTTAAAGATTAGTTACCATCTAATCTTTAATATATATTCTCCAATTTCAAATTTAGTTTGAACACCACTATTCTGAATCGTTGTGAGCTTAGCAGCATTTTAATTTTGTAGGACTAAATATCAAAAGAATGTTGAGGCTTCACATAATAAGGGCCTCAAGGTTGTTCCAAATAGCATCCGCTCTGACAACTATACAATTACCTTCGAAATCGAGGAAGAAAAGTATGAGCTCAACTTCTGTATCTATTTATGTTCGAAAAGGTTTTCTATCTTGAGGTTGAGGCATTACATCCACATGGTGCAGGTTTCCTTTCTTCGGAAAGAAGTACCAACTCAAATTTGCAAATGAAGCGATGTTTGAGAATCATTGCCTGGTCCACTTTCCCAGCCTTATGAGGTTACAATTTTCTCATACATTTCCAACATTTTGTTGTAGTCTTCCGTTCATGTAAACCAACAACTTGGGTCACAATGTTTTCACAATATTATAATATGTTGGAGCAGATTAGCAAGGGAGGCTGGACTTGAATATGTGGAGATCCAGAACTTAACTGAGTTTTATGATGACAACAGGTGCCCGTATCTTATTGAACGCCTCTCCATGAAGTCATTTAATACATAGTGCTTACTTAATTTTTTCTCCTCTTATCCAAAGAAATATAATGTGATTACTAATACTAATCAATGGTGGACATATCTGATGGTTTATTTTGTCCTGACTGACTTCCAGAACACAGTTTGCTCCAATGCTTGGTAGCTGTGGTGCTAATTTGGTTGACCCTCGTGGAAAGCTCATTGCTCGGTCCTATGATATTTTAGGTGGTGTACCCTTTTCGTGCATTGGGTTCATTCTAATATCCCAATTCGCTCAGTGCTTAATCTGATTTGTGCAGGCCTGTATTCGACTTTTGTATTCCAGAAGCCTGACCCAGATGCAATACCACCTGTTGTAACACCTGACCCAGATGAAGAGGTCTGCTCTTCCTTGCCAAACGGCGATTTTTTTTTACTGTTTCAGTGGTGAGTATTAGCTAACCCCTGATTGAAACAGCAGGAGCGGCTCTGGAGGCAGCAGGCTTCAGCGGATGATTTGAGGCGGCCACAGGCAGAGGTGATGCCAATAGACCCTGATCAGAAAGGGATCTTGGGCCCAGGACCTGCAGATATGAGGCTTAATTAGTTTGCCAGAAAAATTCAGATGTAGATATAGACTTGGGGTAATTGTGCTCCCTCAGTTGATGGTGCATGGCCATGCTTGTGACCTCCCCTGTGTCGCTAGTTGATCTGAAGCTCATGTCAAAAGGGAAAAAGGTTGATCTGAAGCTCACGTGGGTGGTTGATGCAAGTTTGGGCATTCGTTGAAGTCCACCAGGCCAATTTCCAGTTGTGCTGTCATCACCAGTAGTCTAATTTCAAGTCATGTTGCATTAGGTCCTAACTAGTAGTACAAGGTATTTTGTGTGTGTAGACGTACACTTAACTTGCGTGCTTTGTATAACATGGCTTTCAGAATTTTGTGGTAGTGTGACTGTGAAAGACTATCTTTCAGATGATACCAGCTGATTTCACAGATGATACTGTGAAAGACTATCTTTCAGAGCTTTGTGTAATCAGCTGGTGAAAACAGTTTTTAATAAATTGACGGCAGCATAACATGGATGCACGCGACAAACTAGCAAGAGTTATACCAGCTGATTACACAAACGGAGCTGCTAAAAATCAGTCGACTGAGACTTCGGGAAGTCTCAGTCGACTGTGCAGCCGTTCGATCGCATGTTGCTTGTAAATTCGCTCTGGCCCGCTTTTGTCTTTGTTTTGGCCTGTGTACGTCACGGACTGGCCCATTTTGCTTGTTGTTTTTTTGCTGGAGCGATTTTTCTAGCGCGAGCTGGAGCGATTTTTCTAGCGCGAGCGTCTCGTGTTTCTTTTGTAGGCTGGGGCAGGTGAAGAGGAAGTGGCAGCCCCGTGGTAATTAAGAGGAGGGGAGAGGGATAGGCACCCCAGGTAACTAAGAGGAGGGGATTGGCAGTCTTCAGTGCATTTCATCCTCTGTCTCTCTCTATCCTTTCTCTGTAAAAATCCGAAGATCTCTGAAGCGAATCGAAGAGAAATCGCTGTGCTCCTCCACTGCTGATGGAGTAAGTGTAATCCCATCTTTTCTTTTTCTTTTTTGTTTGTTAGTTGGTGAGATGCAGTAGATCCGAGTGGATTTCTTGGGTTCCATTGTTTGTTTGGATCAAGTCCAGATTAGTAGATTTGAAGCATAGAATCGTCCTTTTTTTGATTCAACCGGGGGTGGTAATGTAGTGGGTATATATGAGGGGATTTGAGTCCAGATTAGTAGCCTTGAAGCATACAATGGTCAGTCCATTTTTGTTTGTACGCTTCTTGCTTCAGACATCAAGGTCTCAGGAAGTGGTTCTCTTGTATCCCCTAATTTGGACTTCAGACGTCTAGATCTATTACTGATCCATCACCTAGGGAGAGGTCCGGTCCCTTGTTTGTTTATTTTAGTCCAGGTTAGTAGCATTTGAAGAATATGATTTTTGGCAGAAACAATTTTTTTGTGAACATGTTTGAGGAATATTACTTAAATCAAATCCCCTCATATCTATTTGCTGAAGCTATCACTAAGGGTGGTTCAGTCCTTTGTTTATTTTGATTACCATATTTATTCAGTAGCATGTCTTTTTTTAAAGAAAGAGAGATTATCACTGCATGTACAAGTAGGAGTGGGTATCTTTTATTTGTTTTTTCAGAACCCCTATCTAATCAGTAGGATGTTTTTTGAAATATTTTTCTTTTGTAAAAAAGAGAGATTACTACTGAATTGTATCACTAGAGATTATACTGAAATGTTTTTTCTCTGGAGAATGTATCAGTAGCATGTTTACTTGTTTTTGCCAGTTTTTTTGCTGAGACCCTATTTAATTAGTAGCATGTTCAATTTTTTGTGTGGAATCAAAAGATAATGATTACTGCAACTAAGTTTCCAGCAGCAGCATGTTTTTTCAGTTTTCTTTTTTTGCTTAAACCATATGAATCTGTAAGATGTTCATTTTTTTGTATATGAATCAAGATATTATGGTCTCTTGATAGATTAATTCATCTTTTTTTTATGTCCACATCGTAATGTAAATATATTTTTTTCTTAATCAGCCGCGACGCCAATGATAAATGATCATTATCTAGAAATCCTTTTTGTTCAGAAGCATACAAGTATCACACTAAAAATCATTAGCTGAATATGTATGCGTCTCACTAGCACAAATTTATGTTTTGGCGGCTTCTTTATGTGCACAGGAGATGGTTTGCAGAGTTTGCCTGAGCCCTTGCTACCGCGAGAGCAGGTCAAGCGGCATTTGCATGTATGTCTGGAAGGAGTTTAAAAACGCAGGGGTAAATCAGCAGCCTCTATTTTTTTTCATTGTATGATCCTTATTTTTTAGTTTGTACTCATCATCACAGAATATATTAGTTTTTGAAGCAGAGGGGAGCCCCTAGTTTAACTAGTTGTTTACATTGAATATTTTTTATCCAACGTGTCAAGCTCTTCTGATGCATTTTTCTGAACCCATGTAGAATGTAGAATGTGGAGTGTACATTTTTGTAGGACTTCAGGGTTTTGATGTTCATGTTCAAAACCATGTAGGCTTGTTGCTTGTTCCTGCCATTTCCTGCACATCATGTTCCAGTCCTTAGTCATGCCTAGTAATATATGCTAGTTTTTAGACTGAAATTTTAGGTTGTAGCAGCTTGAACTTTTTGTATCATTCCTTGATCCAATTTCTCACTGTTTTTTTCTCTTTTTTTTTCTTTTTTTTTTGCAGTATAGTTTTTAATTAAGATGTGCAAACACTTTTTAAGTAAGAGGCGTCAAGAGAGATGTGGGCCTAGTTGCATGTCCCACAAAAGGCATGCAACTGCATGTTTTCTAGCTTAGTACATGGAATGGTGGACCTTTGTTTTGTCTGAGGGGCGGTGTCGAGAGAGATGGGGCCCAATTGTTTGTCCGGCAACATGCACGCAATCGCATGTCTTCTAACTTGGTCGCAAGCTGGGGGACCTTTGTTTTGTCGGGGGGGCGCCAAGAGAGATGGGGCCCAGTTGCATGTCCTACAACAGCACGCAACCGTATGTCTTCTTACTTGGTCGCAACTCGGGGAGGGGGCTTTGTTTTGTCGGAGGGATGACATCAAGAGAGATGGGGCCTAGTTGCATGTCCCACAACAGCACGCAACTACATGTGTTCGACTTGGTGGCCCTGGGGACCTTTGTTTTTGTGTGTGTGTGTGGGGGGGAGAGAGAGATGGGGCATAGTTGCATGTACCACAACAGGCACGCAACTGCATGTCTTCTAGCTTGGTCGCAACTGGGGGGACCTTTGTTTTGTCGGAGGGGGCGACGTCGAGAGAGATGGGGCCCAGTTGCATGTCCCACACAAGGCATGCAACTGCATGTCTTCTTGCTTGGTCGCAACTAGAGGGGGCCTTTGTTTTGTCGGAGGGGGCGACGTCAAGAGAGATGGGACCTAGTTGCATGTCCCACACTAGGCACGCAACTGCATGTCTTCTAGCTTGCTCGCAACTAGGGGGAGGCCTTTGTTTTGTTGGAGGGGGCGGCGTCGAGAGAGATGTGGGCCCAGTTGCATGTCCCACAGCGGGCATGCAAGCTGCATGTCTTCTAACTTGGTATGGCCCAGGGGACCTTTGTTTTGTCGGAGGGGGCATCGTCGAGAGAGATGGGACCCAGTTGCATGTCCCACAACAGGCACACAACTGCATGTCTTCTAGCTTGGTCGCAACTAGGGGAGTGTTTGTTTTGTCGGAGGGGGCGGCATCGAGAGAGAGTGGGCGAGTTGCCTGTCCCACACTAGGCATGCAACTGCATGTCTTCTAGCTTGGTCGCAACTAGGGTGGGACCTTTGTTTTGACGGAGGGGGCGACGACGAGAGAGATGGGCCCCAGTAGCATGCCCCACAATAGGCACGCAACTGCATGTCTTCTAACTTGGTCGCAACTGGTGGACCTTTGTTTTGTCGGAGGGGGCGACGTCGAGAGAGATGGGGTCGATTGCATGCCCCACAACAGCATAGCAATCGCATGTCTTCTAGCTTGGTCATGGCCCAGGGGACCTTTGTTTTGTCGGAGGGGCGGCGTCGAGAGAGATGGGGCCGATTGCATGTCCCACACAAGGCATGCAAGCGCATGTCTTCTTGCTTGGTCGCAACTAGAGGGCCTTTGTTTTGTCGGAGGGGCGGCGTCGAGAGAGATGGGGCCTAGTTGCATGTCCCACACTAGGCACGCAATCGCATGTCTTCTAGCTTGCTCGCAACTAGGGGAGGCCTTTGTTTTGTTGGAGGCGGCGTCAGAGAGATGCGGGCCCGATTGCATGTCCCACGACGGGCATGCAAGCGCATGTCTTTGACGACTTGGTCGCAATCGGGGACCTTTGTTTTGTCGGAGGGCATCGTTGAGAGAGATGGGACCCATTGCATGTCCCTAGCAGCACACAACTGCATGTCTTCTAGCTTGGTCGCAACTAGAAGTGTTTGTTTTGTTTGGGCGGCATCAAGAGAGAGTGGGCGAGTTACTGTCCTACACTAGGCATGCAAGCTGCATGTCTTCTAGCTTGGTCGCAACTAGGGTGGGACCTTTGTTTTGTCGGAGGGGGCGTCGAGAGAGATGGGGTCGATTGCATGCCCCCAACAGCACGCATAATCGCATGTCTTCTAAGGGCATCTCCGGCGCGCCCAGAAGGCCTCCCCAGCGATTTTTTCGCTTGCTGCACCGAAATCGCGCCCGAGGCCGATCAGAGCCCGGCTTGGGCTAAAAACAGCGCCGGCGGACCCAGCCCGAACCCGGCCATTGGGGCGCCCGGCGCCGGGCGAAGCTATTTTGGCGCGAAAAAGACGCGGGCCAGCAGCGTCGGCGACTTCGGCGCCTCGTCTTCCCCCAACGGCCTCGGTTCATGAGAATCAATGTCAAAGCTGCCGCGGTCAGCCTTGCCATTGATTCCTCACGGCGGCGCTTCACGGACGGCGACCGACGCCTCCTCCTCTCGACGCAGCGTACACGGGCGCGACCCGCTATAAAGCCGGCGGCCTCCACTACTTTGGCCGACACCAGCCCGCCCCGCCGCCGCCCGGCCCCTCCCTCTCCTGCCTCTCCCGCGCGCCGCCGCCAGAGGTTCGGGTCCTCCTCCTCCTCTTCCTCCTCCGGTCCTCATCGCACTCCTCGGCACTCCGGCCCGCTTTCGGCGTCAAAGCGAGCCAGCAGCGAGTCGCCGCTCGGCAGCGCACTCGCAGCGCGGCATCGTCATCAACGAGGGCGGTCGGCGCGCCTCCTCCTCGTAGGCTCCTCGCGCTTCGTCAAGCGAGACGGAGGCAGTGGCGCCGTGAAGACGGAGCCGGGCTGGCGCCGGTGAAGGCGGAGTTCGACGACGACGACGCGGCCCTAGAATGGGCGTGCGGAGACTCCATTGCGATGGAGAAGGCGCTGGGAGAAGGTGGAGGAGGCGCCCGCCGCCGCCCACGCCTCGAGGAGGCGCCTACGCGGCCGCGATGAAGACGGGGTCGTCGTCCTATGCGACAGCGACGAGGACGAGGACGACGCGCCGCTGCCAGTCCGCCATGGCGACGCCGGGTCCAGCAGGGGCGCCCGCGTCAAGGAGGAGAAGGCCGACGATGACGATGGCGGCGACGACTTCAGCCCCGTTCTTTTTTAGATTAGGTTAATGTAATGAAAATGCGCGAATTTCGCCGAAATTTGCCATGTTTAGCCAAAATTTAACTACTTTTTTTAGCAGAAAATTTAACTACTTTTTGTCATAACTTCGCCGAACGGCCCTTCTTTTTTTTCAAAATTTAACCGACTCGCCCCCAGGGCCATTTTTTGCGCCGGCTCACCCCCAGGCGGCGCTTTTAGACGCCCCCTGGGGGGCCAACGGCTGGAGATGCCCTAACTTGGTCGCGACTGGGTGCCTTTGTTTTGTCACAGGGGGCAGCGTCGAGAGAGATGGGGACAGTTGCATGTCTCACGCTAGGCACGCAACTGCATGCCTTCTAACTTGGTCACAACTGGGGACCTTTGTTTTGTCCGAGGGGTGGCGTAAGAGAGACAAGCCCAGTTGCATGTCCCACAACAGGCGCAACTACATGTCTTCTTACTTTGTCACAATTGGGTGACCTTTGTTTTGTCGGAGGGGGGTGGCATGTAGAGAGAGGGGGCCCAGTTGCATGTCCCACAATAGACATGCAACTGCATGTCTTCTAACTTGGTTGCAACTAGGGGGATGACCTTTGTTTTGTCGGAGGGGGCAGCGTCGACCGAGATGGGGCCAGTGGCATGTCTCACAACAGGCGCAACTGCATGTCTTCTAACTTGGTTGCAACTAGGGGGATGACCTTTGTTTTGTCGGAAGGGGCAGCGTTGACGGAGATGGGGCAGATTGCATGTCCCACAACAAAGAATCGCATGTCTTCTAACTTGGTCACAATAGGGGGGCCTTTGTTTTGTCGAAGGTGGCGGCATGTAGAGAGAGGGCCAGATTGCATGTCCCACACTATACACATAGCGCATGTCTTCTAACTTGGTCGCAAGTGGGGACCTTTGTTTTGTCGTAGGGGACGGCAGCGAGAGAGGCGGTCAGTTGCATGCTCAACCGTAGTCATGTAACTGCAATGTCTTTTCAACACGGTCGCAACTGCATGTCTTATAACTTGGTTGCCACTGGGGCATTGTTTTTGCCGGAGGGGGCGACGACAAGAGGGAGGGCGCCAGTTGTATGTCCAACTATACTCATGCAACCGCATGTCTTCTAGCATGGTCGTAACTTAGTGTCTTCTAACTTAGTTGCAACTAGGGGCATTTGTTTTGTTGGAGGGGCGGCAGTAAGAGAGCCTTTTGACTAGAGCATGGCACCCCCGAACCAAGAAGTTGGAGTGTTGATAATGGCTCTCCACCACGTCTCCTCTCCCTCACCTCTCCCACCCTTCCACCTGATCTCCATCAACAATGGCGGCCTCTAGACGTAGAGATCATGGACGGTCTTCTCCATTGGGACTTTGCTCCCGGAATAGCCCTTGCAAATCAGGTGAGGCACAGGTTTGGCACGACAGTCCATTTTTTCCCTTCCCAAGGATCTAGGGAATTCCTTCTGGTGGTCACTTTTTCCTCAGCCTTCTTTCCTCTCTCGGTGGAATCTGTTGGTATTGCCTTGCAATGTTGTCTTGGGGGTTTAAGCTCTGGATTCCATGTTACCAAGATCAAGGATCGTACTTTTCGCTTCTCGGTCGCAAGCAACAAAGTTGGACATTTCATTTACGGTTTGCGAGATCGAGTTTGGCCAGACTTTGTTTGTCACTTTCATCTTTTTAATGGCCGATATGCTAGAGCTCCGGTCTCGGATTCCTCATGGCATATGGATCAAGAAAATTTGGACATCTCTTCTCGTTCTCCTGTTGCGATCAAGTCCAACCTTAGATCAACGACGATGATAGGTTCACCAGGAACCCAGTCTGCTCAGGTCCTTGACAAATTCAACATTGTTCCAATTGGCAATATGGTCTTCTCAAACAAGAATTCTTGCGAAGCGTCGTCGTCTGGTCAACTGATTCATAATTTGAATTTGGACGATCCCATGATTCAGCGGCGTCATTTGCCTACATCACCGGTTGTGGGTTCAAATATTCAATTAGTGCAGCATTTTCTCCGGCAAGAGCAATTGATGGGCAGTCAGCCTGCGGATTTTATTCTCTTGGGCAGCTTTAATTGCTTACTTAATGTCCAATATCCACCGCTGCTCCAATGTTTTCTTTCCTCTGCGTTCAAATGTGCGTCTCCGCATGAGGTCTGGCCTCCAACACTTTCCAATCAACACAAGGCCGATCTGGCCCAAGCCCACTACTCCTTGGAGGATATCACAGATCTTAACACCCATTGGGCCTCGCTCTGCTCCAAGTGCCTGCAATGGGGTCACCAAAAACCGAGTTGCCTTGCACGCCTCATTTGTATTAATTGCTCAGCGCCTGATCACAAGGCAATCAATTGCCCTAAATCTGCTTCAAATATGCATACTTTTGACCAGGTTGGCGCTGGCCTTGGGAAACAAATCACCCCCAACGTTAGTCCCGCAGCTCTGCCCCCACTTACTCCTAATCGACACAAGCGAAGCACCGTCTGATGTCAATCGTGTGGCTTCTATGGACATGTGGCGCAGCAATGTTTCCAGCGAAGGAACGCGCAAATTTGGAAATGGATTCCTAAATCCACTCGACCTACCGATTCTGCCCCTCACGCTCCGCCTTCCACCTCGATTGCCCAAACGTCTCGCCCCAGCCTGCAGAGCACCTCCCCTGCCACCAATGCCATCACTCTGCATCACTCGCCATTGACGCCTCCACCCACCTTGCTCTCCACCATGGCAAACTACCCACTCAACTCCGTCCCCTTCCTGCCGCCTGGGTTTGCGGTGGAGCCTGGATCTGCGGACCATCTGGTCAGGTCAGGGATGGTGGTCGGGCCGATTGCGCCGCTCAACCATGACTACTTGGCGATTGCGGAAGCAAGTGCGTATGTTCCTCTGCATCGCCGGGCTGCCGTTCGAACGGCGATTGAAGGTTTGCTGCATGAAGCACATCTTTTTACCACTGAAACTAGTGATCATCCTCTGGGTGTTGGGATCTTTGGTTTTGCAAATTCATTCTTGAGGGATACGGCTGTCAACACTCTGTTAGAGCTAGAGGAGGAGGATTTGCTTATCACTTTTGTGCCTCATAATGAAGCGCTCAACAAACGCACCACCTCATTTGGTCCAGAGATTTGGTTGATGTTTTTTGGTTTCCCCTACGATTATCAAATAGATTACTACATCACTAAGGCTTTAGGAGGTTATGGCTCTCTGGCCCAACGGTACAATCCACGCTAAGATAGGAGATATATGCTCATCAAAGCTTGTGTGATCCGTCTGAATCTTGTACCCAAGAGCTTTGTTGTCTGGCAACTTGGAGGTGCGAGGGACTGCTGGACGGTACAGGTTACTATACTGAGAAGCAGTGACTGGAATGGGCTGTTACCTGAAGTGCTGCCTCCTAATGAAGAACCCCTCCTGCGGATGGCAACCCACACCCACAGTTCGGGCCTGAACTCACTGCTGAACAGCTTTATCAGCAGCAAGTTCACAATTGGTTGGTGCAGAATGCTGCCCCCATCACCCTGTGCATCACAACAATGCAGAAGCTCCCAATCAAGGGTGGGCTCCTTGGCCTCAACCTCCAGCTCCTCCTATGCCACCTCATCTAATGAACTACCAGGCTTGGCTGGCTTCTCAGGGTTTAACTGTTATGCATGGAGTGGTGCCTGACAACAATGTTACTGACAACCCAATGCAAGCTTGGCATGAGGCTGTTACTGCCTCTTCTGAATATACTTCCTCTGAAGACTCTGCTGCCACTGTATCAGATTTGATTGTTCTGCCAGCGAACCCTCCAGGATCTAATGGTGCTGCTCTGGTGACTCCAACTTCTGTTGCTGACGTGGTTACAATCTCTGTTGACATCCATGGACAAGGTATGCTCTTTGGTTTATCTGCTCAAGGTGATTCCCTCTTAGAAATCCTTCTGTCCAATCCTATTCCCCGACAGCAACTCAACACTGCACTTTTCAATGCTATCCGCCCTATGCTTGCTACAAGGGGTCCCTGGGCTGCTGGTTTTGGATTCAGACATGATGTTATGCACTTTGAAGTTCAGGTGACTGCTGGCCCTTCTGGCCTCCAATTTACACAGAATAACCTGCTTGCTCCGGCCGCTCCTTCCTCTGTGGCCATTCAGGAACTCTCTGACAGCCAGCCACCACTTGTTGATCAGTTCAGGCAGGAGCCTCAGGGCCCCATGGAAGTTTTTGATGCGCCTTCGCATGATGCTGAAGGATCTGCTAATGCTGTTGTCGACTTCCTTCATTTGAGATCTGATTCGGATGCTGATCCACATATCACGGACCTGGCTGCATATCACTCTGAAACTCAGTCCGGTCTGCTTCAGATTGCTTCCGGTGCCATTTCTGAACCTGCAATCAGTGCGGTTAGCTCCTTAGCTCGTAAACGCAAAGGAAAAGTGCCAGTGCCCATTGACACTTCCACTCTCCGTCGCAGCAACCGTACTAACAAGTATGATGGATTTCGCACCACCTCTCTATCTGAAGCCAAAACCTCCAAAACCAAGGTGAAACCGCGCACAGTTCCATCAGCTGTCTCCGTTGGCACCGCAGCTGCTGCTTCAACTCAGATGCTCCCTGATGAAATCCTCCTCCAACTGACATTGCCGCAATGCAAGCCATTGGCACAAATTTATGTGCCATCCCAGAGGAGGAGCTCACGGTTGCTGCTTTCACTGAAGACCCGGCGAGGGCTTCTTCATCAACCTAAACTTGATTCCTCGCCTTACTTCTTCGTTTAATGGTTCTTTTGCAGTCGTGGAACGTCCTTTGTTGGAATATTCGTGGTCTTAATGCGGACAAAAAACACTTAGCCTTATCTAATGCGATCCAGTCTAGTGGATGTGCGATTATCTGTCTTCAAGAAACTAAAATGCAGACGTTTGATGCTAGCACTCTCAAGTTGCTCTGCCCTAAACGCTTTGATAGATTTGCGTATATCCCGTCCGTTGGAGCGTCAGGGGGAATTGTTACGATCTGGAATAGCGCTCTTTTCACTGGTACGGTCGCTTTTGAGGAACAGTTTGCATTAGGCATCCACTTCACTTCCACCCAAAATGCGCATTCTTGGACGTTGGTTAACATCTATGGCCCGTGTCAAGGAGAGCAGCGTAATACATATACTAAATGGTTGTTTGACCTTTCAATCCCGCCGTTTGAAGATTGGCTTCTGCTTGGGGACTTCAACTTCATTAGATCACCTGAAAATCGTAACCTACCAGGAGGGAACGCTCATGATATTGTTTACTTTCAACGACTTAATCCGTGAGCAAGATTTAACTGAACTTCCCATTAAAGGTCGTGCTTACACTTGGTCGAACATGCAGCTCAACCCTCTGCTCGAACAACTCGACTGGTTCTTCACCTCGCTCAACTGGACGACATCCTTTCCTAATACCATGGTCAACCCTTTGGGCCGCCCAGTCTCTGACCATATTCCCTGCTCTGTGGTCATTCAATCCATGATACCAAAGAGCAACATTTTCAGGTTTGAAACATACTGGATTGCGCACCCAGGCTTCATGCAGATTGTTGAGGAAGCTTGGAATAAGCCCATAAGATTTGGCAAAGACACTAATGCCGCCTCCATTCTCTGTCAAAAACTGAAAGCTGTCCAATATGCCCTATCTCACTGGAGCAAAAAAATTTCCCGCCTAAAAGTTGCCATTGACAACTCAAATAAAGCCATTCTTGAGTTGGATAGTCTTGAAGAACGTCGTGCACTCTCAATCCCTGAACGTAACTTCAGAAACATTCTCAAAAAACACCTCCTAAGACTTCTTAGCTACCAAAAGGAGTACTGGAAGAAAAGATGCACAATCCGTTGGATCAAGTTTGGCGACGAGAACTCAAATTTTTTTCAAGCTGTTGCTACGGAAAGATTCAGAAGAAACTGCATTGCTACCCTAAAAACTGAAAATGGATCTGTTGTCGGGGATCATGCTGGCAAAGAAGCTATTTTATTCCAAGCCTTCAAACAACGGTTGGGCTCGTGCTCGCAACCTAACATGAAGTTCAACCTCTCGTCTCTGCTCCGACAACAAGTTGATTTTGATAGCCTCACTACCCCGTTCACACAGCATGAAATTGATGCTGTGATTAAGGAGATGCCCCCGAACAAAGCACCGAGCCCTGATGGTTTCAATGGAGCCTTTCTGAAAGCATGCTGGCCTATCATTAAAAATGACTTCTACAATTTGTGCAATGACTTTCATAGAGGAGACTTGAACCTGGAATGCTTAAACTATGGATATATCACCTTGATCCCAAAGAATGCTTCTCAAGAGACGGTCAATGACTTCCGCCCGATCACTTTGCTAAATTGTTGCCTTAAGTTGATCACAAAACTGCTGGCCAATCGTCTTCAAAAAATTATCTTGCAGATCGTTCACCGTAATCAGTACGGGTTCTTACGTGGTCGATCCATTCATGACTGCTTGGCATGGGCTTTTGAATATATTCACCAGTGTCAAGCCTCGCAAAATGAGATTATTCTGCTGAAGTTAGATTTCGCCAAAGCCTTTGACACTATCCAACACTCTGCTATGCTCCACATTATGAAAAAGGTGGGTTTCGACGACAAATGGCTCCAATGGATGCAAAGTATCTTCAACTCTGGCAAATCTTCAGTCTTACTCAATGGTACTCCGGGAAAGTCTTTCCAATGCAAGTGTGGTGTGCGACAAGGCGATCCCCTCTCGCCTCTGATCTTTGTTATAGCTGCGGACCTGTTGGAAATATGCCCTAGAGGCAATAATAAATTAGTTATTATTATATTTCCTTGTTCATGAGAATCGTTTATTATTCATGCTATAATTGTATTGACCGGAAACAGCAATACATGTGTGGATACATAGACAACACCATGTCCCTAGTAAGCCTCTAGTTAACTAGCTCGTTGATCAATAGATGGTTACGGTTTCCTGACCATGGACATTGGATGTCATTGATAACGGGATCACATCATTAGGTGAATGATGTGATGGACAAGACCCAATCCTAAGCCTAGCACAAAGATCGTAGTTCAGATGCTAAAGCTTTTCTAATGTCAAGTATCTTTTCCTTAGACCATGAGATCGTGCAATTCCGGATCTTGTAGGAGTGCTTTGGTGTATCAAACGTCACAACGAATCGGGTGACTATAAAGGTGCACTACAGGTATCTCGAAAGTGACCATTGGGTCGACACGGATCGAGGCGGGATTTGTCACTCCGTAGACGGAGAGGTATCTCTGGGCCCACTCGGTAGGACATCATCATAATGTGCACAATGTGACCAAGGGGTTGATCACGGATGATGTGTTACGGAACGAGTAAAGAGACTTGCTCGTAACGAGATTGAACAAGGTATCGGGATACCGACGATCGAATCTCGGGCAAGTACAATACCGCTAGACGAAGGGAATTGAATACGGGATTGATTGAGTCCTTGACATCGTGGTTCATCCGATGAGATCATCGTGGAACATGTAGGAGCCAACATGGGTATCCAGATCCGCTGTTGGTTATTGACGGAGAACGCCTCGGTCATGTCGCTTGTCTCCGAACCCGTAGGGTCTACACACTTAAGGTTCGGTGACGCTAGGGTTATATAGGAAGCTTGTATGTGGTTACCGAATGTTGTTCGAGTCCGGATGAGATCCCGGACGTCACGAGGAGTTCCGGAATGGTCCGGAGGTAAAGATTTATATATGGGAAGTCCTGTTTTGGTAACCGGAAAGGTTTGGGCGATATCGGTAATGTCTGGGACCACCGGAGGGTCCGGGGTCCACCAAGTGGGGCCACCTGCCCTGAAGGTTGCGTGGGCCAAGTGTGGGAGGAACCAGCCCCAAGGGGCTGGTGCGCCCCACAAGGGGCCCAAGCGCAAGGGGAAGGGAGGGGCAAACCCTAGGGCAGATGGGCCCTAAGGCCCATCTAGTGGGCGCCTCCTCTCCTCCTCTCTGGCCGCCCCCAAACCCATCTAGGGTTAGCCGCCACCCCTAGGGGTGGAAACCCTAGAGGGGCGCAGCCCCCCTTCCCTATATATATGAGGCCCAGGGGCTGCCCATAACACACGAGAGCCTCCTCTCCAGCGCAGCCTGCCTCTCTTCCTCCTCCTCTCCCCGGTGCTTGGCGAAGCCTGCGGGATTGCCACGCCTCCATCACCACCATGCCGTTGTGCTGCTGCTGGATGGAGTCTTCCTCAACCTCTCCTCTCTCCTTGCTGGATCAAGGCGTGGGAGACGCCACGGGCTGTACGTGTGTTGAACGCGGAGGTGCCGTCCGCTCGCACTAGGATCTCCGGTGATTTGAATCACGACAGTACGACTCCTTCAACCCCGTTCACATGAACGCTTCCGCTTAACGATCTATAAGGGTATGTAGATGCACTCTCCTTCCCTCGTTGCTAGTTTCTCCATAGATAGATCTTGGTGACACGAGGAAAATTTTGAATTTCGCCACGTTCCCCAACAAAGGGTATCGAGCTAGGTTTATTGCGTAGATTCTTTGCACGAGTAGAACACAAAGTAGTTGTGGGCGTTGATGTTGTTCAATATGCTTACCGTTACTAGTCCAATCTTGTTTCGACGGTATTGTGGGATGAAGCGGCCCGGACCGACCTTACACGCACTCTTACGTGAGATGAGTTCCACCGATCGACATGCACTTGGTGCATAAGGTGGCTAGCGGTGCCGCTCTCCCACTTTAGTCGGAACGGATTCGATGAAAAGGGTCCTTATGAAGGGTAAATAGCAATTGGCATATCACGTTGTGGTTTTGCGAGGTAAGAAACGTTTTGCTAGAACCCATAGCAGCCACGTAAAACATGCAAACAACAATTAGAGGACGCCTAACTTGTTTTTGCGGGGTATGCTATGTGATGTGATATGGCCAAGAAGAATGTGATGAATAATATGTGATGTATGAGATTGATCATGTTCTTGTAATAGGATTCACGACTTGCATGTCGATGAGTATGACAACCGGCAGGAGCCATAGGAGTTGTCTTTATTTATTGTATGACCTGCGTGTCATTAAACAACGCCATGTAATTACTTTACTTTATTGCTAACCGTAGCCATAGTAGTAGAAGTAATAAGTTGGTGATACAACTTCATGGAGACACGATGATGGAGATCATGATGATGGAGATCATGGTGTCATGCGGTGACAATGATGATCATGGAGCCCCAAGATGGAGATCAAAGGAGCAATATGATATTGGCCATATCATGTCACTACTATATAATTGCATGTGATGTTTATTATGTTTATGCATCTTGTTTACTTAGAACGACGGTAGTAAATAAGATGATCCCTTACACAAATTTCAAGAAGTGTTCTCCCTAAGCGTGCACCGTTGCTACAGTTCGTCGCTTCTAAGCACCACGTGTTAATCGGGTGTGATGGATTCTTACGCTCACATACAACGGGTGTAAGCAAGATTTGCACACGCAGAAACACTTAGGGTTAACTTGACGAGCCTAGCATGTGAAGACATGGCCTCGAACACGGAGACCGAAAGGTCGAGCATGAGTCGTATGGTAGATACGATCAACATGAAGATGTTCATCGATGATGACTAGTCCGTCTCACGTGTTGATCGGACACGGCCTAGTTGATTCGGATCATGTAATCACTTAGATAACCGAGGGATGTCTATCTCGAGTGGGAGTTCATAAGATGAACTTAATTATCCTGAACATAGTCAAAAGACCTTTTGCAAATTATGTCAAAGCTCGCGCTTTAGTTCCACTGTTTAGATATGTTCCTAGAGAAAATATAGTTGAAAGTTGAAATTAGCGATTATGCGGACAGAGAAAGCTTATGTCCTTAATACACCGCCAGTGTGCTGAACCCCAAACGTCGTTTGTGGATGTTGCGAACATCGGACATACACGCTTTTGATAACTACGTGATAGTTCGGTTGAACGGTTTAGAGTTGAGGCACCAAAGACGTTTTCAAACGTCATGAACATATAAGATATTTCGAGGGCTGAAATTGGGATTTCAGGCTCGTGCCCACGTCAAAAGGTATGAGACCTCCGACGATTTTCTTAGCCTACAAACTAAGGGAGAAAAGCTCAATCGTTGAGCTTGTACTCACTTGTACTCAGATTGTCTGGGTACAACAATCACTTGAATCGAGTGGGAGTTAATCTTCCAGATGAGATAGTGATGTTTCTCCAAAGTCATTGCCACCAAGCTGCTAGAGCTTCGTGATGAACTATAACATATCAGGGATAGATATGATGATCCTTGATGTATTCGCGATGTTTGACACCGCGAAAGTAGAAGTCAAGTAGGAGAATCAATTGTTGATGGTTGGTAAAACCACTAGTTTCAAGAAGGGCAAGGGCAACAAGGGATACTTCATGAAACGACAAAACAGTTGCTGCTCTAGTGAAGAAACCCAAGGTTGAACCCAAACCCGAGACTAAGTGCTTCTGTGATAAGAGGAACAGCCACTGGAGCAGAACCACCCTAGATACTTGGTAGATGAGAAGGTGGCAAGGTCGATAGAAGTATATTGATATACATTATGTTAATGTGTACTTTACTAGTACTCCTAGTAGCACCAGGGTATTAGATACCGGTTCGGTTGCTAAATGTTAGTAACTCAAATAAAAGCTACGGAATAAAGGAGACTAGCTAAAGGTGAGTGACGATATGTGTTGAAGTGTTTCCAAGTTTGATGTGATCAAACATCGCACGCTCCCTCTACCATCAAGATTAGTATTAAACCTGAATAATTGTCATTTGGTGTTTATGTTGAGCATAGACATGATTGGATTATGTCTATTGCATTACGGTTATTCATTTAAGGAGAATAATGGTTACTCTATTTATTTGAATAATACCTTCAATGGTCTTGCACCTAAAGGAATGGTTTATTGAATCTCGATCGTAGTGATACACATTTTCATGCCAAAAGTATAAGATAGTAATGATAGTACCACTTACTTGTGGCACTGCCATGTAAGTCATATTGGTATAAGACGCATGAAGAAGCTCCATGCTGATGGATCTTTGGACTCACTCGTTTTTGAAAAGTTTGAGACATGCGAACCATGTCTATTGGTGCATACGCATGAAGAAACTCCATGCAGATGGATCGTTTGGACTCACTTGATTTTGAATCACTTGAGATATGCAAAACATACCACATGGGCAAGATGAGTGAAAAGCCTCGGTTTCAAAGAAGATGGAACAAGATAGCAACTTGTTGGAAGTAACACATTTTGATATGTGCAGTCCAATGAGTGCCGAGGCATGCGATGAATATCGTTATGTTCTTACTTCACAGATGATTCGAGTAGATGTTGAGTATATTTACTTGATGAAACACAAGTCTGAATTATTGAATGGTTCAAGTAATTTCAGAGTGAAGTTTAAGATCTTCGTGACAAGAGGATAGAATGTCTATGATATGATCATAGAGATGAATATCTGAGTTACGAGTTTTGGCACACAATTAAGACATAGTGGAAATTGTTTCACAATTAATACCGTCTGGAATACCATAGTGTGATGGTGTGTCCGAACATCATAGTTGCACTCTATTGGATATGGTGCGTACAATGATATCTCTTATCGAATTACCACTATCGCTCATGGGTTAGGCATTAGAGACAACCGCACTCACTTTAATAGGGCACCACGTAATTCCGTTGAGACGACACCGCTTGGAGAAACCTAAGTTGTCGTTTCTTAAAAGTTTGGGGCTGCGACGCTTATGTGAAAAGTTTCAGGTTGATAAGCTCGAACCCAAAGCGGATCAAATGCATCTTCATAGGACACCCAAAACGGTTGGGTATACCTCCTAATTCAGATCCAAAGCAATAGGGATTGTTTCTTGAATCGGGTCCTTTCTCGAGAAAAGTTCGTCTCGAAAAGTTGAGTGGGAGGATGGTGGAGACTTGATGAGGTTATTGAACCATCACTTCAACTAGTGTGTAGCAGGCACAGGAAGTTGTTCCGTGGCACCTACACCAATTGAAGTAGAAGCTTATGATAGTGATCATGAAGTTTCGGATCAAGTCACTACCGAACCTCGAGGGTGACAAGGATGCGTATTACTTGAGTGATACGCAATCCTGTCTTGAAGGTCATGTTGCTAGACAACAATGAACCCACGAGCTATGGAGAAGTAATGGTGGGCCCAAATTCGACAAATGGTTAGAAGCCATGAAACCGAGATAGGATCCATGTATCAGGACAAAGCATGGACTTTGGTGGACTTGCCGATGAGCGGCAAGCCATTGAGATGAATGGATCTTTAAGAAGAAGACGGACGTGGACGGTAATAGCACCGTTCTATGAAGCTCGACTTGTGGCAAAGAGTTTTCACAAGTTCAAGGAGTTGACTACGATGAGATTCTCTCATTCAGTAGCGATGCTTAAGTCCGTCGGAATCATGTTAGCATAAGCTGCATTTATGAAATCTAGCAGATGGATGTCAAAATGAGTTTCCTTACCAGTTTTTCGTAAGGAAAGGTTGTATGTGATACAATCGAAAGTTTTGTCGATCCTAAGGATGCTAAAGGTATCTTGGCTCCAATGATCCTTTCTAAGGACCGGAGTAAGCATCTCGGAGTTGGAATGTGCACTTTGATGAGATGATCAAAGATTTTGGGTTTATACAAAGTTTATGAGAAACTTGTATTTCCAAAGAAGTGAGTGGGAGCACTATAGAATTTCGATGAGTATATGTTGTTGACATATTGTTGATCGTAAATGATGTAGAATTTCCGAAAGCATATAGGTTATTTGAAAGGTGTTTTCAATAGAAACCTGATTAAGCTACTTGAACATTGAGCATCAAGATCTATAAGGATAGATAAAAATGCTTAATGGTACTTTCAAATGAGCACATACCTTGACATAATCTTGAAGGTGTTCAAGATGGATCATCAAAGAAGGAGTTCTTGCCTGAGTTGTAAGGTATGGAGTTAAGAGTTAAAAGCTCGACCACGGCAGAAAAGAGAGAAAGGGCGAAGGTCGCCCCTATGCTTCGTATATAGGCTCTATAGTATGCTATGATGTGTACCGCACCGAAGTGTGCCTTGCCATGAGTCACTCAAGGGTACAAGAATGATCCAGAATGGGGATCATTGGACAGCGGTCAAAATTGTCCTTGGAGTAAATAAGGACATGTTTCTCGATTATGGAGGTGATAATGAGTTCGGCGAAGGGTTACGCCGATGCAAGCTTTAACACCTATCCGAGTGACTCGAGAAGCAAACCGGATACGATAGTGGAGCAACCATTTGGAATAGCTCCAAGTGGGCGTGGAAGCAGCATTTATAATATGACCTAGAAATTTGAAGCACACACGGATCTGAAAGGTTCGGACCGCTGACTAAAACCTCTCTCACAAGCAAAACATGATCAAACCCGTAACTCATTGAGACTTAATCACATGGTGATGTGAACTAGTTTAAGACACTAGTAAACTCTTTGGATGTTGGTCACATGGCGATGTGACCTATCGATGTTAATCACATGGCGATGTGAACTAGATTATTGACTCTAGTGCAAGTGGGAGACTGTTGGAAATATGCCCTAGAGGCAATAATAAATTAGTTATTATTATATTTCCTTGTTCATGAGAATCGCTTATTATTCATGCTATAATTGTATTGATAGGAAACAGCAATACATGTGTGGATACATAGACAACACCATGTCCCTAGTAAGCCTCTAGTTAACTAGCTCGTTGATCAATAGATGGTTACGGTTTCCGACCATGGACATTGGATGTCATTGATAACGGATCACATCATTAGGTGAATGATGTGATGGACAAGACCCAATCCTAAGCCTAGCACAAAGATCGTAGTTCAGATGCTAAAGCTTTTCTAATGTCAAGTATCTTTTCCTTAGACCATGAGATCGTGCAATTCCGGACTTGTAGGAGTGCTTTGGGTGTATCAAACGTCACAAGTAATCGGGTGACTATAAAGGTGCACTACAGGTATCTCCGAAAGTGACCATTGGGTTGACACGGATCGAGACTGGGATTTGTCACTCCGGTAGACGGAGAGGTATCTCTGGGCCCACTCGGTAGGACATCATCATAATGTGCACAATGTGACCAAGGGGTTGATCACGGATGATGTGTTACGGAACGAGTAAAGAGACTTGCCGGTAACGAGATTGAACAAGGTATCGGGATACCGACGATCGAATCTCGGGCAAGTACAATACCGCTAGACGAAGGGAATTGAATACGGGATTGATTGAGTCCTTGACATCGTGGTTCATCCGATGAGATCATCGTGGAACATGTAGGAGCCAACATGGGTATCCAGATCCGCTGTTGGTTATTGACCGGAGAACGTCTCGGTCATGTTCGCTTGTCTCCGAACCCGTAGGGTCTACACACTTAAGGTTCGGTGACGCTTAGGGTTATATAGGAAGCTTGTATGTGGTTACCGAATGTTGTTCGAGTCCGGATGAGATCCGGACGTCACGAGGAGTTCCGGAATGGTCGGAGGTAAAGATTTATATATGGAAGTCCTGTTTTGGTAACAGGAAAGGTTTCGGCGATATCGGTAATGTCATGGGACCACGGGAGGGTCCGGGGTCCACCAAGTGGGGCCACCTGCCCCAGAAGGTTGCGTGGGCCAAGTGTGGAGGGAACCAGCCCCAAGGGGCTGGTGCGCCCCACAAGGGCCCAAGCGCAAGGGGAAGGGAGGGCAAACCCTAGGCGATGGGCCCTAAGGCCCATCTAGTGGGCGCCTCCTCTCCCTCCTCTCTTGGCGCGCCCCCAAACCCATCTAGGGTTAGCCGCCACCCCTAGGGGTGGAAACCCTAGAGGGGCGCAGCCCTCCCTTCCCTATATATGAGGCCCAGGGGCTGCCCATAACACACGAGAGCCTCCTCTCCAGCGCAGCCCCTCTCTTCCTCCTCCTCTCCCCGGTGCTTGGCGAAGCCTGCAGATTGCCATGCTCCTCCATCACCACCATGCCGCTGTGCTGCTGCTGGATGGAGTCTTCTCAACCTCTCCCTCTCTCCTTGCTGGATCAAGGCGTGGGAGACGCCACCGGCTGTACGTGTGTTGAACGCGAGGTGCCGTCCGCTCGCACTAGGATCTCCGGTGATTTGAATCACGACAGTATGACTCCTTCAACCCCGTTCACATGAACGCTTCCGCTTAACGATCTACAAGGGTATGTAGATGCACTCTCCTTCCCCTCGTTGCTAGTTTCTCCATAGATAGATCTTGGTGACACGTAGGAAAATTTTGAATTTCTGCTACGTTCCCCAACAGGACCTACTCCAATCTGCAATTAACGAGGCTCTTCGAAATAATCTCCTGGACTTACCCATCCCACGCGACACTAACGGGGATTACCCTGTTATCCAATACGCTGATGACACGCTCATCATCCTGCCAGCCTGCACCCCCCAACTTACCAAGGTCAAGGAAATTCTGGAGGACTATGCCACGTCAGTAGGGCTCAAGATCAACTTCCATAAGTCCACTCTAGTGCCAATTAACACGCCTCCTGACAAATGCAAAGAATTGGCTGCTCTGTTAGGATGCACGGTGGGAGCCATGCCGTTCACATACCTTGGCCTGCCCCTAGGCACCACTCGTCTGACCGTGCTTGATCTGGCTCCTCTTGTTTGCAAAGCAGAAAGAAACATTACGGCTGCTATGTCCCTAATGTCGTACGCGGGGAAACTTGCTCTAATGTATTCGATGATAACCTCCCTTATCATGTTCACAATGGGAACCATTCGTCTCCCACCAAAAGTTGTTGCTCAGTTAGACAAGATCAGAAGGCATTGCCTATGGCAAAAACGGACCGATGATGGGGTTAAGAGCAACTCTCTTGCTGCCTGGAACATGGTATGCATGCCCAAGAAAAGTGGTGGACTGGGTGTTATTAACCTCGTAATACGTAATGATGCCTTGCTGCTTAAATTTCTCCACAAGTTCTATAACAGGCATGATATCCCTTGGGTCCATCTTATCTGGGAATCTTACTATGGTGATACCATCCGCATGCTCATGATTCGTGTGGCTCCTTCCGTGGAAAGACTTAACTCATCTAATGCCCACATATCGCAAGGCCACACGTGTGAAAATTGGGAATGGATCCTCTGCTCTGTTCTGGAAAGATAATTGGAGCCAGTCCATATATGCTGATAGTTGCCCCAGGGCTTATTCATATGCTATCTCAGAAGACATCTCGGTCAAACAACTCTTGACGTCCACCAATTTGCATGAAAACTTTCAACTCCCACTCTCTACTCAAGCCCGTGATGAGCTGCGATCCATCCAGACTGATGTGGCCGATACCAGTCTTACGGAAGACCATGACACGTGGCAGTGTATATGGGGCGACCACACTTTCAAAACATCCTCCTACTACAAATTCTACTTCAGAGATGTAACTGCCCATGAAGCCTTCGGCTGGTTATGGAAAGCAAAATGTACTCCCAAGCTTAAGACATTTGGGTGGTTCCTACTTATTGATCGTCTCAACACCAGAAACATGCTCAAGAGGAGACACTACAACATTGGGACAAACACTGACTGCCTCCTGTGTGGCCAACACATCGAAGAAACGGTGGAATATCTCTTCTTTCACTGCACGTTCAGTCAGGAATGCTGGCAATATCTTGGATTCACCTGGACAACCCAGCATGACAGACTTGACATGATCAAACATCAAAAGATCGTGCAACCTAGAAAGATGTGGATGGATATATTTTTGACGTCGGCCTGGAGTCTCTGGAAGGAGCGCAATAACCACCACTTCAGGAAAATTAAGCCCTCGGTCACATCCTGGAAGCAGAGGTTTAAGGTGGACTTCTCCAATCTTAGATATAGAGTGAAACCTTCCAAAGAGCATATTGTTATTGCCATACTTGAATCCATACAATAGATACTTCGTAAACTAGGGTGCTTTCTTGTGGTGCCATCACCACCCATGTATGTAACACACACATGTAACTGTACCCCCTGAGGTTTTAGTAATATATATGCAGTAGGAACCTTTCCTACTGTCTTCACAGTCAAAGAAAAACTAGTCATGCAATTCCAAGCGTTGTCCCCAGACTATATTACATGTTTTTTTAAAAACATTTTTGCAACTAGACTTTTTTGCATGGTCAGAAGGGGGCAGCTTCTCCGCGAATCCTCTACCCTCGCTATGTGTCACACGAGCACCATAACACCCCCCTTTTCTGCCATTCCTGCAAACACAAATCAAGCACCCGATCTCACAACTAGTTTGAGTTTTATCTTTTCTTTTTTTGAAATCATATACAATTTTTTCCTTGTCTATTTTTGCATTTTTTTTTGTTTTCCCAAGGATTAAGAAGAAAATTAATTTGTTGTTTTGTATCTGATTCTGACAGGAGCTCATTTTCTCAAAATAGAAGGAGCATATTAAAGGAGAGAAGAGTTACTTGTCCAGATCCTTGGCCACATTTTTAATGATGTTGTGAAGGAAGGGAGTGACTATAGACGGTGTGCTGCTGTTTTTATTTCCCTTGTCTCTGGGATGTGGACCGAGGCTCAACATCTTTCTAGAGGCCACCCAACGGCACTGTTTGAATTGAGAGACGAGCATAGACAGAGAGAGGAAATGGGAGAGGAAGGAAGCTGCATCACGGGGGCGGGCACATCGAAGGTTTCCGTGACGGAAGTCACCGGCGACGAGATGCTCGGCGATGCCTGCAAGGAGATGCTCGGCGATCCCGTCGCTCCTCCAGACTCCTTGCTCCTGCCGATGAGGTAAGCTGGTTGGAATCTGCACCCGGGACCCATTCTCATTCACTCTTTTGATCTTAAGTTTGTTTGGAATCTGCACATTTTTTGTTTTGGTAGGAGTACATCTGAATTTTCTGTGCTTGATGAGAGCGTCAGTCTAATTATGTTCACTATTAGTAGACATTCTGTGTTTGTGAATTTATAATTATACAAGTTCACTGTCAGTAGATATCTTAAGCAACATGCTTGTAAGTAGTCGATCCTCTGTGGTACTACCGTGCAAGTTATCTCGCACTGTTAGTTTATGCGCACGCGTACATATGATGTAGCTATGAAATTCCTAATGCCAGTTTGAAACATATATGGTGCCCCGACCCATTCCCTGTTGTATGTATGTTTTTGGTGGCATGAGGATGCGCTGCTGCTATTTTTACAATGTTTGAGTTAAGCTGATGCATACAGTTGAACAAGGCTGTGTTTGATTTCACTCAAAGTTGGTTTTAGTGAGGTGGTTTTTGATGTTTTTGTATGTGAATACTTGAAAAGCAGAGATGATGGCTGGTGCTTTTTACAAAACAGAGTTAATTTATGCATGTTTTTCTGTATATGAAATTTTTCATCACTGGTGGATATGCTTTTTGCTCTTTTGTGAAACAACTTTAAACTGGCTTTGAAGCATAACATTTTTTTTGTTAAGAGCCTCACAATTTTTGTTTGTTTGCTTGACAGCGTCTGTTCATCACCACTAGTCAAAAAGTTTATATAGTTCATAAAGCAGAGTAGGAAACAGGTTTTATTTTTGTCTTTTTCTATGTAGTCCGGGCCCACAAATAAAACTTCATGACCCAGTCGAATCACAGCAAACAAAGTGAGCAGCCCAACCCAAAAGTAACAAACAAACAAACAGGCGAAAAAGAAAATAAGCCCAGGTGCTAAGCTAGATTCAACCCATGAGAAAGAGAGCTAGTTAATAGGCCTAATCTACATGTGATGATGTCAGCCGACTGAGTCTTCGCGAAGTCTCAGTTGACTTAGACCTAGACAGATCCTTACACAAAGTGGGAATATGATAATGCTGTTGCCAGCATCGTTGATACCAACCACCTATTGTGGAAGCAATCTACCACTAGCCAATTAAACTAGGGCGACGCTATGCATACGCCGTGGGATTAATTGAAAACATCCGCCACCTCCTACGTCATTGGATTGAGCACAAATAGCCATCGGATCTCCCCCAATAAGACGTGTCATGAATTGCAACAAGGTAAATGTTGCACAACTCGCTCTGCAACAGTTGCTTTGTTGCAAACCACCAAAGTGTTATTTTCGCCCGAAATTTTTAATTTTTCCTTCATTTTTTTTTGCAACATAGATAATGTTGCGGGAGGACTTTTGCAACAGAGGTGGTGTTGTTTTGCAACAGAGTGGTGTTGCAGATTTTTTCGTCTTCATAGTTTTTGCAGCATAGATGATGTTGCGAGAGGACTTTTGCAACATGACACTACTAGGGAAATGCCTATACACATGACCTTAGTAGTAGCGCTGGAAAATAGTCACCGTTGCTGCTAGTTAGCAGTAGCGCTGTTCTAGGGAGGCGCTACTAGTAACTCTATAGCAGTAGCGCTGGAAACCAAAAAAACGCTACTACTATGTGGGACCAGACGAGGCCACCGACGGTAGCTGTAGTAGCAGCGCTGTAAAGAAACCAGTGCTACTACTAACAATTTAGTAGTAGCGCTTTATTTTATTGAGCCGCTACTGCTAATGGACCCCACTTAGTAGTAGCGCTTTTCCTAGAGAGCGCTACTACTAAGTCCCATAGCAGCAACGCTACTGCTAGTAGCGGCTGGTGCCATCTTTTCACCCCCTCCCCTCCTCTCCCCCACTTTGCCCTCTCTCCCCCTCCTTTCCCCTCTCCACTCTCCACCATTGTTGCTCTTCTTCTCTCTTCCTCATACCTCTCTTCTCTCCTCATTAATGACACCCTTCACCATAACTCTCCTCCATAAATGGCATCTCTCACATCTCTCTCTTTCTCCTACCTCTCTTCTCTCCCCATTAATGCCCCTTCCACCATAACTCCCTCTCCATTAGTTAGCTAACTAGATCCACCTCTCCTCCCCAACAACTAGATCTAGCTAGCTATTTATCCATCAACGTGCTCTCTCGACCGGTCTCTCTCATCATCTAATTAACCGCGTGCTCTCTCAATCGGTCTCTCTCGGGAGATATATATGTGAGTAAAAAGTTGTTCATTTCAAGAATGGGAATATGTGTGTGAATGAGAATATGTGTGTTTGGGATATATGGAGAGATTTGTGCGAGTGACAAGCCCTCGAGTTGCTTATGTTTTGCCGAAATGTCGATTCATTTCCGTTTCGGTGAATTTCGAGCAAACTCAATATGTCCTATTTTTAGGCAAGGTCATGCCAAAATTTTATATGACTTTGAAGCATGCATGCATTATTTACTTTATAACCCTTTTTCTTGTTATACCGTGCAGTCGGTCATGAAGGTGAGTGGATGGAACTTGGAGCGGTACATGCAATCCGCGGTGATGGACATGTATGCAGATAGATGTCCGTGTGCAAGATGCAAAGAAGGAGTCCTTTTGTTCCCTTTTGATCATGGCACTTTGAAGGCGCACCTGCTGATGAATGGTTTCATGGATTGCTATACTCGGTGGATAAGTGAAGAAGAAGATGATGATGAGGACGTCCACATGGCAGGGAATAACAACATGGCGGCGGGGCTAGACGAAGAGATGACCGATCGACACAAAGACGATGGCGCCGGACGTGGCGGCGGGGAAGAGTCCAGAAATGACAGCAGCGGAGAAGATTCCGGACATGGCGGAGAAGAGGCGGCGGTCACGTTGCAGTCTTCGACGCTACTAAGTGCAGTCGTGTAGGACCCTCATGTTCGAGACCTCCTTCGCAAGAGTACGACTAGCGAGTGATCTGCTTCTAGAGAGGAGGCCAAGCTGGCGCAACTTGAAGTAGACTCGAAGACTCCATTGTATGACAGTTGCGATCCCGAGGTGACCCGATTGATTTTCATGCTCGAACTTCTAAAGACGAAGGCCAAAAACAAATGGACAGACAAAATCCTCGATGAGCATTTGAAGTATCTACATAATAAAGTTCTTCCCGCGGGGAACCTATGTCCTACTAGTGTCGAGGAGGCCAAGAAAATCGTTTGCCCTTTTGATTTGCTGCACATTAGGTACCACACATGCATCAACGATTGCATCATTTATCGGGGGAGCACGCGGAAAAAACCAGGTTGAAACTTTTGGGTATCCTATGAAGACACATTTCTCTGATTTAGGTTCGAGCTTATCTGGTTGAAGCTTTTTCACATAAGCATCACAGCCCCAAACTTTAAAAAATGACAGCTTAGGTTTCTTGCCAAAGCACAGTTCATATGGTGTCGTCTCAATGGATTTAGATGGTGCCCTATTTAACGTGAATGCAACCGTCTCTAAATCATAACCCCAAAACGATAGCGGTAAATCGGTAAGAGACATCATAGATCGCACCATATCTAATAAAGTACGGTTACGGCGTTTGGACACACCATTATGCTGTGGTGTTCCAGGTGGCGTGAGTTGCGAAACTATTCCACATTGTTTCAAATGAAGAACAAACTCATAACTCAAATATTCACCTCCACGATCAGATCGTAGAAACTTTATTTTCTTGTTACGATGATTTTCTACTTCACTATGAAATTCTCTGAACTTTTCAAATGTTTCAGACTTATGTTTCATCAAGTAGATATCCCCACATCTGCTCAAATCATCTGTGAAGGTCAGAAAATAACGATACCCGCCGCAAGCCTCAACACGCATTGGACCGCATACATCAGTATGTATTATTTTCAACAAGTCAGTTGCTTGCTCCATTGTTCCGGAGAACGGAGTCTTAGTCATCTTGCCCATGAGGCATGGTTCGCAAGCATCAAGTGATTCATAATCAAGTGATTCCAAAAGCCCATCAGCATGGAGTTTCTTCATGCGCTTTACAACAATATGACCTAAACCGCAGTGCCACAAATAAGTTGCACTATCATTATTAACCTTGCATCTTTTGGCTTCAATATTATGAATATGTGTATCACTACAATTGAGATTCAACAAAAATAGACCACTCATCAAGGGTGCATGACCATGAAAGATATTACTCAAATAAATAGAACAACCATTATTCTCTGATTTAAATGAATAACCGTCTCGCATCAAACAAGATCTAGATATAATGTTCATGCTTAACGCTGGCATCAAATAACAATTATTCAGGTCTAAAACTAATCCCGAAGGTAGATGTAGAGGTAGCATGACGACGGCGATCACATCGACTTTGGAACCATTTCCCACGCGCATCATCACCTCATCCTTAGCCAATCTTCATTTAATCGGCAGCCCCTGTTTTGAGTTGCAAATATGAGAACAGAACCAGTATCAAATACCCAGGCGCTACTACGAGCATTAGTAAGGTACACATCAATGACATGTATATCAAATATACCTTTCACTTTGCCATCCTTCTTATCCGCCAAATACTTGGGGCAGTTCCGCTTCTAGTGACCAGTCCCTTTGCAGTAGAAGCACTCAGTCTCAGGCTTAGGTCCAGACTTGGGCTTTTTCACTTGAGCAACAACTTGCTTGCCGTTCTTCTTGAAGTTCCCCTCCTTCCCTTTGCCCTTTTTCTTGAAACTAGTGGTCTTGTTAACCATCAACACTTGATGCTCCTTCTTGATTTCTACCTCCGCAACCTTTAGCATCGCAAAGAGCTCGGGAATTGTCTTATCCATCCCTTGCATATTATAGTTCATCACGAAGCTTTTATAGCTTGGTGGCAGTGATTGAAGAACTCTGTCAATGACACTATCATCGTGAAGATTAACTCCAGTTGAGTCAAGTGGTTGCGGTACCCGGACATTCGAGTATATGTTCACCGATGTAACTATTCTCCTCCATTTTGCAGATATAGAACTTATTGGAGACTTCATATCTCTCAATTCGGGCATTTGCTTGAAATACTAACTTCAACTCCTGGAACATCACATATGCTCAACGATGTTCAAAACGTCTTTGAAGTCCCGATTCTAAGCCGTAAAGCATGGCACACTGAACTATCGAGTGGTCATCAGCTTTGCTCTCGCCAGACGCTCGTAACGTCCGGAGTTGCTCGCGTTAGCGGGTCTTGCACCTAGCGGTGCTTCCAGGACGTAATTCTTCTGTGCAACAATGAGGATAATCCTCAAGGTATGGACCCTGTCCGTGTAGTTGCTACCATCATCTTTCAACTTAGCTTTCTCTAGGAACGCATTAAAATTCAAAGGAACGGTAGCACGGGCTATTGATCTACAACAACATAGACATGCAAAAACTATCAGGTACTAAGTTCATGATAAATTAAAGTTCAATTAATCATATTACTTAAGAACTCTCACTTAGATAGACATCCCTCTAGTCATCTAAATGATCACGTGATCCATATCAACTAAACCATGTCCGATCATCACGTGAGATGGAGTAGTTTTCAATGGTGAACATCACTATGTTGATCATATCTACTATATGTTTCACGTTCGACCTTTCGGTCTCAGTGTTCCGAGGCCATATCTGCATATGCTAGGCTCGTCAAGTTTAACCCGAGTATTCTGTACGTGTAAAACTGACTTGCACCCGTTGTATGTGAACGTAGAGCTTATCACACCCGATCAACACGTGGTGTCTCGGCACGACGAACTGTAGCAACGGTGCATACTCAGGGAGAACACTTATACCTTGAAATTTAAGTGAAGGGTCATCTTATAATGCTACCGCCGTACTAAGGAAAATAAGATGCATAACGGTTAAACATCACATGCAATCAAAATATGTGACATGATATGGCCATCATCATCTTGTGCCTTTGATCTCCATCTCCAAAGCACCATCATGATCTCCATCGTCACCGGCTTGACACCTTGATCTCCATCGTAGCATCGTTGTCGTCTCGCCAACTATTGCTTCTACGACTACCGCTACCGCTTAGTGATAAAGTAAATCAATTACATGACGATTGCATTTCATACAATAAAGCGACAACCATAAGGCTCCTGCCAATTGCCGATAACTTTTGAAAAACATGATCATCTCATACAACAATTTATATCTAATCACGTCTTGACCATATCACATCACAACATGCCCTGCAAAAACAAGTTAGACGTCCTCTACTTTGTTGTTGCAAGTTTTACGTGGCTGCTACGGGCTTCTAGCAAGAACCGTTCTTACCTACGCATCGAAACCACAATGATTTTTCATCAAGTGTGTTGTTTAAACCTTCAACAAGGACCGGCCGTAGTCAAACTCGATGCAACTAAAGTTGGAGAAACAGACACCCGCCAACCACCTGGGTGCGAAGCACGTCGGTTGAACCAGTCTCATGAACGCGGTCATGTAATGTTGGTCCGGGCTGCTTCATCCAACAATACCGCCGAATCAAAGTAAGACGTTGGTGGTAAGCAGTATGACTATTATCGCCCACAACTCATTGTGTTCTACTCATGCATATCATCTACGCATAGACCTGGCTCGGATGCCACTGTTGGGGAATGTAGTAATTCAAAAAAATTCCTACGATCACGCAAGATCTATCTAGGAGAAGCATAGCAACGAGCGGGGAGAGTGTGTCCACGTACCCTCGTAGACTAAAAGCGGAAGCGTTTAGTAACGCAGTTGATGTAGTCGAACGTCTTCATGATCCAACCAATCCAAGTACCGAATGTACGCCACCTCCGTGTTCAGCACACGTTCAGCACAATGACGTCCCTCGAGCTCTTGATCCAGTTGAGGACGAGGGAGAGTTCCATCAGCATGACGGTGTGGCGATGGTGATGATGAAGTTACCAGTGCAGGGCTTCGCCTAAGCACTACGACGATATGCCCGAGGTGTTAAACTGTGGAGGGGGGCACCGCACACGGCTAAGAGATTGTCTGTTGTGCTTTGGGGTGCCCCCTGGCCACGTATATAAAGGAGGGAGAGGAGGAGGGAGGCGGCCAGGAGGGGCGCGCCATAGGGGGAGTCCAACTATGATTCCCAATCCTAGTTGGAATCCACTTCCTTTTCCAAGAGGGGAGAGAGGGAAGGAGGAGGAGAGGGAGAAGGAAAGAGGGGGGCGCCGCCCCCTCCCTAGTACAATTCGGAATTGATATGGGGGAGGGGGGAGGGGGCGCGGCCACCCTTGCGGCCCTCCTCTCCTTTCCACTAAGGCCCATGAACGCCCACTTCTTCTCCGAGGGGGTTCCGGTAACCTCCCGGTACTCCGAAAAATACCCGAATCACTCCGGAACCATTCTGGTGTCCGAATATAACCTTCCAATATATCAATATTTACCTCTCGATCATTTTTAGACTCCTCGTCATGTCCGTGATCTCATCCGGGACTCCGAACAATCTTCGGTCATCAAATCACATAACTCATAATACAAATCGTCGTCGAACGTTAAGCGTGCGGACCCTACGGTTTCGAGAACTATGTAGACATGACCGAGACACATCTCTGGTCAATAACCAATAGCGGAACCTATATGCTCATATTGGCTCCTACATATTCTACAAAGATTTATCGGTCAAACCACATAATAACATACATCATTCGCTTTGTCATCGGTATGTTACTTGCCCGAGATTCGTACGTCGGTACCCTCATACCTAGTTCAATCTCGCTACCGGAAACTCTCTTCACTCGTTCCGTAATGAATAATCCCGTAACTAACTCATTAGTCACATTTCTTGCAAGGCTCATAGTGATGTGCATTACCGAGAGGGCCCAAAGATACCTCTTCGATACACGGAGTGACAAATCTTAATCTCGATCTATGTCAACTCAACAAACACCATAGGAGACACCTGCAGAGCATATTTATAATCACCCAGTTACGTTGTGACGTTTGATAGCACACAAGGTGTTCCTCCGGTATTCTGGAGTTGCATAATCTCATAGTCAGAGGAACATGTATAAGTCATGATGAAAGCAATAGCAGTAAAACTAAACAATCATTATGCTAAGCTAACGGATGGGTCTTGTCCATCACATCATTCTCTAATGATGTGATCCCTTTCATCAAATGAGAACACATGTCTATGGTCAGGAAACTTAACCATCTTCGATTAACGAGCTAGTCAAGTAGAGGCATACTAGGGACACTCTGTTTGTCTATGTATTCACACATATACTAAGTTTCCGGTTAATACAATTCTAGCATGAATAATAAACATTTATCATGATATAAGGAAATATAAATAACAACTTTATTATTGCCTCTAGGGCATATTTTCTTCAGAAATGTCGTCGACGCAGCTGATAAGAAACCATCATATATATATATATATATATATATATATATATATATATATATATATATATATATATATATATATATATATATATATATATATATATATGTGTGTGTGTGTGTGTGTGTGTGTGTGTGTATCTATTTTGTGTACGCACTTAAGTAACCGTTGTCGGTGAACTGATATGTTACCACCACATGCATGGTTTCGGTGATATTCGCGCAGTGTGGAGAGGGAGACGCCGTCGTCGGGAGAAAAACAAAAAAAAACAAAAACAAAAAGGAGAAAGCAATACAAAAGAAAAAGAAAAGTAAAGTAAAATAATAAAAGAAAAGAAAACTAAAAACTAGAAAAGGAAAATAATAAAAAGAAAAGAAAAATAGCAGTAGCGCTTGTCTGTGGACCAGCGCTAAGCTAAGTTTTTTAGAATTAAAAAAATAAAATAAAAATTGGAACAGTTAGCTGTAGCGCTTGTTTAGGACCATCGCTATAGCTAAGTTAGCTATAGCGCTTGTTTCCAAACTAGCGCTACCGCTATTGTGAGTTAACCCCCCCCCCCTCCCCCGTCACGCGGGCTCAAAATTTCACCAAGTCTCATTCCCCACCATCTCCACCTCGCCCCTGCGCCCGCCGTCGACGCCCTTGACCTCGCCACCGTCGGCCGTCACCCCTGCGCCCGCCCTCGACCTCGCCGGCCATCGCCCCTGCGCCCACCCTCGACCTCGCCGGGCATCGCCCCTGCACCCACCCTCGACCTCGCCAGTCGTCACCCTGCGCCCGCCCTCGACCTAGCCGCCACCGCCCTCTACCTCGATGCCGCCGCCCTCTCCACCACCCCATAAGCCTCTCCCTCTCCTCTCCCCTGCCCTCCTCTCTCTCTCTGCTCTCTGCTCTCTCTCTAATTTGGATTTAGCCTAGCTAAGTGTTGGATGTATGAACCCTAGCTAGGAGATGTAGCAGAGAGAGAGAGAGAGAGAGAGAGAGAGAGAGAGCAATTTAGTTTAGGGCAAATTAGAAAATTTAGTTTAGTGCAATTTAGTTTAGGAAATTTAGGAAATTTAGTTTAGTGCAATTTAGTTTAGGGTATATTAAATATATATAAAAATAAAAAATAGTAGAAAATTGGTTTTTGTAGGTATAAAAACAGTAGCTAAAATTTATAAAAAAATAGTAGCTAATTAGGGCAGTAGCAAATATAGCTAGGGCCAATTTTTTTAGCAAATGAGCAAATTTAGCTACGACAAATTTGTTTAGGGCAGTAGCTAATGCAATAGCTAATTAATTACGGTCAGTAGCAGAGAGAGAGAGAGAGAGATCATTTAGGAAAAAACAGTAGCAAATAAAAACCAATAGCAAATAAAACCCTAGATGATGTTTTAGGAGCATATAGCCTATACAATGTTGCTGTTTATAACACTTGGTTAATTTGCTAAGTCCTGGAAATCTGTCATATGATGTTGCCATGTTCTCTTGAGATAACATCAAATCTGTTATATGAACTTGTGCCAATTGTTGAAAAATATCCGAGTGGCCTATGTTTTGCCGGAATGTTGATTCATTTCCGTTCCGGCAAATTTCAGGCGCTCCATATGTCCACTTTTTAGCAAAGTTCATGCCGAAAATTTATGTGATTTTCGGCATGACTTGTGCTAGAAACTAGGACATATGGAGTACCCGGGATTTGCCGGAAGGGGAATGAATCAACATTTCGACCAAATATAGGCCCCTTTTTTTCTCTTCATTATATCTTTTATTTACAATTGTTGAATAGGAAACATGTCTAACGACGCCGAAGTCGTGGGTTCTGCTTGCCTTGCAGATCCCATCAAGGCAGCAAATCACTATTCCGATTACCTGGACGAACACCAGATGGGGTTGCATGGTGGCGGCAGTGGCACCAACCCCGACACCGACACCAACACCGGCACCGGCACCGACACCACCCCCGAGACCGGCAATGATGCTGTCATAGCCGGTAAAGCATCGAAGAAGAAGAGGACACGAAGGCCAAACGAGCTTTGCATCGGACAAATTGTGGTCACGGAGATGCACCCCAAGAAGTTAGAGCCAACGGCGCCGGGGGAAGAGCGCTCGTGCTGGGGCAATCAACTTGGATGCATCCTCAGGGAAACTGCCAACATCAACAACCAGAGGTCGAAGCAGATACCACATATGGAGCACATGCTCCTAAAGAAGTTGCACAATAGGTTCCTGTTCCCCAGTCGGGATGAAGGAAAATATAAAGAGCCGTGGGACGACGTCGCCATGACAAAGATAAACGATAAGGCGATGGTGACGTTCACCAACGACTTGTCCTCCTGGAAAGTTCGGGTGAAAAAAGCGATTGCGAAGAATGAACCGTGGTCCAAGATTCATGCTGATAATCCGTCAATAACGGAAGAGGACTTTGCAAAATTCAAGGAGAATTGTGGTAAAGAAGAAGTCAAGCCAAGGTCGGAGAAAATGAAGGTGCTCCAGGCTAGGAACACGCCTCCCCACCACCTCGGAAGCCGTGGTTACGAGGGGAAGAGGCACGTATGGGCCAAGGAGGACGCCGAACGTGAAAGTCACGGAATCCCAGACCCCTTGGCGGAGTTCACCGACCCGCTGGAGCATGACTGGATCAGGGCCCGGTACAAGTTGGACAAAGTCAAAAAGATCTTTTACACACCTGAACATGAGGGAATTCATGAGACTTCTGGTAATTGTTATATTGCCACATTATCATATTAGCTTCCAATCAATTCGACTTCAAGTTTTGTCACATTAGTAAACCATCCATGTTCCTTTTGCAGAAAGAGCATCACCAAAAGGCGGCCGAAAGCGACGAGTCGTCACAGTCATCCGCGAGGCCCAAGTGGGACACCCCATTCAACCGGGCCCTGAACATACTGAAAAAGGTCCCGGTGGACAAGCCGCCATCCTATGGACGTGTGCACGACGTCAGAGATGGCGCCTCGTGGAAGACGTGCTACCGCAAGGAGCCAGAGGAAAGAAGGAAGAGACGGTTGGTCGTCACTCAACAGACCATCGACGAGAAGGTTGCGATTGCGGTCAATAAGACCAAAGCCGAGATCAAAGAAGAGTTGGTCGGGCTAGTCAATGTACCGGTTACTGACGAGGTTTAATGCTTGATTCCGGCAATTTCCGATTGGTTGAAGAACAATCGATGTGCATGGCCGGAGGACTTTCCCCTTCACAGCTTTGTCGGGAGCAATTCGGCGAACACCACATCACCAACACCTGCTCAAGCAACCGCAAAAGGTCCCGCTCCTGTCCATAGCAGCCTGACCTCTGTCTCTTGCATGCTCGACGGGCCTTCATCGCTGGCTGAGCTCGACGCCCTCGTGGTAATTATGCGTCATACCCTTTTCACCAGCATGTCTATAGTCTTCCGTTTCAGTTGCCTTTCGAATGTTTGACTTCACAGACATGTCTCCTTCGTAGGACGGCGACACCCCATGCATCCTACTCTACGACATCAAGGGCCAGAAGGTGGTTGAGGGAGTCCTGGATTAGGGGGTCTCCGGAAAGCCGGACTATATCCTTTGGCCGGACTGTTGGACTGTGAAGATACAAGATTGAAGACTTCGTCCCGTGTCCGGATGGGACTCTTCTTGGCGTGGAAGGCAAGCTTGGCAATACGGATATGTAGATCTCCTCCCTTGTAACCGACTCTGTGTAACCCTAGCCCTCTCCGGTGTCTATATATAACCGGAGGGTTTAGTCCGTGGGACAACAACAATCATACCATAGGCTAGCGTCTAGGGTTTAGCCTCTCTGATCTCGTGGTAGATCAACTCTTGTAATACTCATATCATCAAGATCAATCAAGCGAGGAAGTAGGGCATTACCTCCATCGAGAGGGCCGAACCTGGCTAAACATTGTGTCCCCGCCTCCAGTTACCATCCGCCTTAGGCGCATAGTTCGGGACTGTGCGTCTAGGCGGATGGTAACAGAGACAAGGGACACGATGTTTTACCAGTGTTCGGGCCCTGATGGAGGTAAAACCTCACGCCCCGCTAGATTAATATTGATGATTTGTGTTACAAGAGTGGATCTACCACGAGATCAAAGAGGCTAAACCCTAGAAGCTAGCCTATGGTATGATTGTTGTTCGCCCCACGGACTAAAACCCTCCGGTTTATATAGACACCGGATAGGGTTAGGGTTACATGTAGTCGGGTTACAATGGTAGGAGATCTACATATCCAGACGCCAAGCTTGCCCTCCACGCCAAGGAAAGTCCTATCCGGACATCGGACGAAGTCTTCAATCTTGTATCTTCATAGTCTTGGAGTCCGCCGATGATGATAGTTCGCTATCCGGACACCCCTAGTCCGGAACTCCTCAAGAGCCCTCGAACCAGGCTTCAATGACGATAAGTCCGGCGCATGTTGTCTTCGGTATTGCAAGGCGGGTTCTTCCTCCGAATAATTTATAGAAGATTGTGAACACCAGGATAGTGTCCGCTCGCAAAAATAAATTCCACATACCACCGAGAGAGAATAATATTACACAAGATCAATCTGCTCGACGATCTCGTGGCGTGGACGCCGCGCCACTTCCAAGCCTTTACTCAAATTGTTTTTATTGTTCCACCTCGGTAGCGTTTAGCGAAGCGGTTTCCTTGGCACGTCTTGTCGAAGCAGAGATCGTGTTCCCCTTATTCCGGGATTCCCATCAATACGGACGTGGGTAACCCAACCGCGCCATTGATTGTGGCGCTTGGTGGATAAGCGAGTTGTACCAGGCCGGTGGGGACACATATTTTTGTCCGCCCATATAAGGGGATAAGGATCCAACCCTTTTACCTGCGCCTTCTTCCTCCTCGGCTTATCCATCTCCGCGAACTCGAGCTCCAGCGCCCAAGTCCGCACTTCTCACCTCTACCTTCTCCAACTATGTCCGGAGCGGGAGGCAAGTGGATGGCCTCCTCCGTCACGGAGGGGCAGATCCAGAAGCTGCGCGGCGCCGGATATTTGTCCAAGAACATCACAGATCGGCTCCCCGGCGAGGGAGAGCTCGTCCCCAACCCAGTGCCCCATGAGAGGGTAGTATTTCTTCCCCATTTCCTCCGCTGGACTGGGCTTCCCTTCATCCCTTTGTCCGGGGGCTCATGTTCTACTACGGCCTAGATTTCCATGATCTGGCCCCGAATTTCATCCTCAATATCTCGGCGTTTATCGTCGTGTGCAAGGCCTTCCTCTGCATCCAGCCCCACTTCGGCTTCTGGCTCAAGACCTTCAGTGTTAAGCCGAAGGTTGTGAAGGGCAGCCAAGCGGAGTGCGGAGGCGCCATGGTGGGCAGGATGTCCCACGTTACGTGGCTGGAGGGCACTTTCGTGGAAACCATCAAGGGGTGGCAATCGGGTGGTTCTACATCACCGAGCAGCGTGACTCTGATTGGGCAGCGCCCCAATTCAGATCTGGCATCCCCACACGGCTCACCTCCGGAAAGAGAGTGGCGGATTTGGGGGAATTCAGAGGAGCTGACCGGACTCCAAGCCTGTATCTAGAGGCTGGTGGACAAGAAGCTCAAGCTCGTCAACGTAGTCCAGGTCATGCTCATCCGCCGGATTCTCCCGTGCCAGCAACGGGGCTTCAATATGTGGGAGTTTGATCCGCGCAGCACTGGACTCGGCGGGCTCTTGACACTACGTGCGAAGATGTCCGGAAGGTGTTGTTCAAAGGCGCCAAGCTCCCGCATCCGCTACCAAGATCGCAGATTCCACTCGCAGCGTCCAGCTGACGAGGTAAGTGATTTCACCACTTGTTTTCCATAGTTTGGCTCTATGCGGGATCTAAACTCCCTTTACCTTTGACAGGAATGGCTGGCGAAGGCCGAACGGATTATCTGTCCGACCCCATTGCCAGAGGACCCAGCGGACGCCCGTCTAACGGGGCTGCTGGCTCTGGCACCCCACGTGGTGCCGGAGAAGAAGGCCAAGAAGACGGCCACGGGGACTCGAAAGAGTTCCCGTTTTCAGGTGCTATCGGATGATGAATCCGAAGCCGACTCCTCCCACCAAGGCGAGGAGGAGAAGGAAAAAGCCTCTCCCCCAGCAGGGGGAGGGAAGAAAAGGAAGGCCTCCCCAACAAGGGAGGCCGAAGGGTCCAAGAAGGGAAAAACTCTTCCTCCGGACTGCTCCGCCAACGCCAGTGACGATGATGAAGACTGGCATCCAAGGGCCAAACCCCTGGCGAGATCGTAAGTATCCGGACTCCCGAATAACTTCAAGGTTTTTTCTTTTCGCCATATAATGTCTTTGTAATGCTGCATACAACCCTGCAGTCCGCCCAAGGATGATCTTCCCGTTTCATCGAGCGGGTCCTTGGGTGCGTCGGATATCGATTCCCTTCCGACTGCCTCCACCCCCCGTGCCGCAGACGACGCCGAGGTGAGATCCCAAGAAAGGACCCACCAGGAGGAGGAGGACCCGAAGGCGTCACAGGACACCCTCCCGGACTTTGCACCGGACTCAGCTCCGGAGGCCACAGTGGCTCCGGAGTCCGGCAGGCGACCCCTTCGTAAGAAGGGCAAGACCGTGACGCCGGCTGCCTCCGTCCAACCGGAGGTGCCGGATAATTTGCTGGAGGCGCTCAACGGCGCCTCCATCGAAGAGGAACACCGCATTGTTATGAGTGAGGTGATTCAGAAGGTTTAGCTCGCCAAAAGCGGGCTGACCGAAGCCTGCAGCAGCCTTCTGGCAGGCTTTGAGGTAAGAATTTCAATATATGTAAAATGGTACCACATAGACAGTAGCCCTGATGCTCGGTTCGGTGTTCGGAAAGAAAAGCCAGACCGAGGATCTTTAAAAGATAAACGCAGGAGTCATAAAAATATGTCAATATGGGATTGCAGGTTGTCTTGCTGACCTCCAGACCGATCATGGAGGTCAATAATTTGAAGAAAACCTCGAGCGGTCCGAGAACGAGCTCGGTCATGCCAAGAAGCAGCTCGAGGAAAAGAAGGTGAGTAATACCTTATGAAAATTGTACCATGTAAAAGGATTTGGTTGCAAGAAAATGACAAGGATAACATGGGTATTGTAGGGGCCACTAACGAGGTGGCGACCTCAAGGAGGCGGTGGTCGCGCCGAACGTAATGCGGCTGCTGAACGCACCGAGCGAGAGAAGCAGGAGGCGGGTGGCGGAGGTACAGCAAGAGCTCCAGATCTCGTGAAAAACATGAGAACTTGAGCGTGACTCAAGACTCGAGAGTCTGAGCTTGCAACGGCTCTTGAGAGTGCCAAAGCCGCTAAGGCCGAAGCTTACAAGGCCCTCCAGAGATTGAGGCGGTGAAGAAAATAGCAGCGGTATGGCATTTTTCATGCAGAGTAAGCATGTGAGTGTTAATTACCTATTGCTTACCCGACCTGGAGCTCTCTGTATGCTCGCAGATCTTCTCGCAGCGTGTCCGATGCTACCGCATTCTACGGGCCGAGGAGGGAGCTCGACGGAGAAGGTCTTCGGTCTCAAGATATCGAGGGCGGACATCCGTGTTTTTAGCGACCAGTGAAGCAGCTGGTCGAGCTCCACAAGGCGGCCGAACAGGCCATGAAGGGCCTTATAGTTCGGCTGTGGCCTAAGGAGGCCATGCATGGGAGCTACTTCGGCCTGGTGCGGCGATCGGTGGATGCGTGTCTGTGGGTTGAAGTTATCAAGCATTCCGCTTGTATCGAGGGTGCCTGCTGGCCCTTGCCCGCAAAAGGTGCACTGGGCAAGATGGATGCCTGTAAGCTCGTGGACGGACCCGCCACCGAGGGCAAGGAGCACCGCACGCCCGAGATGTATTATAAGAGTGTATCAAGGGCGCCGCACTATTGCGGGTGAGTGCTCCAAAGATGTAATATTTGAGTAGACTCGCATTTTGTTATCCTGTCATGCTGAAAACTTAGTTTATGCGCTAAGCAACGCTTGTTAATTTAAAATATTACCTTCGTGTGTGCTGTTTATCAAATCTGAGAGATGGCAAGTCGTCGGGTTTCAGCCCCATGCCACGAAAGTTTGGGGTGTTAGGGATAAAATTGAGCTCTTGTTCCCATTTTGGGTCCATCTAGGAGGCGCCAACATAGCGTAACAAGGCAACCAGACTTATAATGCTTGAACACTCTCACTTAGCCATAGAATTCTATAATTTTAAATTTCAGTGAAGCCCTAGTCTTCGGAAGGTCAATTTGGGGCGCTTATTCACGCCTTGGCCGGACAGTATCCGCTCCTCGCTCTAAGCGGCATAAGTCTTTAAGGACTCGCTTAAAAACCTCTCGAACAGCGACGGTCTCTCGCCTCATCATGACGGTCAGTTTTAGCTTTCCATCGAGGCGTTAACTCGGCCGAATCGGGCGGAATCACAGTGGTTCTCCGGTGCTACCTTAGCCGATATAACGGAACGAAGGTACCAAAACACGGAGCCGGGCAAACCCAACTATTGACCCAAGACATGATTTGGAGCCGATGCATATAGTGCTATAAGTTCGGGGTTCCGCACTTGTGAAAGTGTTCGGACTCATCACACCATAACGCGGGAAACATAAGCCCCTGGTGTATATTAGCCATACCAAAGTGTACGGATGCAACATGTCGTAAATGAACATATGTATGAAAAGAAATGCAATTATAAAGCGAAAAGGTGCTGCATTGTTTTATTCAATAAGTGCTGCTACGAATGCGTAAGCGATACAAATAGTCACGATAAGCAAGGTATGAGACTGTTAAACATGTCCCCTTCGTGGGTAGGCTGCAGATTGGTGTATGAAAATGCTCGTAATGGAGACCACTTGTATAGTCGTTGTAGCCTTTATCCTTCCCCGGCTGTTGCATCGTGAGTTCGGCAGGTCTCGCTGCCGGACGGGGCTTCGACAAACGAGTTCTCGTGGGTAAAAGGAAAGGTAAAAAGAAAAGAAAAAGGAACGCACACACTTGAGAGCCCTTGGTGTGGTTGAGCCGCAGATCTGGGTTTATCGTGGTCGTGCCCTCTCCCCATGCCCATGGTATCTTCAGAGCGTAATGGTGTACGCTGAAGGACCTGCTTTGACGCTTCGCAGGGCTGGGGTTAGGGGCATCACACGCTGCTCTTAACGTGCTGTGGTCTTGTTGTAAGTTGCTCGGCGCCATTAGTGTGTCCGCCGCTTAACGGCCGGACTCAAGAATTGCCTTAAGAGGCTGCATTGCACTTCGCCGCGAGAGCCGCCGTATGTTCCTCCGCGGAGAGAACGTTCGGTGTTTCCGCTGACCGTAATGACTCGAGGGCCTGGCATCTTGAGCTTGAGGTATGAAAGTGCGGCACCGCGCTGAACTTTGCAAGCGATGCACGTCCGAGCAAGGCATGATAGCCGCCATGAACGGGACTATGTCGAAGATTAACTCCTCGCTCGAAGTTATCCGGGATCCAAGACCACTTCAGTGTAATTGAGCACATATAATTGGCTTCTACACCTAGTATGACACCTTTAAAGGTCGTTTTGGTAGGTTTAATCCTTGAGGGGTCTATGCCCATCTTGCGACCGTATCCGTAAAGCAGGTTCAGTCGCCGCCGCCCATCGTGACTCGTTAGGTGAAATCCATCGACGATTGGGTCTAAGACCAAGGCGCGAATCCACCGTGGCGGATGTCGGTGGGGTGGTCCTTCGGTCAAAAGTGATCGGGCAGGAGGACCATGGATTGAACTTCGGGCAACTGGCTCCATCGCGTAGACATCCTCGAGTGCACGCTTCGCTCCCTTTTGGGTATGTGCGTTGCGATATCATGTTCACCGTCCGCACTGGGGGGAAACCCTTCGTCCTCTATTGTTCGGGCGGTTGGGTCTCGTCCTCATCATCGCTATGCAGCCCCTTGTCATTGTTTTCGCAATTAACTTGCCTGCCTGTTGAATACCCAACAGTCCCCGTTGGTGTGGTTAGCTGGCTTTTCGGGTGCCGTGTATCCGCACAAGCGGTCGAGTATTCGGTCCAAATTGGGACGGACCGGAGTACTTCTTTTGAATGGTTTTTCCATTGACAGGTTTAGAGCCTCTGAATCCGGCATTGACCGCCGTATCCTCGATATTATCGTTGTTAATACGCGCGCTTGTTTTTGATATCTGACGCTGCCTGCCATTTCGGTCCTTGAAGTCCGGACTGCCGTAATGTTTGCCGAGGTTGTTGCTGCGTGCTAGCCAGCTGTCCTTTCCCCGCCAGGCGGGTCATGAGTGATGTGAGGGCTACCATGGATTTGGCTTTTCTGCCCTAGGTGCCGGGCGAGCCACTCGTCGCGGATGTTATGCTTGAAGGTCGCGAGGGCCTCCGCATCCGGACATCGGCGATTTGGTTTTTCTTGGTTAAGAACCGAGTCCAATTGTCCGGCCGATTCGTCGGCTGCTGAATTATGTGGCTTAGGTCATCAGCGTCGTGGTCGCACATAAGTGCCCCGAAGTTGTCGAGGAATGCGGCTTCTAGGTCCTCCCAGCTCCCAATTGACTCTGCCGGCAAGCTATTGAGCCAATGCCGGGCTGGTCCTTTAAGCTTGAGGGGAGGTATTTGATGGCGTCAAGATCGCCACCGCGGGCCATGTGGATGTGAAGGAGATAGTCTTCGATCCAAACCGCTGGGTCTGTTCAGCCATCATAGGATTCAATATTGACGGGTTTAAACCCTTCGGGATTTGATGATCCATTACTTCGTCTGTGAAGCATAGTGGGTGTCTGGCGCCTCCAGATCGGGCGATATCACGACGGAGCTCAAAAGAGCTTGGTCTGTTTTGTTCGCCCGCCGGACTTATCAGGTGTCCGGCGCCGACGGTTGTAAATCATGTACCGTGGGCGCCACGCGATCCATAGATCGATCTTGATTGTCTTGCCTTGTCCTCCAATATATCTCGCAGGTCCGGAGCGTTCCCTTTGGCCGTGTGCTTTTGAGCGATGCCGGGCACGGTTCTAGTGAAGGGCCTAGAGGCTCGTTCGTCGCGACCACGGGTGGTCGGTCACCGTATTGTCTCCTGGTGATGCGGGTTCGTAAGCCTCCTCCTCTAATCGGGGAGCAGCTTATGCTTAGGGTAGCTTTTGAGGCGTTCGAGCTCATGCTCTTTGGCCGCGAGGACTTCATCCATCCGCCGGCTAGCAGATCCCGATCAGCTCTAAGCATTGCTGCTTTTTCTTGAGGCTGTTCGCCGTGGCCATAAGCCCGCGTCTAAAACGCTCTTGTTCGACGGGATTCTCGTGCATGACGAATTCATTGTCATCGAGGCTTGCCGTCTCCGAGAGGAGGCATATAATCCTCTACCTCTTCTTCCGCCGCCTCTCGTGAGGGCTGGCGCTCCATCTTCCTGTCGCGCCGGATCTTGCTGGAGTGGATTGTCTTCGCACCGTCCGGTGTATTGTTATCTCCGGTGCCGGAATCTTCATTCTTGCTGTGGCGGGATTTAGAGCGGCGCCACTGACGCCGGCGCTTGGGCTGCTTCTTGGAGGGGTCATCCTCCGTTGTTCCATCGCCGTTCCCATCTTTTGGGATGTCCACCATATATATGTCATATGACGAGGTGGCCTTCCAGTGCCCTGTAGGCGCTGGTCTTGGTCGTCTCCGGCATCGTCGTCCATACCGTCGATGTCTTCGGAGTCGTAGTCTAGCATGTCGGTTAGATCGTCGACAGCGGCTACCAAGTGGGTGGTGGGTGGGCGTTGAATTTCTTCGTCGTCTGCATCCCAACCTTCCTGACCGTAATCCGGCCAGGGCTCTCCGGATAAGAGAGAGACTTTAGTGAATTCAGGATGTCGCCAAAAGGCGAGTCTTTGAAAAGATGTCCGCGCAGATGAACTCCATGACGGGCGCCCAATCGGATTCGATTGGCAAGGGCGTGGAGGGTTGAGTCCGGAGAGGAGTCCGCACCTTGGAGTCGAGGTCTTCGCAGCGACAGGGATGGAGTTCGCCCGATCGCCGAGAGATTAAAGCCCCGGCGGTGTCCAACCACTCGTCCCTGATCGGGGAATCCGGCCGGATTAAGGGTCTGAGCGGATTTCGTGCGGCCTGTGGCACTCGTTCAGCAGAGCTAGCTCATGCCCATCGAGACAAAGGCGGCGGCTATTGCGGCTCGAATCCGTCAAGATCAAGTCTCTGCGGATATCGGCCGATAGTTTAAACTTCAAATCTGACTGACGGCCAAGGGCGTAGCTTTCGATTCGCTCCGGATGGCCAGCTTAATTGGCCCTGCCATGCAAAGCCGCCCGAACACGAAGATCTGTCCGGAGAAAAGTCTCACCCTGGACGCGCTGTCGTTGATGATCGAAGGAGCCATTGAGCCTATCGGTGACGACACGCAGGAACTCTCAATGAAAGCACCAATGTCGGTGTCAAACCGCGGATCTCGGGTAGGGGGTCCCGAATCGTGCGCCTAGGCGGATGGTAACAGAGACAAGGGACACGATGTTTTACCTGTGTTCGGGCCCTCTTGATGGAGGTAAAACCCTACGCCCCGCTAGATTAATATTGATGATGTGTGTTACAAGAGTGGATCTACCACGAGATCAAAGAGGCTAAACCCTAGAAGCTAGCCTATGGTATGATTGTTGTTCGATCCCTCGGACTAAAACCCTCCGGTTTATATAGACACCGGATAGGGTTAGGGTTACACAGAGTCGGTTACAATGGTAGGAGATCTATATATCCGTATTGCCAAGCTTGCCCTCCACGCCAAGGAAAGTCCTATCCGGACACGGGACGAAGTCTTCAATCTTGTATCTTCATAGTCTTGGAGTCCGGCCGATTATGATAGTTTGGCTATCCGGACACCCCCTAGTCCGAAACTCCCTCAACGCCCCTGGCCACCAGGTCAGGTTCGGAAATTTGAACTACACTACCGACATCCGCGGGGACTTGATCTTCGATAGATTCGAGCCCATGCCAGGTGCGCCGCACGATCATGATGAGCATGATTTAGCTCTGCCGTCGGACAGTGTTCGGGAGATCACACCGGCAATAACTCCGGTCTTCAATCCGGAGCAAATTGCGCCATCCGAGGGCGGTGGATAGACCCGCCATGGAGGCCGTGACTCTCGATGGCGATAGAGCCGGATATCGACTTCACCCTCACGAGAACCGTGATGCCGCCCCATCGATTCGTCTCCGCCACGGACTCGAAAGCCGCTGCGTCGGCGCCCTATCGAATCCGATTGGGCGCCGATCATGGAGTTTACCTCCGCGGATATCTTCCAGCACTCGCCTTTCAGCGATGCGCTAAATTCATTAAGGTCCTTCTCCTTGTCAGGGGAACCTTGGCCAAACTATGTCCGGCTAGAATGGGATGCGGACGACGAAGAAATTCGCTGCCCACCCACCACCCACTTAGTAGCCACTATCGACGATTTAAGCGAAATGCTTGACTTCGACTCTGAAGACATCGACGGTATGGACAACGATGCAGGAGGCGGACAGGAACCACCGCCTACAGGGCGCTGGACCGCCACCTCATCATACGATATATACATGGTGGATACCCCCAAAGAAGGCAATGGCGACAAGACAGCGAAGGATGACCCCTCCAAGAAGCAACCCAAGCGCCGACGTCAGCGGCGCCGCTCTAAGTCCCGCCATAGCAAAAGTAGTGATACAGGCACAAGAGATAATAACACTCCCGATAGTGCCGAAGACGATGACAATCCCCTCCGGCCAGATTTAGAGCAGGAGGATGAACAAGCTAGCCCTCCAGAGCAGGCAGCAGATAGAGAAACGGAGGATGACAATTACATGCCTCTCTCCGAAGACGATGTGAGCCTCGGCGACGAAGAATTTATCGTGCCTGAGGATCCCATCGAGCAGGAGCGCTTCAAGCGCCGGTTTATAGCCACAACAAATAGCCTGAAGAAAAAGCAACAATAGCTTCGAGCTGATCAAGATTTGCTAGCAGACAGGTGGACCGAAGTCCTTGCGGCCGAGGAATACGAACTCGAACACCCAACCAAGAGTTATCCAAAGCGCAGGTTGCTACCTCAACTAGTGGAGGAAGCATTGAAACCTCCATCACTAGCATATGATGCGGCTGATCGGCCACCTCGTGGCCGAGACAGAGAGGCATTTCAGCCCGTAGTCCAGCCCGCACCCCGCCGCCAATCACACAAAAATACCAAGGCCCGGGGTAACACGCGGAACCTGCGAGGAGTATTGGAAAACAAGGCAAAACATGCAAGATCTATCTACGGATCACGAGGGCGCGCACCAACACGTGACGATGATCGTCACGCCGGATACACTAAAAGTAAATCCGGCCGAGCCACACATGGCAGACAAGACTCATATGAACTGCGTCGTAATATAGCCCGGCACAAAGGACCCGCACACCCCCTATGCTTCACTGATGAAGTTATGGATCACGAATTCCCAGAGGGTTTCAAACCCGCAAATATCGAATCATATGATGGTACAACAGATCCCGCGGTATGGATTGAGGATTTCCTCCTCCACATCCACATGGCCCGCGGTGATGATCTACACGCCATCAAATAGCTCCCACTAAAACTCAAAGGACCAGCTCGGCATTGGCTGAATAGCTTGCCAGCATACTCCGTCGGCAGTTGGGAGGACTTGGAAGATGCATTTCTTGACAAGTTCCAGGGCACTTATGTGCGACCACCGGACGCTGATGACTTAAGTCATATAACTCAGCAGCCAGGGGAATCGGCCAGGAAATTCTGGACCCGGTTCCTAACCAAGAAGAACCAAATAGTTGACTGTCCAGATGCAGAGGCCTTAGCGGCATTTAAGCATAATATCCGTGACGAATGGCTCGCCTGGCACATCGGTCAAGAGAAGCCAAAAACCATGGCAGCCCTCACGACACTTATGACCCACTTTTGTGCGGGCGAAGATAGCTGGTTGGCTCGTAGTACCAACATAGCAACCAAACCTGGCATATCGGAAGCTAGGGATGGCAATGACAAACCACGACGCAACAAAAACAAGCTCCGCAAACATGGTGAAAACACCGAAAATACGGCAGTTAATGCTGGGTTCAGGGGCTCAAAGTCCAGCCAGCGGAAAGGGCCACCCAAAAATAAAAATCCGGGTCCATCTAGTCTGGACCGCATACTCGACCGCCAATGCCAAATTCATGGCACCCCAGAAACGCCAGCCACCCACACCAACAGAGAACGATGGGTCTTCAAACAAGCCGCAGGGCAGGCGCCAAAAACGGAGAAGGGGGGTCTCAAAGTGATGACGACAACGAAGAGCCCAGATCACCGAACATGAGATGGCAAGAGAAATTTCCCCCGCATATTCAATCGGTGAACATGGTAAATACCACCCAATTACCAACTCGGACCGGATATGTATCCCTAGGGATGGCGTCTCAACGGAACTAGTCGTCCCACAATATAAACTGGGGCCGGTCACCTTCAACCACACGGACCGTCCGGTTAACGACCATCAGGGCAATCCAGCCGCACTAATCCTCGACCCAATAATAGATGGGTTCCACCTCACTCGAGTCCTTATGGATGGAGGCAGCAGTCTAAATCTGCTTTACCAGGACACAACAAACAAGATGGGCATCATACCAGGTGTGGAAGCCAGCTGTACAGGCTCCATTGCCCTTGAGGTAGTCTTCGGATCACCAGAAAATTACCGCACCGAAGAGTTAATCTTCGAAATCGTCCCTTTCCACAGTGATTATCGAGCAATCGCCGGACGAACCGCATTATTTCGATTCAACGCGGTGCCACATTATGCCTACCGTAAGCTCAAGATGCCCGGTCCACGCGGCGTCATCACAGTTAATGGCAAGGCCGAACCTTCCATCGGCGCCAACAAGTATACAACTGCTTTAGCATCAGAAGCAACGAGCGGCACCTGGCAGCCGAACCTCGAGTCACCGTCCAGACTTCCGGATTCCGTCAAGGAAACCTCGCGGAAGAATAGCCCGGCTCGTCCAGGACTCAACTAAACGCCCCGGCAAAGGCCAGGACAGGCCGAACTCCGCGGCTCAACCGCCACACGGCACACACATATTCTTTACATTTCTTTCACAGGTCCACCTTTGCACCGACCAGAACGGGCTACATGGAGGCAGCTGGAATGCGTAAGGGAATCCTTAGACCTTCCTCGCAGCGACTGTCCGTCTATATCCCGGATCCGCACTTAGCCTCTTCCCCTGGTCTCAGCAGGTTCCGTAATCATATTCCTTTTTATCACATTACTTGTACCCAGTAGCGAATCTAGAAAATAATGGAGGGGGGGCTGGGCTGCCTGGGTCATGCAAATATGTGTTGGATTGGGCCTGCAAGTAGCTGGGCTAGGCCTTAAAACTAGTAGTAAATACAAATTTTACAGCACAGGAGGGGGGGGCTTGAGCCTGTTAAAGCCCCCCTAGTAGATTCGCCCCTGCTTGTACCCATACGCATAGACGTACTATTCAAATACAACATGTGGATTTATATGATGTTTACCTGCTATTGTTTCTTGTTGAAATCATTCTGTCAAGTGGCATCCGTACACAGCAATATGCCTTAAAATATGCCAGGGGCTTCGTTTTACCGCTAACACGACATTAAAGTCCGAACACCTTCATGGAAGCTCGGCACCCCGAACCTATAGCATTATATGCATCAGCTCCGAATCATGTCTTGGGTCAATAGTTGGGTTTGCCCGGCTCCCATGTTTTGGTACCTTACGTTCCGCTATATCGGCTAAGGTAGCCTTGGGAGAACTCTCGTGATTGTGTCCGGTTCTTCCGGACGAGCACCTCGAAGAGACAAAGCCGAAACTGATTTCATGATCTGGCGAGAGCTGGTCAGCTGTTCGAGAGGTCACAAAATCTTTAAGGATTTCTCCCGCATAATGCCATAACCAATGCAGCGTGCGATGGATCGGTTCTTTCTCCGATCAGGTGCTTATAGAGCCCCTAGTACGGTCTTCCGAACACCAGGGGCTGCGCCGACCATACTAAAGCTCCTATGGCTAAGTGAGAGTGATAAAGCCCTATAGTCCGATTGCCTAGTTCGTTGTGCTGAGCACCTCCTTCGAAGGACCCAAAACTGGGATAAAGAGTGCTCAGGTTTATCCCGAACACCCCGTATTTCTTCTGAAGCGAGAAGCGACGACCGCCAACTCTCAAGTTTAACATACAAAAACAGCCGCACAGGAGAGTAAACTTTTATATAACGGGCGACAAATGAACGTCCTTGTTCAAACACTACAAAGGACAACATGATTGGCACTCATGGAAATATGATGTCCTTGCTGCACAGCCCAGCTACAAGGTAAGATCCTTCCAGGACACTCTCATAATATAATTCGGGCTTGCGGTGCTCCTTCCCCTCTGGCGGTCCTTTGGTCATCAGCTTTTCGGCATCCATCTTCCCCCAATGCACCTTTGTGCGGGCGAAGGCCATTCACGCACCTTCTATGCAGACCGATCGCTCGATGACGTCAAGTTGAGGGCAAGCGCTTACGAGCCGCTTCACGAGCCCGAAGTAGCTGCTTGGAATCGGCTCCGCAGGCCATAGCCGGATAACCAAATCTTTCATGGCTAGTTCTGGCGCCTTATGCAGTTCGACCAGCTATTTCAGCTGATTGGTAAAAGGCACCGGATAATTCGGTGCCAAATATTGCGACCAGAAGAGCCTATCTGCAGTTTTCCTCTCTTCGGCTCAGTAGAATTGAGCGGCATCTGATATACTGCGAGGTAGCTCGGCAAATACCCCTGAGAAATCCGGATTCAAAATTAGAAACATAAAGTTTTCCCCACAAATACTTACTCTACAGGGAAAAAGCCTTACTGGCCGCGATCTTTCTCGCCTCTTGCATCTCCTGCAGGGTGCTTTGGGTTTCCTCCCGGACATCGCTCATGGCCTGATGCGCCTTGGTGAGTTTGGCTTTCTTCTCTGTTAAACTCTGCTCCAAGGTCTCGCACTTCCTCACGGCCTCTTGTAGCTCTTGCTCGGCTTTAATAACCCTGGCCTCGTGCTTCTCACGAAGAGGCTGCTCAGCGGCTGCCTTTTTCTCGGCCTTGGCCACGGCTTGCTTAAGGGCTTCTACTTCGGTCACAATCTCTAGCGCAAGTCATAAAACTCAGTTCATACTGAAAATTGATTCGCAATACACGTGAACAAGACGTGCGCATACCTTGTTTATCCCTCAACTGCATTTTCAATTGGCCAAGTTCTTTTGTGGCCCGCTCCAGACTTTGATTCAGCCCGGAGATCTCCGCAGTATGAGAAGAAGCAGCCGTTACAGACACCTGCTTAGAACAAAAGAGAAATATATAATTCAATGAGTCTTCCTGCGAACATACAATTCGATCCTCTGTCCGGTCCTTTCTTTCACCGAAAAGAGTATCAGGGGCCAGTATCTATACTATGACACTCTTCGATAATTCATAAAACATACCTCAAAGCCTTTTATAAGGCTGACACAGGCTTCGTTCAGTCCACTCTCAGTTGACTGAATTTTCTCAACCACCGCACCCATAAGGGCACGGTGTTCATCAACGATGGAGGCATCTTTCAACGCCACCAACAAAGCATCCGATACTTTTGGATAGACAAAGGTCGCTGATGGAACAGGCACGCCCCCTCTCGAAGGAGGCTGCCTGCTTGATCCTGGAGCCGTATAGGTCTCTGGAATCGCATCCGGCTGGGAGCCGAACTCAAGATCGCTCCCGTCGTCTGCCCCCATGGGAATCTTTTCCCCCGCGTGTCCGGCCCTTGAGGTTTGACCTCCAGGCGCTGCCGTCACGGCTTTTTCCTTTCCTCCTTGGCCGGAGTCCTTCTGGGACGAAGCCTCGGTGTTATGCACCTATTTGGAGGAAGGGGCCTTTGGGGGCGTCCCGCTCTCCATAGCATTTGAGATCAGCAAGTCCTCTGATAAGGATTGTTTGGTATGGGACCTCGCCGGACTGCAAAAAATATGGCTTAGGTTAAAATACTAAGTCATGATGAGTCCGGACGTCTAAAACGTGCTCGGATTTATACACTTACGAGTTCACGAGGCTGGGCCCAGGATCTCGTGTCGGGTCATTGTCGTGGCGGCGGGCTCCTCCGGAAGAGGAGCCTTTCCCCTTTTGGGCAGCTCGGCCACCAAGTGTACGGAGGCCGTCCTCTTCTTTCCTCCCCCCACAGGGGATTCAGCTTTATCCTCCTCATCGTCCTCTTCGGAGGTAGAACGGGTATTAGAGCCTTCGGATATTGCGTCCGAAGTGCCGCGGCGACGAAGCCCGCCCCGGGTCCTTTTGGCCTCCTTCTCGACCGTCTTCTTTGGCACCTTGTAAGGTGCCGGGACCAACATCTTCGTCAGAAGTGGGATGGACGGTTCTTCGGGCAGCGGGGCCAGACCATGGATCCGCTCCGCCTTCTTCGTCCAGCCCTGGGGGAATGGTACAAAACATGTTAAGCGTTTCCTTTGGGTTACGCGGATAGAAAAGTTTGATAACTTACCGAACTTGCCGGGTGGGACAGTTGGAGCCCACGGTCCTCGGCGGAGTCCGGCCACGATTTGCTGGACTTGAAAAGCACCTTCCAGATGTCCTTGTGCGAGGAGCCGAAAAGCTCTCGCAAGGTTTGGTGACTGGCCGAATCAAATTCCCACAAATGGCAAGTCCGGTGCTGACAAGGCAAAATCCGGCGAACTAACATCACCTGGACCACATTGACAAGTTCAATGTTCTTGTCTCCCATATCTTCAACGTGCGTCTGGAGCGCCGACAGTTCGTCGGAAGAGGACCAGTCCAGGCCTTTTCTTGACCCAGGATGTAAGCCACATGGGGGCGCCGGATCGGAACTCGGGTGAGGCGGCCCATTCTGTGCCGCGCGGCTCAGTGATATAAAACCACTGTTGTTGCCACTCCTTGACAGAATCATTAAAGGTTCCCGTTGGCCATGTGACGTTGGGCATCTTGCTCACCATGGCTCCCCCACACTCGGCGTGCTCACCACCCACCACCTTGGGCTTCATGTTAAAAATCTTCAGCCATAAACCAAAGTGTGGTGAAATGCGAAGAAAAGCCTCGCACACGACAATGAATGTCGAGATGTTAAGGAAGTAATTAGGGGACAGATCGTGAAGATCGACCCCATTATAATACATGATGTCGCAAACGAACGGGTGGAGGGGAAACCCTAGCCCGCGGACATAGTGAGGGAGGAATACAACCCTCTCATTAGGTTCCGGAGTAGGGACGATCTGTCCTGCCGTCGGGAGACGGTGGCTGATTTTCTTGGCCAGGTACCCGGCCTTCCGAAGCTTTTTGATATCCTTCTCTCGGACGGTAGAGGCCATCCATTTGCCTCCCGCTCCGGATCCATACATTTTTGGAAGACCTTTTGTGGTCAGAGAAGAGGAGTGCTTGGGCGCTAGAGCTTGAGCAGAAGGGAGGGAATCGGGAAGAAGGCGTGGGTGAAAAGGGTAAACCCTTGTCCCTTTATAAAGGGGAAGAGGCGATGTGCCTCCCCACTCTCCTGCTAAAGCCCCTTATTTCCCAAGCGCCATAATTGATGGCGCGGCTGGGTTAGCCATATCCGTATTTGATGAGAATCCCGTAACAAGGGAACACGATCTCTGCTTTGATAAGACGAGCCAAGGAAACCGCCTCGCAATATGCGCTGTGGCTGGTTGAGAAAAACGGTTCGAATAATGACCGGGCCGTGGTGTGATGTCATGCTACAAAATGTGACAGCAGATTAGATTTGTGGAAATATTATTCTCTCTACGGTGCCATGTGGAATCTGTTTTGCAGAGCCGGACACTATCCTGGTGTTCAAAAACTTCTATGGAGTATTCGGAGGAGGAACCCGCCTTGCAATGCCGAAGACAATCTACGCGCCGGACTCATCGTCATTGAAGCCTGTATTAGGGGGTCTCCGGACAGCCGGACTATATCCTTTGGCCGGACTGTTGGACTATGAAGATACAAGATTGAAGACTTCGTTCCGTGTCCGGATGGGACTCTCCTTGGCGTGGAAGGCAAGCTTGGCAATACAGATATGTAGATCTCCTCCCTTGTAACCGACTCTGTGTAACCCTAGCCCTCTCCGGTGTCTATATAAACCGGAGGGTTTAGTCCGCAGGACAACAACGATCATACCATAGGCTAGCTTCTAGGGTTTAGCCTCTACGATCTCGTGGTAGATCAACTCTTGTAATACTCATATCATCAAGATCAATCAAGCACCACAAAAAAAAGACACATTCGTGACATTTTGGGCCGAACGAAATTTTTTTCTGTCATACATATGACACTTCTATGACGATAATTGTGACAAAACCCGGTATCATCATAGATGTGGTGGGCTCCTACTTCTATGACAAAAATCATGATGAGAAAATGGGCTTTTCGTCCTGGCGGGCGGAGACGCAGCTGCATGACATTCTTTGGGCCGTCCATGACGGAAAAACCGTGGTAGAAGCGAGGGGAGGAAAATTTCGGGAGTTGCGATTTACGGTGGGAGGTCGGGTCCGGCGATCGCGCGTTTCTCGTACGTCTACGCTGCGGTAAAAGTAGGCGCTATTCTAATCAACCCGAAGCGAGGCGTTGGGCTCTAATCGAACCCGGCGATTGCGCTGCGAGCTACGCGTTCATCGAACCCGAGCGATCGATCGATGGCTGTTAATCAACCCGATCGGCGATTCGCCGCTCTTGCTATTAATCAAGCCGATCGATTGGATGAGCAAAGTGAGTGTTGCGGGGGGTTGGATGAACAATGAGCGGTGGCGTTGCCTCTGGATGAACAGGACCCGTGGTGTGGAGGGCTGGATGAATAGTAGATGGTGGAGGGTGGCCGTGGAGGCGGTTGAACAGACCCCGTGGTGTGGAGGGCTGGATGAGCGATGAGACGGCGGAGGGGTGCCCGTGGAGGGGTGGTTGAGCGATGGCGGTGGAGAGTCTTGCGGTGGAGGCTGGATGAGCAGGAGCCCGTGGAGGCTGGAGGAGGTCGACGGTAGCCCGTGGAGGCTGGAGGAGGTCGACGGTGGAGATGAACAGTATCCCGTGGAGTCCCGTTTTGCGGTACGCCACACCCCTCCCGATGAACAGGACCCCTGTTTCGACCGTAGCGCTCCAACACAAGTCCGTTTCGTCCGTTTTGCGGTACGCCACACCCTCCTGATCAACAGGACCCCCCGTTTCGACCGTAGGAGGCCCGTTTCCTCCATTTTGCGGTACGCCACACCCCTCCCGATCAACAGGACCCCCATTTCGACCGTAGGAGGTCCGTTTCGCGGTACGCCACACCCCTCCCGATCAACAGGACCCCCGTTTCGACCGTAGGAGGTCTGTTTCCTCCATTTTGCGGTACGCCAGGCCCCTCCCGATCAACAGGACCCCATTTTGAACGTGGCCTGTCGAACACAAGGCCGTTTCCTCCGTTGTGCGGTACGCTAGGCCTCGTTTCCATCGCATGTTCCGTCCAAGCCCTCCCGATGAACACGACCACGCATTCTGTTCCGACCCAGCCGGTTGGCTCCCTATGAACACGACGACGACGTTGTTTCTCTGTTCCGACCCAGCCATGTACGTATGCGCGATAGGCGTTCGAGACCCTTCCCGTATGTACGTACGTGGCTGTATTTTCTTTCTTGCACCCTCGCCGCTGTACGTACGTGTACATGCTACGTGCGCGCCTCTACTACGACACGCGCGTGCCTCTACTACGACACGTGCGCGCCTCTACATAGACCAGTATGTACGTACACGTTCGCGAGCAGAATGACAATGCTACGTACGCTTCGACCAGGTGGGTCCCGACTATCAGGCACTTCCTTGCCTGCGAAGATGTAGCTGGTGGGTCCCAGCAGTCAGGGGGGCGAATCGTTTTGTTTTTTTGCCCGGACGCACTTCCTTGCATGCGAAGATGTAGCTGGTGGGTCCCAGTAGTCAGGGGGGCGAATCGTTTTTTTATGCCCGGACGCACTTCCTTGCGTGCGAAGGTGTAGCTGGTGGGTCCCAGCAGTCAGGGGGAATTTTTTTTTCGTGAAATACGGTGGCCCATCCTTGCTGCGGCCATGGACCCAGCTGTCAGCGTCTCCACGCACAATACTCTTTCGATGGAAGTCGGTCGTTGACCACATTGACCACGCCGCACCGAGAGCACCACGACAGTGGACGACGGCGAGGCCTAGGAAGGGGACGACACAGAGGCAGGGAAGACTAGGCAGTTGTTTCCCACGCGGAGGGGAGTACGACTGTACGAGGGTTTACTGGTTCGTCTGCCGTCGCCGGAATAACAACAGGTGTGGGTGATTAGAGGGATGGATAGGCTAGCGATCGGAGTACGGTGGGGCGGTGAGGCATGCGCGGTAGCACAGCCGGCCGCGGGGAGGAGGGAGCAGGCAGTCCCGCCGGCACTTGTTTGAGTGGCTGGAGCAGGAAGAGCAGAGATTGAAGAAGCACGACGGCCGTTGGATGGACATCCAACGCCATCGCTGTGTCGTCAACCTTTTTTAGGAAAGCCTCAAATCTGTGGAAAACAACATACAACCCATCTGCCATTATTTCTAATAATTTACAGCCCATTTGCTAATTCTTAAGGTTTTTTGGAGCCCATATTCTTTTGTTAGCATTACAGCCCATATTGTGGCCACGGTTAAAAATTATCTGAAATTTTGCATATTCGGTGCGGTCCGAACTGTTTTTAATCCCAAATTTTGACTCACATTCAAACTGATTTTAAAAATAAATGTATATCAATATAAAATCCAACAAATTCTCCATGCATAAAAATTAATGTAATCAAAAATCTTGAAATAATCAAAAAGATATTTGAAACTAATCGCCGGTTTGATGTGTTTTAAAAATGTACAACCCATTTCTCATTACTGATGGGCCATTTTCTCGTCCAGCCAAATGAAAGCTCTCCTCGTCTAGAAAGATTTGCAGCCCAACAGGCCTGACAAAGCGACTTACTTGGCAAATCACAAAAAAACTGGGCTGTGGCCGTGGACCCAGCTGTCAACCTCTCCACGTACAGTACTCTTCCGATGGAAGTCGTTCCTTGACCACGTTGACCACGCCGCTGGAGAGCACCACGGCGGTGGACGACGGCGAGGCCTAGGAAGGGGACGACGCGGAGCCGGGAAGACGCGCGGTGGAAGCCCGCGGAGAGGAGTCGAGGGTTCACCGGTTCGGCTGCGGTGTGAGGCTGCCGTCACCGCAGGGCCCGCCAGCAGTGGGAATAGTAGGGGCGGTGAGGCCTCCGGCGGCAGACTGACCCGCCATGGGAGGCAGGAGCATGCGGCACGACCGACGCTGCTTTGGGCGGTTGGAGCAAGAAGACCAGAGGTTGAAGAAGCACTACGGCCGTTGGATGGACATCGACGGTCCTTTGGAGCTAGAATCGTTCATATTGACTAAGTTGACAAAGCCCTTCGTCGCGTCAACTTAGTAGGCCCTTAAGACAGCCTCCCACCAAGGTGGGTCCCAGCTAAGCCGGGGAGTATTCATTTTTGTGCATAATAAGGAGGCACTTCGGTGGGTCCGAGCTGATAGCGGGGAACATTTTTTCACGAATACGGTGGCCGTCCGGTGGGTCCCAGCAGTCGGGGAAGCGATTTTTTCGCAAAATACTGGTGGCCCGTCCGGTGGGTCCCCGCTATCGGTGGAGGAATAATTATTTTCAGCGTAATAAGGAGGCACTTCCTTGCGGCTGCCGTGGACCCGGTGTCGGCCTCTCCATGTACAAGATTCTCTTCGATGGAAGTCGGCCGTTGACCACATTAACCACGCCACGAGAGCACCACAGCGGTGGACAACGGCGAGGCCTAGGAAGGGGACGACGCGAGCCGGACCACGGGAGGCAAGAAAGCGGTAGCACTGCCCGACACGGAGGAAGCGAGAAGCGGTAACACGACCGGCGTTGCTTTGGGCGGTGGAGCAAGAAGACCAGAGGTTGAAGAAGCACTATGGCGTTGGATGGACATCATACGGTCCTTTGGAGTATTGACTAAGTTGACAAAGCCCTCTGTCCCCGTCAACTTAGTAGGCCCACAAGTCAGCCCAACAATATGGTGGGTCCCGCTAGCGTGGGGTATTCATTTTTTGGGCGTAATAAGGAGGCACTTCCTTGCGTGCGAAGATATAGCTGGTGGGACCGACTGTCAATGGGGAACATTTTTTCGCGAAATCTGAGGCCCTTCCTGTGGGTCCTAGCTGTCGGTGGAGGAATCATTATTTTGTGCGTAATAAGGAGGCATTTCCTTGCGTGCGGCCATGGACCCGGTATCGACCTCTCCAAGTACAGTCCACTTCCGATGGATGTCGTTCATTGACCACGTTGACCAGGCAGCGCCGAGAGCACCAGGCGGTGGGCGACGGTGAGGCCTAGGAAGGGAACGCACGCGAGCCGTGGAATACTCGGCAGCTTGTTTCCCACGCGGAGGAGTACGAGGGTTCTTGGTTAAATCTGCCGTTGCGGAGAATAACAGCATGTGTGGGTGAGTAGAGGGATGGCTAGGCCAGCGATGGGAGTACGATGGGGCCTTGAGGCTGCGGCGGCAGCATAGCCCGCCATGGAGGAGGGAGCAGCAGTCCCGCCGACGCTTGTTTGAGTAATTTGGAGCATGAAGGGCAGAGATTGAAGAAGCACGACAGCCGTTGGATGGACATCCAATGACTTTGCTTTCGCGTGTGTTGACTAAGTTGACAGGGCGTTGCGTGTGCGTCAACCTTTTTTTTATGAAAGCATACGCGTCAACCTGTAGTAGGCACACAAGTCAGCCTCAAATCTGTGGAAAATAGCATACAACCCATCTGCCATTATTTCTAATAATGTACATCCCATTTGCTAATTCTTAAGATTTTTTTGGTGCCCACCTTCTTTTTGTTAGCATTACACCCCATATTGTGGCCACGGTTAAAAAGTATACGAAATTTTGCATTTTTCGGTGCGGTCAACTGTTTTTAATCCAGAAATATCGATTCACATTCAAACTATTTTGAAAATTAATTTATATAAATATAAAATCCAAATAATTGTCCACGCATAAAAATCAATGGAATTTAAGATCTTGTAATGAAAAAAAAATTGAAACTAATACCCGGTTTGATGTGTTTTAAAAATGTACATGCCATTTCTGGGCAAACCGAATGAAACTCTCCTCGTCTTGAAAGATTTGCAGCCCAGCAGGGCCGATAAAGCAAGTAGGCCTTGTTTGGGCATTTCTTTTAAAAAAATAGAACTGGGCTAGCCATTTTCAGCAAGAAAAAAATACAACTGGGCTCATGATATGGTAAACATAAATAAAACCCTGGCTAGACGGGCCACAGCCCCCGCACAGCCCCGTTGTTACCCTCGATCCATCGCTAAAACTAGTATAAATAACAACCGCTTGTTCCTCAAAAAAAGCTGCTTGCGACTTCTTTGGGTCCACGTGTCACCGCTTCGTAGTGTAATTCTCTCGTTTATTGACTACGTTGACAATGGCGTGAGCCCCGGATGTCCAACCATTAGGAGGAACCATATTTTTGGGCTTGTACTATAGAGGCACTTGCTTGCGTCATCGCCATGACGCTGGTGGGTCCCTCACTGTCATCCTCTCCACGACAATCATCTACTTGTTCCTCTCGGTTGTTGACGATGTTGACAACGCAAGAGGCGGCGATCACCAAGACGAAGCGAACCAAGGCCGCAAGGCGGAGGATGACGGCGAGCCCTTGGACGGAACAAACATGAGCCGTTGAAGATGCGCCGTCCGATCAAGAAGCGGAGGGAGTCGAGGGTCGACTGGTTCAAGCGGAGTCGATACGTCTCCAACGTATCTATAATTTTTGATTGCTCCATGCTCCTTTATCTACTGTTTTGGACAATATTGGGCTTTATTTTCCACTTTTATATTATTTTTGGGACTAACCTATTAACCGGAGGCCCAGTCCAGAATTGTTGTTTTTTTTGCCTATTTCAGTGTTTCGAAGAAACGGAATATCAAACGGAGTCCAAATGGAATGAAACCTTCGGAAACGTGATTTTCTCACCGAACGTGATCCAGGGGACTTGGACCCTACTCCAAGGAACAAAAGAGGCGGTCACGAAGGTGCCCCCCCCCGGGCGCGCCCCCTACCTCGTGGGCCCCCTGTTGCTCCACCGACGTACTCCTTCCTTATATATATACCTACGTACCCCCAAACGATCAGAACAGGAGCTGAAAACCTAATTCCACCGCCGCAACTTCCTGTATCCACGAGATCCCATCTTGGGGCCTGTTCCGGAGCTCCGCCGGAGGGGGCATCCACCACGGAGGGCTTCTACATCATCATCAAAGCCTCTCCGATGAAGTGTGAGTAGTTTACTTCAGACCTATGGGTCCATAGCTAGTAGCTAGATGGCTTCTTCTCTCTTTTTGGATCTCAATACAATGTTCCCCCCCTCTCTCGTGGAGATCTATTTGATGTAATCTTCTTTTTGCAGTGTGTTTGTTGAGACCGATGAATTGTGGGTTTATGATACAGCTTATCTATGAATAATATTTGAATCTTCTCTGAATTCTTTTATGTATGATTGAGTTATCTTTGCAAGTCTCTTCGAATTATCCGTTTGGTTTGGCCAACTAGATTGGTAGTTCTTGCAATGGGAGAAGTGCTTAGCTTTGGGTTCAATCTTGTGGTGTCCTTTCCCAGTGACAGAAGGGGAAGCAAGGCACGTATTGTATTGTTGCCATCAAGGATAACAAGATGGGGTTTTTGTCATATTGCATGAATTTATCCCTCTACATCATGTCATCTTGCTTAAGACGTTACTCTGTTCTTAACTTAATACTCTAGATGCATGCTGGATAGTGGTCGATGAGTGGAGTAATAGTAGTAGATGCAGAATCATTTCGGTCTACTTGTCATGGACGTGATGCCTATATACATGATCATACCTAGATATACTCATAACTATGCTCAATTCTGTCAATTGCTCAACAGTAATTTGTTCACCCACCGTAGAATACTTATGCTCTTGAGAGAAGCCACTAGTGAAACCTATGGCCCCCGGGTCTATTCTCATCATATCAATCTCCATCACTTTTATACTTGCTTTGTTTTTACTTTTCCTTTTACTTTTTACTTTGCATCTCTATACCAAAAATACCAAAAATATTATTTATCATCTCTATCAGATCTCACTCTCGTAAGTGACCGTGAAGGGATTGACAACCCCTAATCGCGTTGGTTGCGAGTAGCTATCGTTTTGTGCAGGTACGAGGGACTTGTGCATGGTCTCCTACTGGATTGATACCTTGGTTCTCATAAACTGAGGGAAATACTTACGCTACTTTGCTGCATCATCCTCTCCTCTTCGGGGAAATCCAACGCAGTGCTCAAGAGGTAGCAAGAAGAATTTCTGGCGCCGTTGCCGGGGAGGCTCACGCAAGAACAAGTCAAGCATACCAAGTATCCATAACAATCCCTATCTCTCGCATTACATTATTTGCCATTTGCCTCTCGTTTTCCTCTCCCCCACTTCACCCTTGTCGTTTTATTCGCCCTCTCTTTCCCAATATCCTCCTCTCTTTCCGTTGCCTTTTCCTCATCCGCTTGTTTGCTTGTGTGTTGGATTGCTTGTTGTCGCGATGGCTCAAGATGCTACCAAATTGTGTGACTTCACCAATACCAATAATAATGATTTCCTTAGCACTCCGATTGCTCCTCTTGCCAATACTGAATCTTGTGAAATCAATACTGCTGTGTTGAATCTTGTTATGAAAGATCAATTCGCCGGCCTTCCTAGTGAAGATGCCGCTACTCATCTGAATAGCTTTGTTGATTTATGTGATATGCAAAAGAAAAAAGATGTCGATAATGATGTCGTTAAGTTGAAGCTATTTCCTTTTTCGCTTAGAGATCGTGCTAAAGCGTGCTTTTCATCTCTGCCTAAAAATAGTATTGATTCTTGGAACAAGTGCAAAGATGCTTTTATCTCTAAGTATTTTCCTCCCGCTAAGATTATCTCTCTTAGGAACGATATTATGAAATTTAAGCAACTTGATCATGAACATGTTGCACAAGCTTGGGAGGGAATGAAATTAATAATACGTAATTGTCCTACTCATGGTTTAAACTTGTGGATGATTATACAAAAAATTTATGCCGGATTGAATTTTGCTTCTAGAAATCTTTTAGATTCGGCCGCGGGAGGCACTTTTATGGAAATCACTTTAGGAGATGCTACTAAACTCCTAGACAATATTATGGTTAATTATTCTCAATGGCACACTGAAAGATCTACTAATAAAAAAGTGCATGCGATAGAAGAAATTAATGTTTTGAGTGGAAAGATGGATGAACTTATGAAATTATTTACTACTAAGAGTATTTCTTCTGATCCTAATGATATGCCTTTGTCTACTTTGATTGAGAATAATAATGAATCTATGGATGTGAATTTTGTTGGTAGGAATAATTTTGGTAACAACGCGTATAGAGGGAATTTTAATCCTAGGCCTTATCCTAGTAATTCTCCTAATAATTATGGAAATTCCTACAACAACTCTTATGGAAATTTTAATAATATGCCCTCTGAATTTGAGAATAGTGTTAAAGAGTTTATGAATTCACAAAAGAATTTTAATGATTTGCTTGAAGAGAAATTGCTTAAAGTTGATGATTTGGCTAGGAACGTTGATAGAATTTCTCTTGAGGTTGATTCTTTAAAGCTTATATCTATTCCTCCTAAGCATGATATCAATGAGTCTCTCAAAGCCATGAGAATTTCCATTGATGAGTGCAAAGAAAGAACCGCTAGGATGCGTGCTTCCAAAGATGCCTTTATTAAAGCGTGTTCTTATAATTCCTATGAAAATCAAGATGAAGATCTAAAAGTTATTGATGTGTCACCCATTAAATCTTTGTTTTGCAATATGAATCTTGATGAAACTGAATGTGAACTTCCTTTACCTAGAAGGCGTTCTAAGAATTCAGAGTTTTTAGATCTTGATGATGAAATTGATAAATGTGGGATAGAAAGAAATAAAAATCTAGATGTTGCTAAACCCACTATTTTGGATCTCAAGGAATTTAACTATGAAAATTGCTCTTTAATTGATTGTATTTCCTTGTTGCAATCCGTGCTAAATTCTCCTCATGCTTATAGTCAAAACAAGGCCTTTACCGAACACATTGTTGATGCCTTGATGCAATCTTATGAAGAAAAACTTGAGTTGAAAGTCTCTATCCCTAGAAAAATCTATGATGAGTGGGAACCTACTATTAAAATTAAAATTAAAAATTATGAGTTTCATGCCTTGTGTGATTTGGGTGCTAGTGTCTCCACTATTCCCAAAACTTTGTGTGATTTGCTAGATTTCCGTGACTTTGATGATTGCTCTCTAAACTTGCATCTTGCGGATTCCACTATTAAAAAGCCTATGGGAAGAATTAATGATGTTCTTATTTTTGCAAATAGGAATTATGTGCCCGTAGATTTTATCGTTCTTGATATAGATTGCAATCCTTCATGTCCTATTATTCTTGGTAGACCTTTCCGTAGAACGATTGGTGCAATTATTGATATGAAGGAAGGGAATATTAGATTCCAATTTCCCTTAAAGAAGGGCATGGAACACTTCCCTAGAAAGAAAATAAAATTACCATATGAATCTATCATGAGAGCCACTTATGGATTGCCTACCAAAGATGGCAATACCTAAATCTATCCTCGCTTTTATGCCTAGCTAGAGGCGTTAAACGATAGCGCTTGTTGGGAGGCAACCCAATTTTATTTTTAGTTTTTTGTTTTTGTTTCTGTTTAGAAATAAATAATCCATCTAGACTCTGTTTAGATGTGGTTTTATATTTTAATTAGTGTTTGTGCCAAGCTAGACCTATTGGATCTTCTTGGATGATAGTTATTTGATCTTGCTGTAATTTCCAGAAACTTTGCGCTCAGTGCCCGAATTATTAAAAATCACCAGAACGTGATAAAATACTGATTCCAATTGCTTCTGATCAATAAATAAATTGTCTAGGTCTTCTAAGTTTGGTAGAATTGTTTGAGTTCCAGAAGTTTGCGTTAGTTACAGATTACTACAGACTGTTCTGTTTTTGACAGATTCTGTTTTTCGTGTGTTGTTTGCTTATTTTGATGAATCTATGGTTAGTAAAATAGTTTATAATCCATAGAGAAGTTGGAATACAGTAGGTTTAACACCAATATAAATAAATAATGAGTTCATTACAGTACCTTAAAGTAGTCTTTTGTTTTCTTTCTCTAACGGAGCTCACGAGATTTCTATTGAGTTTTGTGTTGTGAAGTTTTCAAGTTTTGGGTGAATTCTTTTGATGGATTATGGAACAAGGAGTGGCAAGAGCCTAAGCTTGGGGATGCCCATGGCACCCCCAAGATAATCCAAGGACACCAAAAAGTCAAAGCTTGGGGATGCCCCGGAAGGCATCCCCTCTTTCGTCTACTTCCATCGGTAATTTACTTGGAGCTATATTTTTATTCACCACATGATAAGTGTTTTGCTTGGAGCGTCTTGTATTATTGGCGTCTTTTCTTGTTAGTTCACCACAATCATCCTTGCTTTACACACCTTTTGAGAGAGCCATACATGAATTGGAATTTGATAGAATGCTCATAGTGCTTCACTTATATCTTTTGAGCTTGATAGTTTTGCTCATAGTGCTTCACTTATATCTTTTGAGCTTGATAATTTTTGCTCTAGTGCTTCACTTAGATCTTTTAGAGCACGGTGGTGGATTTGTTTTAAAGAAACTATTGGTCTCTCATGCTTCACTTAGATTATTTTGAGAGTAATTAATAGCATGGTAATTTGCTTAAAATTAATATACTTGGTATTCAAGATATGTGAAACTTTCTTTTGAGTGCGTTGAATACTAAGAAAAGTTTGATACTTGATAATTGTTTTGAGATATGGAGGTGGTAATATTAAAGTCATGATGGTTGGGTGATTATGAATTTAAAGAATGCTTGTGTCGAAGTTAGCAAATCCCGTAGCATGCACGTATGGTTAAAGTTGTGTAACAAATTTGAAAGATGAAGTGTACCTGGCTTGTGCATCCTTATGAGTGGCGGTCGGGGACGAGCGATGGTATTTTCCTAAAAATCTATCCCCCTAGGAGCATGCGCGTAGTGCTTGATTTTTGATGACTTCTAAATTTTTGCAATAAGTATATGAGTTCTTTTGACTAATGTTGAGTCCATGGATTATACACACTTTTACCTTTCCTATTATGGCATTTCCATAGCCATTCCGAGATATATTGCCATGCAACTTTCCACCGTTCCGTTCATCATCATCATGACATACCTTACTTTTGCCATATTGCCATTGCATGATCATGTAGTTGACATCGTATTTGTGGCAAAGCCACCATGCATTATTTTTCATACATGTCACTCTTGATTCATTGCACCATCCCGGTACACCGCCGGAGGCATTCATATAGAGCCATATCTTGTTCTAGTTTCGAGTTGTAATCCTTATATTTTAAACAATAGAAGTGTGATGATCATCATTATTAGAGCATTGCCCAATCAAAAAAAGAAAGGCCAAAAAAGAAAAAAAAAGAAAGGCCCAAAAAAAAAAGAAAATAAAAAGGGCAATGTTACAATCTCTTTTTCCACACTTGTGCTTCAAAGTAGCACCTTGTTCTTCATGTAGTGAGTCTCATATATTGTGCTTCAAAGTAGCACCTTGTTCTTCATGTAGTGAGTCCCATATATTGTGCTTCAAAGTAGCACCATGTTTTTCATATAGTGAGTCTCATAAGTTGTCTTTTCATACTAGTGGGAATTTTTCATTATAGAACTTGGCTTGTATATTCCTACGATGGGCTTCCTCAAATGCCCTAGGTCTTCATGAGCAAGCAAGTTGGATGCACACCCACCAGTTTTCTTTTGTTGATCATTCATTTATAGCTCTACTGCATCCATTGCATGGCAATCCCTACTCCTCATATTGACATCAATTGATGGGCATCTCCATAGCCCATTGATTATCCTCGTCAATGTGAGACTTTCTCCTTTTTTGTCTTCTCCACACAATCCCCATCATCATATTCTATTCCACCCATAGTGCTATATCCATGGCTCACACTCATGTATTGCGTGAAGGTTGAAAAAGTTTGAGATTATTTAAGTATGAAACAATTGCTTGGCTTGTCATCGGGGGTATAGAAGTTGGGAACATCATTGTGTGAAGAATATGAAGCATAGCCTAACTATATGATTTTGTAGGGATGAACTTTCTTTTGCCATGCTATTTTGAGAAGACATGATTACTTTGATTAGTATGCTTGAAGTATTACTATTTCTTTTATCAATATGAGCTTTTATTTTGTATTCATTCGGATCTGAATATTCATACCACAATTAAGAAGATTTACGTTGAAATTATGCCAAAGTATCACTCCGCATCAAAAATTCTTTTTTTATCATTTACCTACTCGAGGACGAGAAGGAATTAAGCTTGGGGAGGCCTGATACGTCTCCAACGTATCTATAATTTTTGATTGCTCCATGCTACTTTATCTACTGTTTTGGACTATATTGGGCTTTATTTTCCACTTTTATATTATCTTTGGGACTAACCTATTAACGGAGGCCCAGCCTGAATTGCTGTTTTTTGCCTATTTTAGTGTTTCAAAAACGGAATATCAAACGGAGTCCAAACGGAATGAAACCTTCGAACGTGATTTTCTCACCGAACGTGATCCAGGGACTTGGACCCTACTCCAAGGAACAAAGAGGCAGTCACGAGGTGGGGCGCCCCCAGGCGCGCCGCCTCGTGGGCCCCTGTTGCTCCACCGACGCACTCCTTCCTCCTATATATACCCACGCACCCCAAACAATCGAACATGAGCCAAAACCTAATTCCACCGCCACAACTTCCTGTATCCACGAGATCCCATCTTGGGGCCTGTTCCGGAGCTCCGCCGGAGGGGGAATCCACCACGGAGGGCTTCTACATCATCATCAAAGCCTCTCCGACGAAGTGTGAGTAGTTTACTTCAGACCTACGGGTCCATAGCTAGTAGCTAGATGGCTTCTTCTCTCTTTTTGGATCTCAATACAATGTTCTCCCCCTCTCTCGTGGAGATCTATTCAATGTAATCTTGTTTTTGCGGTGTGTTTGTTGAGACCGATGAATTGTGGGTTTATGATCCAGCTTATCTATGAATAATATTTGAATCTTCTCTGAATTCTTTTATGTATGATTGAGTTATCTTTGCAAGTCTCTTCGAATTATCCGTTTGGTTTGGCCAACTAGATTGGTAGTTCTTGCAATGGGAGAAGTGCTTAGCTTTGGGTTCAATCTTGCGGTGTCCTTTCCCAGTGATAGAAGGGGCAGCAAGGCACGTATTGTATTGTTTCCATCGAGGATAACAAGATGGGGTTTTTATCATATTTCATGAATTTATCCCTCTACATCATGTCATCTTGCTTAAGGCGTTACTCTGTTTTTAACTTAATACTCTAGATGCATGCTGGATAGCGGTCGATGAGTGGAGTAATAGTAGTAGATGCAGAATCATTTCGGTCTACTTGTCATGGACGTGATGCCTATATACATGATCATACCTAGATATACTCATAACTATGCTCAATTTCATCAATTGCTCAACAGTAATTTGTTCACCCACCGTAGAATACTTATGCTCTTGAGAGAAGCCACTAGTGAAACCTATGGCCCCCGGGTCTATTCTCATCATATCAATCTCCATCACTTTTATACTTGCTTTGTTTTTACTTTGCCTTTTACTTTTTACTTTGCATCTCTATACCAAAAATACCAAAATATTATTTATCATCTCTATCGATCTCACTCGTAAGTGACCGTGAAGGATTGACAACCCCTAATCGCGTTGGTTGCGAGTAGCTATCATTTTGTGCAGGTACGAGGGACTTGTGCGTGGTCTCCTACTGGATTGATACCTTCGTTCTCAAAAACTGAGGGAAATACTTACGCTACTTTGCTGCACCATCCTCTCCTCTTCGGGGAAATCCAACACAGTGCTCAAGAGGTAGCAGGTGCGTGTTGGGGCTGACGTCGCTGGAGAATAACATGACGTGTGGGGGAGTAGAGGGAGGGACTGGCCAACGTTGGAGGGTACGTACGGTAGGGCGACGGAGGCGCAGCCAGCCATGGGAGGCGGGAGCAGGCCGAGCCGATGGGGTGGTTTGGTTTGGGCGGCTGGAGGAAGAAGAAGACAAGAGATAGAAGATACACGACAGATGTTGGATGTCAATCCAACGGCTGGTAGGCAGAATCGTTTGTTGACTGGCTAGTAAGTTGACACCACCTTGGATAGGCTATTTCCTCGCGGGTCCCAAATGTCAGAATCCAAATCTGTCACGGTCATGTAGCCTTTCCTATGAAAATTTACAGCCCATTTGATGTGCTAGTTCGAAATAAGTTTGTGGGTGCTGGTGGGGGCTAATCACTTGGCTTCTGTAATGCACAGTGAGCTCAAGCAGCCGGCGAGAGTGATGTTATTTCCCTTGGTTGGGATTTGTTACAATATTTCACTCTAAATTAAAGGAATGGCAAGCCATTTGCCTTGTGTCAAAGAAAATATGACAGTCATAGCCGAGTTGAAAAGGGCAGGAACATCTAACTCCAGCTTACAACATGTACAAAAGCACGAGGCTTAATTGTTCATCAGGTTTACAAAAAAACCCAGATTGAAAAGGGCAACAACATCTAACTCCGGCACTGTTTACGGCAGTCACAGTCAAATGAATCGGTCAGGTCCATAGAATGAACATCCTGGGTCGCAAAATTTACTGGATTATGACCACAATATGTTGTAAATAGAAGCCCGGCATGTTCAGAAGCTCTTTTGCCCACATGAAACTCGTTTTTTTGCTCTTCGACATACCCATCCTTCAAAACCATGCTGCTGATAAACTTAAGCCTGATGGACAATAGTAACCTCGCATTCAGTAGGAAGAATGTGACAAATCTTGTGTTTGCACCGTTGGCTACATATCATTCTAGCGTTGTTGTCTTCAATCGAATCTCATGAGAAGTGAGAAAATCCCGATGCTTACGAATCCACCGATTGGTTATAACTTTCTTACCCCGTCCTGTTGCCTAAATAGACATGAAGATTGAAAACAGTTAAGGTCTAAAAGAAGAGTGTCGAAAGAGCAACAACTTAATGGTTAATTCTAGTACACTATATGCGAGCTTCCAATGTGCGTGAAATTATCACCTTTATATACAACTTCTCCAGACATGGAAAGCATTGCAGCAAGCCAATAATCTTGTTCAGATCAAAACTATTCATTTGGATATATAAGATCTTGACTGAATCCAGCACCATTGACAGGCCATCCATGGAGAAACTCTTCATTGAGCATAGAACATAATATTAGTACAAAATGTGTACTCCAAGATGATATATAAATTATGCGCAGAAATTTAAAATGCAGCTTATGGTTACAAGTGTAGATGATAATATAAAGTACCTGAAGAACTGTGGAGCCAAACACCATATTGAAATGAGCACAGAGATCATGTATTACACCCAAGGTCTCCAGTTTAGGCGCAAAGAGGACAGTTATTTGCAACGGTGAATAACTAGAATCAAGGATCAACCTTTGAAGTGAAGGGGCATCTTGGATGATGAGCTGCCTTCCGTCAAAAGAAATTCCTATTCTTACAAGGTTAGGCGACTTTATTTGGAGACAACCGATTCTAATCTGTGAAAACAGCACCAAGCACTCGGTACAGGCAAGCGGAGTGGATGATCTTTGTGCAATGAGGCCTCAATATCTGAACCCGCACAAGTGAAAGTTTCTTGAGAAATGGGAGTCAAAGGTTTAGTACCAGATTGTGCAGTAGGTAGCACAACGCAAAGGTGGCGGTGTGGAGAGAGGAGGAAAACCATGAGATGGACATCATCTTTGAGGGCACAAGTTCATGGCGTTCAATTATGTGGTATGTGATTTCTAGGGAATAGTAGAACTCAAGTAGCTGTAGTTCGTGAATTTGGGATTTCAGCCAGTGTCCACCGTGCAGGGCATGGTATGCTTGCTCAGGTAGCATGACGGGATGCAGAGGCTTTGAACGGAGCCATGGTGGGAGGAAATGATGGCTCTGGGGATTTCAAAATCATTGAAGAGAGATAGCTGACGACAGTCGATATTAAGGGGCACGGCGCGCCATAGAGGGCGCCACCGAATTGAGAGGACTTGGGTGTGGCAGCAATCCTTGGTGGGAAGAAGCGAGATGATCTCCCCAAGGACAGCGTCCGGGAGATCGCTGATGCGGTCCACCCGAGATTCTACGGGTTCCTGGGATCCGGTGGGGGCGGGGTCGCCGCTTCTCCCAAGGCTGCCGGGTGCGGGATCTAGCAGTGTCGCGTTGGCGAGAGCCTCATCTTCTTGGCGCTGGGGTCACCGACTCAATTTCCTCGAGGCGTCGCGTCGCGCCACGGATTTGAGCAGAGTAACGAATGACGAGCCTAGTTGTAGTCTGACGAAGAAGAAGGGAGCTGGGGTTTTTCAGAGAAGGGGAGCTGGGGTTTTCTGTAGGAGTGAGGTGAGGAATTTGGGGTACAGTGGAGCGGTGACATGAGGTGGGTGGGAGCGAGGAGGAAGAAGAGCACCAGGTTTTTTTGGGGGGGCGGTGTCTTTGGGTGTGGGTAGCACCTTTTGAATTGATTTTACTATTTACTAGTGTGGATTGGCTGTTTTGTCTTGGGCCCAGAGAAACAATTACTATTAGTACAGTGGAGACACTCTATAGCTACCCGAAAAACAATTACTACTAGTACGGTGGAGACACTCTACATACGGCTCCTCCTAGGTCATTGAAACGTCTCCCTCTCATGAATGCCGTTATACTTTTGTTCACCGACATGCGGGCCATGCAGTAGCGTGGGCCCAAATGCCATCCACCAAATTAGAAGGCAGTATGCAAGCGGAGAGTCACCCGGTCAGAAGCGGCAATAACGAGCCGTCGTATCACAAAACCCCACCTCCCCGCAGTCTAAGTTTGACGGACGAAGCAACCATCATTTCACTCTTCGCTGAATCCCCTTCTCCCTCACCGTCTTCAAAGAATCCGTGGTGTTGGTATATTTTCGTTCAGAGAAAAAAAAGAACTTTTTCAAAGAAGTAACCGATCCTTACTCTCTTTTTTGTTTCATTGTCATTGCGATTGTGTTTTCCTTTGGTGGTCTCCTAGTATTCGTCGGTTTCATGATGGACCAAGGAGAACCAGGCAAAGATCTGCCGATATTGGAGCAGACGGGAGGCTGATCCCACGAGACAGAGAGCTCCAAGAAGATGGAGGCAACCACCGAGCCGACCCAGATACGATCACGGCCACTCTTGAGATGGTCAACGCCCGCTTGAGGTTACACCCCATGGCACCGCAGAGCAGTTTTCCCCTTCGAGGATGTGTCCCCCCCGCCGAGCTGCCCAAGGTGATTTCCTTCTTTGCCGATCTCGATTGTGGTTTTCATCTAAGTATGTGGTGATTTTTTAGAAAAGGAAGTATGTGGTGATTAATAATGCAAAATTTTGTTAGCTTCGATGCCATGCTATACATAGTGGTTTAAATAACTTGTGTTTCTTATCTTTGAAAAGTAATTCAGAATTTGTTTCTGTTACAATTAGAGCCCCGATGCGCATAAGGATTGTGTGGTTGTGCATGTCACTCGCTATGAGGCGGACGACCTGAATATCGCCTTTGGGAAAACAGAGTTCTTAGGCTGTTGGATCCTAGAAGCCATTTGCGGTTATACCAATGAAGAGTTGTATTCCAGCCTCACTGTTGTCAGGCGTGTTGTCCAGGGTGTACTGAAGCACAAGAAGTTCAAAGCTACTCCTTTGTTTGTGAGGCATACTGTTCTTGTCAAGCTTACGCAGGAAGATGACGTGGCATGCCTCCACAAACAAGTTTATCAATGGAAAGGCCACAAGGTTGTCTTCATGAAGGTTCATAGGATTGAGCTGCTGCGGGACGTCCTCGATGATGTTCATGGCAAGGTCCATCTTCTGTCCAACCCAAATTAGATCGAGGCATGAAATAGTTGCCCCAGCTAGTGTTTAATAGTAGTTTGGATTGTGTCTAATTATCCGAACCTTGCCTGTTATCGACCCCTATGGGGATAGTACTCTGTTTGAATCCGTCTATGGGAACTGCTGCTACTTTTCTGTGCCCGTGAATCATGTGAGAACCATCGTAATTGTTGCCAAAACAGATGCGTCCTCACTAGTTTTTCATGAATATGGCATGGTAAGACATAAGTTGTCACGGTTTATCATACGAGCAGTGTGTGTTTTGATGAAATAGAGCACTCGTTCGAGAACCGTGCGCCGACGTATACATAAGTACTTGTAAACACTGTTGGTGCTACCCCACTTGTAAGCAGTTGTGCAAAACACGGCACATTGGCTCAGCTCGCTTCAACACTAGGCTATCGACCAGCTAACAATCAACAATCTGCTGTCTGACATATAAGCAACTATGTATCTTGTTATAGTGGTTCATGCAGTTAATTGAGGCCACAATGTAATAAATTCCAAACGTTCACACGCTAGTCCAGCGCTCATGTGGAACACTCACATTAAATTCGTCTTCATAAAAATCTTGAAAAGCATAAGTTAAGCAATTTTATACATCTCAATGATTCATAGAACATAACAAACATATACTAGTTCACAGCAAAAGACAAAGTTGTGAGAAGGTTTACAAATCAGGAAAAAACAAGCAAGGCTTCTCACGAGCAAAGGCCTCCCGGCGAGCTTAAATTTCTGGAGTTCACTCTGGTTTTTCTTGTTGCCACCATCCGTGGTTAGGTTCTCTCATTCCGAATAACCAATTATAATTGTGGTCTCATTTGGAATGCTGAACTGAACCATGCGAGGTATCTTGACCAGCTGAAATGCTTGTGCATTCCACTAAATTTAAGCACCACTATTTGCAGAAATAAGCAGACCACAATGCCTCTTGTCCGCGCACCTGTCCAAAAAACCGTCGTGCAGCCGTGCCAGCTAGTCCTCGGTCCATGGATGAACTGGTAGAAAGTGCATTCCGGACTAGGATGCAGTTGTTTTCGCTCGGCCCTGCACTGCAATCAGGAAGTAAAACGTACAAATCAGCTTCTTTTAGATTGCGTTGGTCATTCTACCTTAGTTACTACCAATGTAGGGATACCTTGAACACGGGAGGTTAGAAGACGGCAATGAGGGATAGCCATCTCATTTTGCACAGTTGTACTAAAACTGAGGTGTGTGCTTTTGATTGCGCGGATAGAAACGATACGGAGACAGACATCCCGAAACAATATGGAGACAGACATCCCTGTTTTTGCAAATACGAAATAGAGTTATTTAAACAGTGACAGATATTACTACTTTCCCCCGTTTCCTCTTAGAACCAAGTCCTAGATTCATGCTACAGCTTTCCCACTTTCTTCCCTGTTTGAATCAACGCTTTGAGTCGACTGTATGAACTAGCTTTACTTCTAATAATAGTAGAAGTCTAGGTGGCTTTGGAACAACGGACGGAAGTAGAAAAGGATCCACACGAAGGGGGAAGAGCTGGGGCAGTAGAGCAAGGCAGGTTTCGAAGGAATATATACCTGAGGGTCGCTGGCATGTGGCAAAGACGGCGTCGGGAGGCCGCATCTTGGCCACAATACCGCAAGGAGGAAGAAGGGGTCAGAGGCCCTCCCGAGCCAGCACTCTCTCGGAGAGAATGGCACGGCCGCCGATCGGGACGCGCAGGCAGCCGTTGGTCTCCTCCCTCGCCGCCGACGACGGCGTGAATGATGCACCTACACCCCTGCCTCGGTCGAGGTTTTCCGGCCGGATTTGTGACCAGCCGTGAGCTGAGAGAGAGAGAGTGTGGCCACCTATGTCTTGCTTAGATCTGGAGAGCATGAGAGAGTGAACGAGAGGAACCCTAGTAAAGCAAGCGCTAAGGCTCCTGCTTTTATATATAATGGAGTGATTTCGTTGCACCAGCATCAAAAAAATGCACTCCTACGTGTACCTGTGAGTGGGTGTGAGAGAACTAGTGCGTGTGTGCACCGCTTCTCTTCGTGAGAGTACAATATACTATGCCCAAAGAACATTCACCGCAAGAGTAATAGTATAAGTGTGTGACGTGTGAGCTAAAATAAAATGTGCGCTACTGTCTTTTGTTTTTAGAAGTTACGAGGGTAGGGTGTGAAGAGCACATATGTGTGTGACGTCTACCTGCAGATAGACGGTGGGTGCGACGTGCGAGTCTGCGAGAGGACTTGGGAGAGTCGTGACTCGTGAGGGTGCGTGTGCATGAGAGAGAGGGGGGCACGTATCAATGCAATGCATGTGTCCGTAAATCATTATCCGACAAACGTTCGCCACAAGCCTTTTCCTGATGAACGCCGTAAGAACCGTTAGATCGGCATCCGACAGTGTCAGTTTTGCCATGTCATTTAACAGAATAGCCACTCCTCCTACACACAAATCTTCCACGTGAGTGTTAGCAACTGCCATATGCTCCCTCCGTTATGAAATGCAGTGCATATAGCTTTATTGAAAATTCGAACCTCGCAAACTTTTACTGAGTTTTCGTGTACCAAATTGCACATGTAGAATACCCTGTATATATCATTTCATTCATCTTCGAGAGGTAACTATAAAGATGGGTGAGGAGTCTACAAAGAAAGACCATCGTATCACCCGCAGCAATTTCAACCATCCTTTAGTGTCGAGGAATATCATAGGAACTCTATATGATATGATTTTTATAGGATTTTTTTTCCTTTAGAGCCAATTGGTTCATAGGAATAGATTCATATACTCTACATTTCAAAGGAAATAAACATGATGTCATTTCTATAGCTTTAGAACCACTTGGTTCATATGAATGGATTCCTATACTCCCTTAATTTCAAAAGAAAATAAACATTACCGTATATTCAATAGAAAAGTTCCTATGATATGAACCAAATTACATCTCTTTACTAATCCCTCCTCATTGGAATTGAGATACATGTCATCTCTAGATTCAATAGAAAAGTTCCTATGATGTGAACCAAATGACATCTCTTTTCCAATTCCTACTCATAGGAATTGAGATGCTCCATGTCATCTCTTTCCCTACAACTTCCATGTATACATCTTCTATTCCTAAATAGATAGTACAACCCACTAGTAGCTTTTTTCCAAAACATGCAACTATGGCACAAAAACTATATAGTGTGCCAATAACTTTGAAAGATGGTCGCTGGATGAAGCTAACCCGACAGTGCAAAGATGGGCAAATCCGAGCACTACTGGCCGTTGGATATCATCAACATTCCACCAGATCTACCACATGTACAATTTAGAAGACTCCATGGTTGAACTTAAGCATAATGCACAAACCTCAAAACACAAGCACTTCTCCTTTGTTCTAGAATCTTCTATATCATAATTGATTATTTTTTTCTAAATGAATTGCCATTATTTGTTTTTTACTTTATAATTTACAATGCACAACCCCATGAATCTTAACATTTTTATAAAACTAATTGATTTTGAATGAGATGAACTATAAGAACTAAACGAACATCTACATCATGCATATATAACTCAAAGCTTTACATGCTATAGTGTGTATTTATTCATAATTTGGTTTCGAAATCTCATGCGTTCAATACATATGTACCTTACTAGTTTTGAGTAGAATAGCAAATTTCACGCGGCTCCGGGTATCTCAAAATGCAGGGCCCATGCATCATTGCCTTTCGGTCGAACCTACGTCCACAATTTTTGTACGTACTATATCTCCTTGGTCCCCGAACCCAAAATGCTGCCTCGTTCCGTAAAACCAAGCGGCCCACACATATTTAAGGCGTCGACTCGAACCCGTTTACTACGACGTGGCCCCTTGCCGTAGTACTCCTACAAACCCTACCGCCGCACTCATCATTGGTTTTCTTCAAGAGGACGAGGAGAAGCCGATTTGTAGTGGGCGCTTTCAAAAAAGGATCTGTAGTGGAGACCCTACCCTAGGGTGCCCTAGGTAGCTGCCGCACGCATCATTGTTTTCTCTTTTTCTTTATGCTCTTGCGCTAGAGTGAAATGATGGTTGCTTCGTCCGGCCCGCTTAATGCGGAAAGGTGGGGCTTTGTGATTTGACCCTCATCGCTCATTTTCTACTATTGCGGCGCTACAACCGGGTGCCTCCAATTCCAACCGCTGCTCGAACTGTAATTTGGTGCATCGACGTGGAACAAGACGGTGGATGAGCCACATGTCCGCCAAAGGGGTCCTATTAAGTGTGTCGCCATTTAGGTATGCGGATCGACCGCTTGAGTTGTTACGCCAACACGACAGAGCAGCCTACCACTTGGTTTTGCTCCTTGGTGAATCCGACTATATTGATCTAAAAAGATACGTGCTGAACTACCCTCTCCATCTCGGTTTTTTATTTGTAGGCGTCTCGGTTTATAGGGCATGCACGTAGTTCTAGGTCATCCATTTGACTAACTAAATATGAGTTACTATGTCACAAAAAGTATATCATTGGATTTTTATTGGTTGATATGTGAAGAAACAAGAAACAAGGTAGAAGTTAACGCACTGCGCCTTAGTATTTTGGGATTATTTGGTTTTCGTAAGATGACTTACTCACCTAGACGGAGGGAGTAGTTGTATTTAAAAGTCGAGGGCGGGGCTTTTCCTGCGCGGTAGGGGCGGGGCAGTTCCGCCTAGTCAGTTTGACAGAGACGCGAGAAGACGAAGAGACGCGAGAAGACGAGGGAGTAGGCTGCTGCAAACGTAGGGCTGTGTGATTTGACAGCGAGTTACTTCTGGACAGGTGGGGCCCCGTGATTTGACTTGCCATTATCATTTTAACTGCGGCGCTACAACTGGCGTGAGTCTCCCGATTCCTGACCACCTCCATACAGGTGCCTCTCCCAATGCTCCACCATGTAGTAGAGGCTGGCTCTTGCATGAGAGCCCACTTCTCCACTTTTTCCTTGCCTCTCTTTCCTCCACATATGCAAAAATGCCATGTAAAGCGCACTATTGTACTTAATTGCTCCTACAGGTGCTTAAGCTTGCCACATAGGCATAAAGTTTGATGTGGAAAGTTAATGAAGAAGAGAGAGACTAGTTCGGTGAACCAAGGAAGAAACGGTGCTAAGCACGTGTACCTAGGTGAAAAGACAATTTTGAGTCTATAGCTAATTAAATGAAGCAAACTTAGCAACACCATTTCATTGGAAGAGGTCACTCCTTGGCAAATGCAATAAATACTAGTACTCCCTGTGTGCCATTATATAAGAACGTTTTTGACACTACACTAGTGTCAAAAACATTCTTATATTATGGGACGGAGGGAGTACGAAGAAAGAGATAGAGAGGAGTAAAAAAAACACTTATAGCCAACCTTGTTGTAGTATGAGTGACTAAGTGATGACTATGTATGACATGCCAACATCAGATAGCCTAACGCACCGTGTTAAATCTCCAAGGGCACGACCGCGCGAGCGACGCGACATTCGTGGTAGGCGTGGCCATGATACGGGCTGCTGGCAGCCCTTGGATCTGAGATCAAACGGTCGCATGCTAAGTTGCTGAAAATTTGCAGAATAACCCTCCAGGATAGGATATTCACCCATAGGTCTAGAATCATGCCATGCAACCGTTCGATCTCAGATCCAAGGGCTCTCGGAAGCCCGTATCATGGGAGAATGGAAAGCCACTACCTGCCGCTCGCTCACATCGCGGCAGTTCGCTCCTACTCGTCCCCGCACGTCCTTTAATACTACGGCGGTTCGCTCCTAGTCGTCACGTCCATTCACATTACGGCAGTTCCACTAATCCTAACCCTCCTCCCAAATCCATGGCGTCCCAAATCTCCCCGATCGGCGGTGAGTACAAGGTTAGAACCATCACCGGCGATGAGTTCGACGTCATCTACACCCGTACTTCCATGACGGTGAAAGGATGCCTTTCTCGCTTCAGACGCATGTTCGAAAACTCAGATGATGAGTGGGTCGCTGGGCTAGATGTTGAGTACACCACAGTCGTGGGACGAGAGAAGGATCTAAAGGACGAAGAGAGGAAGAAGCCCGTCGTGATCCAGGTTTGCGTACATAACGTTTGCTTGGTCTACCACATATGCCATGCCGACGTTGAGTGCCAGGATTTTAAGAACTTCCTCGAGGACAAAACAGTGAAATTCGTTACTGTAGACTTTAAGAATGACAAAGAAGTCCTGGGTCGGATAGGCCTTGTTGTAGGCAAGCCCTTCGACCTCCAGAAGAATCGGCTGGTGCCCTCTCGTCAGCCCTCAATGCTGATCCTGGCAGGAGCCATGGTTCATCCTTCATACCGTAAACTAGAGAAACCTTATTACACGTTTCATCGTCATGCATGGCAGCGGAATGTACTAGATATAGACCACATCCACTACGCTGCAATGGATGGCTACCTTTGTTTCAATATCTACAAGGGTTGGATGAAGAGCAACAACCAAGTTGGCGGTTCAAGCAAAGAAGTATCGGCCAAGAGGAAGAGGGACAAGGACGAAGTCGAGGACGTGGACGAGGACTCTGAGTAAGGTGGCAGTGTCGTTGCTCATGATGGTTCTAAACTTCTAATGCAGGTTCACCGGATTAGTTGCATAGTTTAATTTCAAAGTGCTTAGTTTAATTTGAGGGTGTGTTGTGCTGAGCCCCAGCAGAACTATGTTATGTTTCTTCTTGTTACTTTAACTCTTCAAGATGTACATACTACTAGTATTTCTTTAATAGAATTTAGCACCCCAATTAAGCACATACTAGCTTTTTTAATAGTACTGTATGCATAATTTGGCGACGAGCGCTCTCTATATGTACCACCTCTTTTTTAAATTTCAATTTTTGCTCCATGGCGCAATCCATCGATAGTACTACTGTACAAAAGTATACATTTTTTAAAAGGTTAGCGTACTGTTCATCACATATATATATATATATATATATATAGCCAGTTGAATTCTCAACCTAGAACGACGTGCATGCCATGTAGTAAACCGATACGGAGGAAGTATAGTAAAAATGAGGTGATTTTACCAAGCGATCGGCGGGGGAGCATGGCCTGTCATGCGGTCCCACGTGTCATGATGTACCAAGGCGATGCGCGTGTCCCTCTTGAGGCAGAAGCAATACTAGTACGTGGTTTGAGATGATGTCGAACCGAAGTGTGAAATAATGGTTGCTTCGTCCGTCTGGGAAGGTGCGACATTGTGATTTGACGTCTCATTGCTCATTACTACTACTGGGCCGGTACGAGTGGGGTGCGTCCCCCTGTTGTTCTGCACTGTTATTTGGTGCTTGACACGTCGACCCGGTTGCTATATGTCCCACATGTCGGCGACAGGAAGTACAGAATTCATGAAAGGGAGCGTCAACGGAGGAGTATACTACAGAATTCATGAAAGGGAGCGACATAGTTTTGGAAAAATCTGTTTTTACGGAGTACGTACCCATAAGGGTTTATAGGGCTCATCTAAAAACATTCATTTTTCCGTTTGATAAGTCTCAATTCTACTATACTAGTAGTAGTACCATTACATGTTGGATTTTGAGGTGCGTTAGATCACCCGACGCAAGCAGTGTCAAGAGGAAACTAACCAATGCATGTACAAGTTCATGGAAATTTAGTGGTCATTCATGCATTCATTCTAATTAATGCCTCGGTAAACATAACTTCTTGAGAAAAACGAGCGTACTGTGCAAACTACAAAATTAATTCGACCACTCACTGTCTACCTTGGTTGGAGAGATTTTGAAATTGAGCCATAAACTAGAAAGGAGGGAGTTGTAACTTTTGTCTCGATTACTATTTGTGGCCTTGTATAGATGCAAAATGTATTTTTTTTATAGTGGCCTTGTATAAGTAAATGGATGGAGTACTAACCAAAGTACGTAGTAGGGACGAGGAGTAAACGGAGGGAGTAGTAAAATTTTCTCCTCGTCATCATGAGCCACCGCTGCGTGGGCGAGGGAGCGGGCGAAGGCGCATGTAGTAGTAAGCTTCACCTCATCCTGCGAGCCATCGCGCCTGGGTATGGGGAGACGACGTACTAAGCAAGCTTCTCCTCGTTCTGCGAGTTGACGGGACACATCAAAAGTACTTCAGTGTATAGAGCCTTGCCTCTAAGGTAGGCCCCACATGGTTTGCCTCTTTTAATAATTTAACATAACGCGTCAAGTCGCAATTTGTTTGTTCACCCGTGGTAAACGATCCTCCCCCCACCAAGTGGACAACCAGTACACGTGCCAAATTACCACGTGGGCTGCCTTTTTCGTACAGAAATGAGCTCCACCGTGTACCCGCGCGGGTGTGGTTGGGAAAGAGACGAGAGTACGTGCAAAGTGCGGGCACCTCTTCTCTTCGTGCACGTCCCCACCTACGTGGGTGTGTGTGAGAGAGATACAAACCTAGACATAATGCGCCATCCATCCCCATGCCTCCGCCCAGTCCGACCACCAGTCACCACCACGGCACCATGCCCCACTCCTCCTCACCTTATCTCTCATATTTCTCCCTCCATTTTTATATACAAGGGCCACTATCAAAATTACAATTTGCAGATATACAAGGCCACTAACACTAATTGATGCAATATTAATGGTGTTTGCCTCGTGGTACTAGCAAAGGAGGACATTAATTATCCCTTGCATGCATGCGGGAGTTTGTAAAAAAATGCATCTTGATGTTCCGTGCAATGCACAGGCATCTTGCTAGTCCATGAAAACAACACATGACAAAAATTCCACGGCGAACGAGGGATTTGAATCTGTTGGGAGGGGCTGTTTGGATCTTGCCCGGGGTAGCCAAAATATTGGCGACCCTTTTGTCCACCGTGCCTTTGCCACCGATGAACGAGGAATGGCTCGGTGCTCATGTTGTCATGCATCCTCCAGTAGCAAGACGTTGGAGACGAGCTCGAGGAGCTGTGCTTTTTGTCCCATTAACGCCGGGCCGCCGCCTGCACCAATCGGCGACCGCAAATTACGCCATCCAACAGTAGCCGCACACATTATGACAGCAACTCAACCAACCGGACAAAATTCACGCAAACACGTAGACAAACTGATATTTCATATAAACAACGACGAAAATCGTATAAAATACCGGATTTTCACACAAACATGACGAATTTCATTACATTCAAATGAACTACGCGGTGCTAGTTCTGGACAGCACATGTATATAATACCTGGCCTAAATGGTCGCCCGCCGATCGATTTGTGTTCCTCATGTCCGGCAGCACGATCACCGGACTGCCGGGAGCCCCAGAGGTATATGCTTCAGCGCAAAGGACGGCTCGCTTCCCCACTGCCCAACTGATATCATTGGCTGGTGCCGAAGATGATGGTGGCCGGCACCGGTTCGAGTTCGGCACCGGTTCGAGTTCAGCACCGGCCACTACTTCGCCATGGCCAGCACCGGCTCGAGTTCATCCTAACATTCCCCTCTTCCGTGGAGCCCATGCGGGGTCGACGAAGGTCCTCGCAACAAAAGTATCCGGCAAGACACCTGCTGTGTACGCTGGCGTCGCCTCCGCGGTGGCCTTCATGGGACCCAAGCGGCGGCGGCCTCCCATGTTCTACTTCTCCTCGATGATGGCGGCGGACGCGGAGGCGCTGGCCACCGACTCGTCGCTATCCATGCACCCGGTTTCTGTCGCTACTTGCATGGCACGGCCGCCGGCATGGGAGTCTCGGCCACAGAAACGGGAGACGCGGTACGAGGCGGCGGCGTGGACGGCAGCAACAACGCCCGTGCGCCGCTCCTCGTCGAGCTGGCTTGGAGCGGCGAGTTTCCTGGAACTGGCTCCGTCGGGCGAGGGGAGGGAGGTGGATAAGCGAGCTGCATAGCTCATATCCGGCGGGCTACCCAGCCAGCTTGGATGCGGAATAACTACTCTTCGTAAGCCATTGTAAGAGTGGAAAAAATGGTGGAGGAGATAGGGGAGCGGCGGAGGTGTGCAATTCTTGGCCGGCGTTTAGCCTCGTTTAAATAGGAGATTAAATAAACGGCGGACGGGAGGAGCTCGGTCGGCGTTGCGTTTAATGCCGGCCCGGTCATGAACGGACGTGTGTCCAGAGTGGGTTTCTCGGCTTCCACACGGGCGGGTTTCATGGAGGCGTTTGAATGCGGCACGGAGGCGTGTTCATCCGGGCGTGCCACAGTGACGCCCTCGACTCGACCTAAGACACCGCGACCGTTCTTCCATCGACGCAGGGCTCTTTGGGTGCATGGCCTGCATGTCGCTGACCCAACGCAGCAGCGCATGCGGAGAGGAACCTTTGGTGGGCCAGGTGGTCGGCGGGCATTTCATAAACCGATGATTGTTCATTGAGTGTGACGTCATCTTTTCATGTAGTTAAGCCTACTATGTTGATAGCCCGCTCGACACGTTAGATTCATAAAGACCGCTACAAACATCAATGTTTCGCTTATCACGAGATAAGATTGATTAATACCCGTAATAATTCATGTCCTTAACAAAGGGTGCATGCACGTATAGGTTGAGCGTGTGTCTTGCGTCGTGTCTGTGTGCATGCAAAGGCGTCGAAAGTGTTGCATGCGTGCAAGGTGCGCTTCAGTGTTGCATGCATGGGTTCAGAGTATGTGCGTGTGTTCATGAGTGCATGTGTACGCAGTCAATGTTGCACGCCAAAGATGCGTCGCGTGTGTATGCTATGTGTATCGCAGTCGGTGTTGCACGCCTACATGCGTGCGTGTCTTGCTGCGTGCATGTGTACGCGCGGGTGAGGCTACACGTCATTCGACCGACTTTTTCATCTCGGTCATTATATTTTCCAGCCGTTGGATACGAAATCAAGGGCCTCAGTTTATCATCAAACTCCACCCCCGAGCCGCCACCACCACCGGCCGAATCGCTTGCCCCGCACCACGGCGGGCCCACCTCCCGAAACCACTCCCCACCGTCTGCGCGCCGCACCGCCATCCTCTAGCCCCCTGCCGAGCTTTTTCTCCGGGATCCCCACCCCACCGCCCAATGAACGCCCCCCAACCGCCGGTGACTGCCAACCAGAGGTCTCAAGACTTCGAAAACCCACCGACCACTAGTTTATTACCATTTCTGTCCTTCATATACGCGCTGACAGGTCGGTCCTATGGTAATGTGCGCTGCTGAATGTGGACCATTTGACTGGTCAATTGATCGTGTTATCAACAAATTGCGGAGCTGTATGGTGAGCCAGTGACTGTATGATCACCCTAAAATGTACTCCTATTTTATTAACACGGTACAGACTCAAACTACCATTTCTTTCTTTCATATACGGGCTGACAGGTGGGCCCCACGGTTACGCGCCCCGATGGTGCAACACTAGTTGTGCCGTTTGACTAGTCAATTGATTGTGTCGTCAACAAAATACGGAGTTGTACGGGTGAGCTAGTGACCGTATAATCATGACATGTATTTGTTTAACACTGTATAGACGCAAGGGCTCATATATACGCGCAAGCACTCACCGCTATAAGCACACACACGCGAACCCTACCCCTATGAGCACCTTCGAGAGAGTGGGCCAGCATATATGATCTTGAGATTTTACGAAGTCACCATAGGTGCCTCGTAGTCGAGTGGAACGTCTCCTCCCACTGGAACATCCTTCGCCGAAAATACTGAAATTAACACAAGATAAATGCGAGCACCGGGACTTTAACCTTGGTGGGCTCGAGAAACCATCGTCCTCTAACCATCCAACCACATGTTGGTTAGCACGACAAAATGTATGTGGTGACCGTGATGAGCTTATTCTGAAGTTCAGTGACCATATCGTGCTTTCACTTCAAATACAATGACCGTAAGTGTCGTCAACAAAATACGGAGCACGATCAAATGCAAAGTCCGTCGCTGTCATCAACAAAATATGGAGACGACGTGAGCTAGATACCATTGTACTATTGTATATGCTTATTTTCTTAGTGGCCGATTGCGTGTGTGGTGTGGTGGGCACATCATTTCTAGTTGTGGTGGGTCAACATGAAGACTCATGGGTCGGTGACATCCTGCGCCACATATAGGTTGGAACGAGACGTGTTATATGAAGACCCATGTGGAGGACTCGGCGTACAACACGAAGCTACCAGAGTCATGGAGGACTCTATCCCCACTAGTGATAAGCCGACTATGTATGATTTGTAACCCTAGGCCCTTAGTATGTTATACAAGCTTGGGGGCTAGTTCGTCGAGAGTATACACACACGCACAATGCCTGGTATTCACGTGTACTTTGTACACACCCCTATCACTAATATACAGTACCAGCAGTAGGCTCTTTCTTCAACTTCAAAGGGTCCGATCCGAACTAGGGTAAAACTTTGCCTCAGATACCATCCAGCCTAACAGCCAAGGATATCTCATCAATGATATGATGAAATCATATCTGCCAACTACCATTAGAGAGGTGTGTCGGGGGGCAATGTGTAGAGAGGCCTAAAGATAATGTGCATGGGAGACACGAGGCACGTATATGTGCGATAGAGGGCTAGTAGAGACCGTGCATCAGATATATGCATGTGAGAGAAATAGTGTTTTCCAACTGAGATTAGTGAAAAGAGTGGTACATAGTAGTCAGAAAGAGAGAGAGAGAGAAACAGAGAGAGCATGTGCGTGAGACACCCCGACACCCTGAGAGAGATTGTGAGCATGTGTAAAAGAGAAATGCTGATGCATATAAAGTGTGTGCACTTATGCGTTAGATGGAGAGATATATAACGCGTTTGTGAGAACGGGGCGAGGCATAGTGCATCTACGTGTAAAAGGCGGTTCTACACACTAAATTAAAATATAAATGGCATTATTATTTTTGGATGAGATCATGAATTTTGCAAAATTATGATAGACTAAAAATCGGTCTATCGACACCCATACTCTATTGAATTCTAGCATGTGCATGTGTTTATTTCATATTATCGATCCATAGAGTGAGAGCCGTTTGAAATACATGCAATGGATGCTTTTGCAATTCATATATAAACATTAATTAGTGCACTCCATGTTGTTAGTGTGAAGCACTTTATACATTTGTCACTTGCATGGATACATTCCAAATTGCTAGATACGAAATAAAATACATGTCAAATTCAACATAAAGGGGGTTTCGAAGATTCGAATTAATAGGAAGTGCATTCATCTATTTGAACCCGAGATAATGGCATTTGTAAATCAGATGTAAAAGGGGGCATCAATCTTTGTTGTGAGTTTGAACATGCTATATATATTCATACGCATATCTAACTTTTTTTTGCAACCAAGGAGATTATATCTCGAACCATGCATGAACTGAGGTAAGTTGCATATTTTTAATATATACGTGTACAATGTATATTAAAATGTACCCCTCCATTCCAAAATAATCATAGCTTTAGGATTTTCAAGAGTAAAGATTTGTGAAGTTTGACAAATCCTGAAAGTTCAATTCAAGAGAACCGAAAACATTAATGCTTCTGCTCCCAAATACTGAATGAAGCGCTAAATAGGCCTCTGGTCACCCGAAACTGCGCGAGACTAACGTTTTGGTGGTAGGAAATTACTGTCCTGACTCTGGCCCATGTAGCTTATCGGCCCGATGTCCAAAGGTCTAAACTGGGGTAGGTTTGTAACTTCACCAAGACGCCAGTCTCAACTGCCTCCGAGAAGCATTCATATGCCGTGGGCGCCTAAACACCCATGCGCTCAGCCGAAATCTATCCCACCCACATTTGGGACACCTGACATGACTGTCCTACCCCCAACCCGCAATATGTCCGAATTTAGATGGGGCAAAGTTTGTAACTTTCCCAAATTTCAAACAAGCTGCCTCAAACCAAACATTGTTCCCCTTAGTTCCTGCCTCCTCCGCTTCCCCATTCATACTCCGTGGGCGCGAAAAGGCCCTTCCACCAGCCGCCAAACCCCAGCCTCCTCCGCCCTCCACCCCATAGCGCCAATCCACCGCCGCCCTCCTCCATCACGCCGGAGCCGGGTACTCGACGCCGCCGTCTCAACGCAACCGCAACCGCAACGCCTCAAGGACTTAGTAGTGAAGCCGAGGCAGTAGCTGCCTCCACGACGCCGACGCCGACGCGGCGCCGCATCAGTAACCACTCCGACCACGCCGTCCTGCGCCACCACCTGCGGCTCCACTGTCACAACCGCCCACCGCACCGGAGTTGTTCCCGCCACGCCGCTATTCGCCGCTTTGGATCTGCTTCCCCGCTGCCAACAGACGCCACCGCACCACACTCAACAACTTGGCCATGGGTTCGCCCAAGGTTGCACTGTCCTCCACAACTTCGGTTTCGTGTAACAACAAGATCGCCCAAAAAATGTAGGAGGATACAAGATCGCCAATGTAAAGAGGTACTCCTCTTCCTTATTCATGCAAATCTTACGCTCCGCCACACCGTATTCATCCCACGAAAGAAACTAGTTGAGCGCTTCATCGATCTTCTTCGTGATACTAAATGCACAAGGTTTCCTCCCTTTACTATTTCACCTTTGCTAGAGGTCGAGAGTCTGCCTGGATTTTAATTCGTGGTTAGTCGAACCGCAATTAAAAGAAGCAAGACCCGCTTAGGCGCGCGGAGCACCTAGTCCGCCTGCTCCCTAGGGAAGCGGCGATCGCTGTCTCATCATAGGGGTGTGGGGCGCAGGAGCTGCTTGTGCCTGATCTGGAGGTCGGCGGTGTCGGTGTCTCGGGAACGGGGTCCCTGTGACTTGCCTGCTCAGGCCCCGGGCGTGGCTCAAAGGGGGCCCAGACGGCCCATCTTCACCAACACAAGCTCAAGACTCGCCAGGGGCCTGAGATCATGGGCGGATCACCAAGAGCTTCCTCGTGCACGGCCTCACAGTTGGCTCACGAGGAGGCGGAGAGTTCAAGGCGGGTGCCTCGCGAGGTGCCCGTGGACGAAGCCATGATTTACCAAGGGCGCCGATCGGGCGCCAGCCGCAGAGGCCCTCCTTTCCTCTTTGGTGCAAAGGGGCAAGCGCAGCAAGGGCATCAGCAAAGGCATCCGCTTCGTGCAACAAGACCAAGACCAGCCCCAACGGCTGGAATGCGCCATCGTGGAGCCCAAGAAGCGCCATCACCAGAGCCTTTGGCAAAGCGAGGACCAACTTTAGTCGATAAGTGTACCCGCAGTTCCCCTTCAAAATGGCCAATTGTTGGCGCCCTTCCCGCTCAATATTTGGGGAAGAGGCCCAGGGCCTTCACTTATAAATAGGGGAAGCCGCACTCAGAGGGGGGGGGGGGGACGATCGGATCGAGCAGTCGGAATCCAGAGAGAGAGAGAAACCCGTTCCTCAAGCCAGAGCGACGGGGCACACTTAGCAGTTCATCACACCCACCAAGAACAGATCCTCGCGAGGCTGTTCTTCCCTGTACTGTTCTTCGTCGGCCCCAGAGGCAATCCACACACCACAAACTAGAGTAGGGTATTACACCACAACGGTGGCCCGAACTAGTATAAATCCTGCGTCTCTTGTGTTGTTCTCGTTAGTAGTTTAGATCCCTACGATTCGGCGAGGTACGAGACGGTGGAGGGTTGGATCTCCGCGCGCACCCCAGAGTTTGAACCTTAAGGGTCTGCCAGAACTCGTGATCCGACATTTGGCGCGCCAGGTAGGGGTGCGCCGAGTCCGCTTTTCCGCCACCTCGCGTCCGTCGCGATCGCCATCGCCATGACCGTGACCAAGCAGCAACCCAGATCCATGGGCAGCGTGGCTCGCCCACGCAGAGCCGCCGCCGGGTGACCACGCGCCCTGTGCAGCTCGCGGTCCGCAGGGTGTCAGGCGTGGGCGACGCGGACAGCTCCAACGGCGCCACACCGCTGACAGCGCGGTCGGCAAAGAAGAGCCTCCAACCACGCCGTGACCACCTCACCCTACACCCGCCGGAGCAAAGCGAACTCGAGGGCCGCGCCACGCGGGCCCGAGAGCTGTTGCAGTGCAGGCTGCCGAGAGCGGCCGCGACGCGTCTGCTGGAGCGAGTGGCGGAGCTCCTGGCTTCGCCGCCGGGGCTCACCCTTCGCACCCAACTCCCACCTTCGCCGAGGGCGGCCCGCACGGGCTCCACGCTACCGCTGGCTCCAAAGCTACTCCAAGACCGGGGAAGTTAGTTAGCTGGGCCGGGGTGGCGGGTTGCCCCGCCCGCCCGCTGGAGAAGAAGGACTCGACGCAACTCACGGCTCCTGGTGGACCGCGCGCCACCACCCCACGGCGGGCGATCAAGTAGAGCAGCAAGGCACGCCAAGACTACGGCGTGGCCTTCGGGATGACGGCGCCGAATAATACGTGCCCCACATGGTGGACCAGGGCACCAGTGTGAGGGGAACAAGACCCGCCTCAGCCCAACTGGGGATGAGGCACTGAAGCGCGCTCTTCCAGGAGTCCCGAGATGGTCCCACTGGTCACGCCGGGGCAACGATTATCCGCACCGCTACTTCCTCAAGAGCAAACATACGCTAACCATAGGTCGCAGGAGGTACAGGTCGCCACGACGAACAGCCTGCCCTGCTCCGCAGCCTCCTACCCCTCGGGAGGGGGGGCAGGGGCTGCCTGGAGAGGGCGAGATCCCACATCACCACCGCTGCTCGAGCAAGGTGTTCTCAAGAGGTAGGCCTCCGCTGGGAGGTGCCTCAGGGCCTGCCTCGGCGGAGGACCCGTGGTCGCCGGGGAACTGGCTGGCGACCGCTCTACCCCACCGACGGGCGCCCGTTTCCGGCGTCGTTGGTGGCACTAGAGTGTGGCGCAAGGCGGGCCCTCGTCTGGCGATATGAAGCAAGGCCGGTACTGAAGAAGGCCCAGGCCCGTGAAGCTCGCCGCCCGTGACACTCTCACGCATAATGAGTGGGGCTGTACACGCCTGGAGTCTCGAGGGTGCCGCCTCAGCCCTGGGCTCCCTCCACGCCCAAAGAGCAGCACTTAGCTCGCTACTGGTGAGAAGACGCCCAAGACTAGACTAGGTGCCGACGCGCCTTTTTTCCGCTTTCATTTGGTTTTTCCTCTGGCTGTCGTTTTCCCCCGTTGGATTTAAGTTGAATTTGAGCTTGATATTTGCGTGTATTCGGGGAAGGGGTGCTTAGTATCGTTCGAGCAAATCTCTCGCGTTTCGGTTACAACTCCGCCTCCGCCACCTCCTCTCGCGAGCCCCTCGCGAGCCGGGCCAGGACAAGCTTGCGCACAGCCCAACCTGTCACCGCCGCGTCCTCTCCAGAGGGTTTTTTTGCTGCAGGTCCCACAGATTCGATCGATATACACCGGATTGCCGCAGTCTCCGCAGCTATCTCGGGCTCTGCATTTAAACTAAGGTAAACCATCAAACTAGCGCTGTCATTTAGCTTACCACTTGGCTGGTGTATGGGCGATGTAACACCTGCTAATACATAGAACACAAGTCTTACATGAGGGGCCCTCCCCAAAATGCTCTCACCTCCATCAGGCCAAAACCTGAGTTCTTCTCGCGTGGTAACGGAACAAGGACAATACATAATCACGGACAAATCCCCAATGCAATCTCAGAGCACCTCCCGAGCCGTGGCTGGCGTCGCTGGCCTCGCCGCGCGCTGCTGCGCGTGATCGCTGCGGCGCCGGCCGCTCACCACGCCGCCCTCATCGGGCGCCACGACCACGCCGTCGCCATCCGGGCGAAGGCCCGGACGAGGGCATCCACGTTGTCTTCCACCAAAGGCGCCAGTCGCCGGACGCCTGGGGAACCGGGGCGATGGCCGCGTCAAAATCAAGTGAGGGTCCATGTCCCGGAGATGGCTGAAGACACGAGAGAAGGCGCCGCGAGCAGCGCGACTCCTCTCCCCACCAACCTGTCGCCCCGACCGATCGGCGCCTCCACCACGCCACCACGTCGCTGAAGAACTCAAGGTTGCGGCAGAAGTTGACAAGGCGGCTGGCCTACCGCCGCCAGCAGATATTATCCAAGGCCACATTAGCCCTTTCCCGAGCGCATGCAGCATGGGCGGTGCTCATGCTCCAAGACTACGCCACGACGATCTCGTCTGCTGCTCGGGCGCAAGAACAGCCTCAAAGCCTCCTCCACCCGCTCGCGGAAGAAGGAGCGCCACCGAGAGGTGGTGGACTCCTCTCGCGCCACCTCAAGGGCGGCTCAAGAGCATCGGCCCGCCGATAGCCTCCTCCAGCTTGGTCCTCAAGGCAGTAGTCCTGCCTCAGCCTCGGCCTTGATCAACCCCAACCGCTCCTCAAACTCGGCCGAGGTTCGAGCGCCGCCGCACACTCGGCGTCCGACCTCCTCCATGACACGGGCTTCCCGTGCTGCAACCTCATCCTCCGCCTGCCGCCAAGCGTTCCCTCGTCTCCAAGCGCTTGTACTCACGCTGCTCGGGCGGCTTCGAAGGCGGTGCCTCTTTCAAGGCTCGAGCTCCGCCAAATCACCAGAAGCCACCTTCATCGACGCGAGGGCTACCTCGCGCAGCTCCGCTTGCTCCTCCAACGAGTGGCACCAGGCTAGGGCTTCCCGTGCCTGCTCCTCCGCCGCCTCTCGCCGCCAGTCAGCTGCCCGAGCCTCTTCGATGGCCCGAGAACAGCCTCTCGGGAGGCTGCCACGACACCTTGGCCTCCTCATCATCAAGCTCACACGGCGACGCGCTAAGGGGCGGCAGCGTCCTCCAGCTCGCGCTCTCTGCGCAGCCAGCGCAGGCCTCGGCCTCAAGGCGCTGGCCTTCACAAGAAGTCTTCACCAAGAAGGCCCACCGCGTCGGCCGCCTCTTCAAGAAATCTTGGCGAAGGGCGCGATGCTCCTGGCAAGGCCACAGACGCCCTCCGCGACCATCACCGCCGGACGGGCGCTGGAGCCACGATCAACACTCCCCCGGCAGGGCTGGGGCCGCACTCGCGACGGCCGGCGGGGCGCGCCATGGGCCCGGTTTAGAGCCAGCTCGTCTCAGACGAGGGCGCAGGAAGCGCCACCAATCGCCATCCACGACCGGGCAAGAAGCCCACGGCAGTTAGCTATGCCTCGGGAAGGCTCACGAGAAAGGATCGCGAGGCATGCAGGCCACGACGCCGGACGGCTCACCTCCCGGTCGCCTCACGGCAAGAGCTCCGCTGCTTGGAGCACTCGAGGATCGGGAGGGGCGAACCTGGAGGACGTGTCTCACCCATCTCCATGAGCTCGGCAGAAGGGGCACGCAGGCAAGGCAAGACAAGCAATGTAAGAATCAAGAGCTGAGAAGAAGAAGGCTTACTCATCAAGATGGCACTTCTCGCTTCAAGCAGGCAACAAGGGTAGTCATCGCCTGTGGCCTCCCTCCTCCCGGAGGGCCTCAAGTTCACGCTGAAACGGCCCAAGATTTGGGCGCAGGGATCAGCCATGGCAAGGAGGAGCATCCAGGCGGCTTTGCTGTCGCTCGCCTGACGCAGCAGCTAGCCGCCTCACCAGGGGAAGCAGGAGGGGCCTCGGGGGCTCCAGTCGCGGGCGCCACGGGCGGCTGCTTGCCGCCCTCAGCCGGAGCGGCATGAGCCTCAGGAGTTGCCCCCTCACGAGCGCCGCCAGGCGCTGCCACCCGGCGGGGGACCCTTAGGCCATCGGGCGGCTTGTACTCTCCTCGCTTCCACCACTTGAGGAGGAGCCGCCTCGGCCAACTGGAAGGGCTGTCACCACCACTGGATTCTCGCGAGGCCCCTGGAGACCAGCGAGGCGCAGCCCCCATTCATCGAAGATAGGCATCTGGTTCACCAGATCACCCCTATTCCGGCAGCGGTACAGCAAGGCCCCTTCATGCTGGATGCCACCGGGGTTAGGATCGCCGATCCAGACCAGAAGACCTTCCTTAGCGCTTAAGCGCCAGTCTTCTTCCGGAGCCTCATACGATCACCGGCCTGGCCAAGGCCCACATCCGTGGGAATGGCGTTGAGAGGAGCAATGCGCGCGTCAGAACTCCTTCAACACCTTGGGCGCCACATCGAGAAGCGACCTCGAGAATGCGGCGGCGCCAGACGAAGAAGAGCCGAGGGCTTGAAAGCACCTCCCGCCTGGCCAGAATTGGGGACAGCCGCGGTTGATCCGAGCAGGGGCTGGGCACCCCACATCCACGCACAACCACCTCTCGCGGAACCCAGCCCGGGCGGAGGCAAGCTGAAGTCAATCCTCGAGGCCGCGGTCTCGGCGCGGGCGCACGAAGCTCACGCACGCCGAGCATTGAGCGGGTCGACAAGGCACGAGAAAGAAGTGGCGCAGCAAGGCAACCGAGGGAAGGATGCCCATCATTGCCTCACAAACGAAGGCGAAGACCGAGAGAAGAGTAATGGACTCGTGACCCGATGCATCATGTGGATCTCGTAGTGGAAAGCACGCATTGAAGAAATCGAGAAAGGGGAACCAGCCCGCCACAGGCGCCAACGAAATACCGGACCTCGGTGACTGCCCTATCGATGGCAAAGTGGGGACGCGGGCCAGGCCGCCGTCCTCCGCATTCATTAAAGGAAGTGGCCGAGCCGAATCGACCTTGCCCAAGCCTCCAGATTGATTATGATCGACGGTCGACGGCGGAGGGCCGGCCGACGGCGGCGAAGCGGGCGCATGTTTTTTCCTTGCCCTTCTTCGTCGGAGCCATGGCGATCGAAAGGGGGAAGGGGAGATTTGAGATTGGATTGGAAATGGAAACCGGAGTTCGAGAGAGGGAAGGACTGGAGCGCGCAAGCAGCAAAGAGGGGAACAGATGTGTGCAGCGGTGTGTCCGCCTAGCAAGGCACGAAATAAGGAGGCGGGGGAACAAAGTGCACCACGCCCAATCAACCGCCACGCTGTCGCCCAAGGTCGCAGAGTCGTTAGGGCCCGCGACGCTCAGACTTGCCCTTTCGCCTCCGCCGCCTGTTCGGGCGCCAGGCCTGGGCTATCACTGGCGGCGTTACGGGAACGGGGTCCCAGACTTGCTCGCTGCGGCTGCCCGGCGTGGCTCAAAGGGGCCCAGACGGCCCATCTTCACCAACACAAGCTCAAGACCTCGCGAGGGGCTGAGATTGCTGGGCGGACGCACCAAGAGCTTCCTCGAGCATGGCTCGCCAGGCTCGCCACGAGGAGGCGGAGAGTTCAAGGCGGGGTGCCTCGCGAGGTGCCCGTGGACGTAAGCCATGACGACCAAGGGCCCGGTTAGGCGCCAGCCCCAGCATGCCCCTCCTTTCCTCTTTGGTGCAAAGGGGCAAGCGCAGTAAGGGCATCGTGCAAAGGCATCCGCTTTGGTGCAACAAGATCAAGACCAGCCCCAATGGCTGGAATGCATCATCATGGAGCCCAAGCAAAGGCCATCACCAGAGCCTTTGGCAGGCGAGGACCAACTTTAGTCAGGATAAGTGTACCCGCTGTTCCCCTTCAAAATGGCCAATTGTTGGCGCCCTTCCCGCTCAATATTTGGGGAAGAGGCCCAGGGCCTTCGCTTATAAATAGGGGAAGCCGCACTCAGAGGGGGAGGACGATCGGATCGAGCAGTCGGAATCCAGAGAGAGAGAGAAACCCGTTCCTCAAGCCAGAGCGACGGGGCACCACTTAGCAGTTCATCACACCCACCAAGAACAGACCCTCGCGAGGCTGTTCTTCCCTCGCATCGTTCTTCTTCGGCCCCTGAGGCAATCCACACACCACAAACTAGACTAGGGTATTACACCACAATGGTGGCCCGAACTAGTATAAATCCTGCGTCTCTTGTGTTGTTCTTGTTAGTAGTTTAGATCCCTGCGATTCGGCGAGGTACGAGACGGTGGAGGGTTGGATCTCCGCGCGCACCCCAGAGTTCGAACCTTAAGGGTCTGCCGGAACCCGTGATCCGACAAGCGGGGCTTGAATGGATGGCCGGGGGGCGGTGCCAAGCACGGCGGTGCGATGAGGTCGAGGGGAGGGCGCAGGCATGGGAGGAATACTGGGCCGGTGGTCGCTGGCGTTTCGAGGAAGATCGTCAACACTGACTGGCTGGAGGTAGATGAAGGCGATCTGCCCGTTCTTTGTACATCAGACGATGCAGAAGAAATGGACTGACCTATTTGCTTTCAATCAACTATTATTTTCATAAAATCCTGTAGTAATTGAGTGTGCCATGCATGTTGTAGAGCTCTCATATGTCTCCCGTCATTTATTTCTCACCGACCTGCTATCTTCTACCTCTACACTGTACTAATTGTGCACACACTTCACCCATACTCACACTATTGTTTTTTTATGCATGGGTATTTCAGACTCTGACGCAGTGTTGATGAATGCAGAAAAGAAAAGATGTAAGTCGCCCAAAGTGTAATTCGAGGGTAAGCACTAAGCGCTTTCAGCGCCTAATGGGTGCAAAGTGTCGCAGTTGGAGACAAGAACGTAGCTCATAGCTTGATGATCTCAATTGCCACACACAACTATCCTGTGTGCTTGCTTTAACTTCACATTGTCAAATGTGGTTGCATGTTGCATATGGTGTCTAGCTTGTATTGCTTCCAATTTGGTTAAATTGCATCTGCTTACTTTACACATTATACCTTTGATAATGACATGCCTTCCTGTTTTTGATACATACTACATATGTCTATTAACCATGTTCGTACATCAAACTAATGCTCTTTTGTATCCCTCGTCAATCAGCTTATGATGAGACAGTCACCTGTGGGTTCTTGTGAGACGCCCTACTGCTTAAAGAGTGCAAGGTCATCCTCTCCACATGATTCTCAAGAAATAGCAAGGCTAAATGAAGATAGTCAATGTAGCTCTCTAGTTGATCACCATAATTCCCCACACCACCATCGCAGGTGCTTGCTCTTACTTGGCAAAGTGATATGTGGTTGCATGTTGCATATGGTGTCTACCTTGTAATGCTTCTAATTAGGTAAATTGCATCCGCTTAGTTAACACATTATACCTGTGAATATTACATGTCTTCCTATTTTTGGTACATACTACGCCTTTCTATTAACCATGTTCTTACATCAAACTACTTTTCTTGTGTATCCCTCATCAATGCTCCTAGTTTGTTAAATTGCATCTCCTTAGCTTACACATTATACATGTGAGTATGACACGCCTTCCTGCTTTTTGGTACATACTACATCCGCCTATCACACCATGTTCTTACATCAAACCATCGTTTTGTGTATCTGCGCCTATCGCTTATGATGAGACAATCCACGCGTGGGTTAATATGATACGAAATACTCTTATAAAGAATGCAATTTCATCCTCTCCACATGATTCTCAATAAACAGCAAGCCTAAATGAAGATATTGAACGTTGCTCAGACTGAAGACCAAGATTTCCCTACACCACCATCACATGTGCTTGCTCCAACTTCGCAGTGTGATATGTGGTTGCATGTCGATACGGTGTCTAGCTTGTAATGCTTCTAATTAGGGTAAATTGCATCCGCTTAGTTTACACACTATACCGTGAATATGACATGCCTTCCTATTTTTGGTACACACTACATCTATGTGTTAACCTTGTTCTTACATGAAACTACCTCTCTTTCAGATCCTGCATCAATCACTTACGATGAGTCACCTTTATTCATTGCATATTGCATATTATTTCTAGCCTGCTGCCATGTATTGCTTCTAATTTGGTCAAATACATTTGTTAGGGCACCCTTTTAATTTGGCATAGTGATATTGGTTTCATCTTTCATATGGTTTCTAGCTTGCATCGATTCTAACAAGTTCAAGCACCTTGTGCTTAGTTTACTCTTTATACATCATACATGTCAATATGTCAAGTCCGTCTGTTTTTCATACATATTCCATCCTCCCATCATGCGGCTGCCTTACATGAAAGTAGTGTTCACAAGATCATGCATCAATAAGTTCGAAGAGCAAATTTTATTCTTTTTTCTTGTGGGTTTGACTTGACAAGGCAAAATCAAGAAAGAGGAAGGAAAAGAGTAAGGAAGGCGATGATGGTGGTCCTCTGCAGCAACGTTAATGGAGCATCTGTACCGATTGTCCTTGTACTGATAGTGCATTAAAAGGTCCAAGTCTCCGCTCCCCTACTCCACCATCCAAGGTGCTTGCTCTAACTTGGCAGTGTGATATTTGGTTGCATGTTGCATATGGTGTCTAGCTCGTATTGCTCCTAATTAGTGTAAACTGCATCTGCTTAGCTTACACATGATACATGTGAATATGACACGCTTTCCTGTTTTTGGTACATACTATATCTGTGTATCACACCATGTTCTTACATGAAACTACTCTTCTTGTGTATCCTGCATGAGTCACTTATGATGGGGCACCTTAAGTTGGCAGTGTGATATTGGTTTGCGTCTTGAATATGATTTCTAGCATGTATTGCTTCTAGTTTGATGAACGCCACCTATGACGAGATAGTTTTAACTTGGCAGAGTGATATTGATTGCACCTTCCATATGGTGTCTTGCAGTGTTTCTAATTTGTTGAAGTGCCTTCTGCTTAGTTAGCATGTAACATCCCAAAATTCTAAATTTTGGAATGTTATATTAGATAAATAACTATGCTTGTTGTCTGATTGTTTGTTTGATTGATTGAGTGAAATTGAGTGGAATTTGAAACTTTTGAAAGTTGAATGAGAGGGAATGAAATGACTTTCCCAAACTTTCCCCTTTGCCCTTTTTGGATCTCAATGAATTCAAGTTCATTCCAACACCAAACCCTAGAGTGAAGATGACATGACTTCTTCCATTTGGAATGAAAAGGGTTTTGGAAAAATTTGAATTTCAACTGAAAATAATTCAAATTCAAAGCTTTATGCAACTCTATGATTTTCATGAGAGAAGATAAAATGACTTCTTCAATTATATGAAATATGAGTTGGAGGTTAAAAAGAATCAAATTGAAAGTCATTTGAAAGTATCTTGAAAACCCTTTTCAAAATTGAGTTTTATTTGAATTTTGAAAAAAATGAATTTTTATAAAGTTTGGATTTTGCCCTCGAAAATGTTCAAATGATAGGAATATTCCCTGATCATTTTGATATATATATGCCGATATAAAATATTTATATTTTAAATATTATCTCTGCTTTTTAGTTTTTCAAAAAATAAATTTTGGAAAAAGAAAAAAATACCCAGCGCCACCAGCCGACCGCCCACCAGCACTGGCGGCCCACCGAGCTGGCTCCAATTAACGGCCACGCCACCAGCGCAGCCCATCAAGGCCGAGCCGCCCACGCCCGAGCCACCGCGCCTGAATCCTCCCGATCGGTCGCCTCGCTCGCTTCACTCCTCTCTCCTCACCGACGCCCGACCCCACCTCGTCCCTTTCCCTCGCCCACGCCGCCCCACGCTGAAACCAAGGCCATCAAGACTGCCGGAGACCCGGATCCTCCCGATCCTCCCGATTCGCCCTCCTCCAAGCCGACTCCGCTTTATAAATACCCTCCCCGCACCCCATTCCCCCCCTCGCCTCACGGACCTCTCTCTCCTCCAGACGCTGCGCCGGAGCTCCGAGCACGCCGCCGCCATTAACCTCGCCCGACCCACTCCGACCACCCCGAGCCCCATTGACTCCACTGCACTCCACCTCGCCCGTCTGCACTGGCCGGAGCCTCCGCCGACGCCTCGACCACGGAGACGCGGAGCACTCGCCGCCCGAGCCTCCGCCGCCATCGCCGACCGGTAAGTCACGGACCCCCCTCCTCGCCGCTAGATCCGACGCGTGCACGGTTAGGATTAGATCTCAAGAAGAAATGCGTTTTATTTAGGTTAGTTAGTGAACCGGGTTTTACCTTGTTAGTTATGGTTTATTTTAGTTAGGTTTTTATTTAAACCGCCGACTCAGTTTAAACCACTAGGCCCGTTTAGTTATATTACGCCTGTATGCTAGTTAGCCCATTAGGCCGCTTTTTTTCTTTATTTTTCATTTTCTGTTTTAGCGTAATAGTTTCAAATTTGAAAAATTCATATCTTTTATTCTACTTAATATTTTTAAGTAATTTTTTTGTTGGTTTACAAATTTCTTATAGTTTCTGTAGAAATATAATTTGCTATGTTAAAAATTATTTAGAATTGCTTTATTTTAAATTTAGACAGAATAGTAAATCTGCTATAAAATGAGTTAGGAAAATTATTTTTGATGATTCTTTTGTCCCAACTTTGTTTTGACATTGCCTAACCGTAGGAATTTATTTGGGCATTTTAGGATGAATAAAAATAGTTTTAATCAGAATCATGTTATTTTTAATTAATTAACTAGCTACTGTTTTCCTATTATTTTAATTAGCAAATAAATTTATTTTTCACATGTGATAGATTATTCTAGGTTAGTTTCTGTCACTTTAGAGCATGAACTTTTATTTATAACAAATAAAACTTTTATTTTATTTTTCTTACTAAAATTTGAATTAGGCCTAATAGGAGTTTTATAGTAGCTTTTAAATTGATTCTTTTTGCTCCTAGTTGCATAATGCATTCTTTTCTGTTAAGTTAGCATAAACCCATGCTTAGGTTATGTGAATAATTTTTTTTTTGTAAAACTATTTTAGTTGTTGCTTGAAGTAGGAAAACTTTGAGTTGGATTTCTTCGAGTTTTCTTTTGGGTTTTGATTCGTTTGTTTTGGTGTGTTATGTTACTATGCTATTGTGTTAAGTGATCATATGCTATGTGCTTATTATGGTTATCGTTTGCCTCGGTAGAATTTCCGGAGTGCGAAGCTTGCTACCACGAGTCCCTAGTTTTCGAAGATCGTCAGCAAGGCAAGTTCACTTTGACCATGCTTACATACCTATGTTTTATTGCATTTAGTGGCATCTTTGCAACAACCTCCAATAGTGATATTGAATCCTTGTAGTTGAGTAGTATGCATGAGGTAGGAACCCATCACCTGTTACCAAGCCCGGACGTTATTTATTTTAATGCTACGCTATAGTAGACGGGGTTGGTATGAGTGCTCGGAGTGGTGTGAGAATGGAGGACCTACGCCAATGACGATTAACTCCATGATGGAATCTGCAAGGACTGCATCTTCAAGGCCTCAAGACTTCAAGACTCGAGACAAGAATTCAATATACACTCACTGGGTGAAGGACGGTTGACGGCACCTGGAGAAACCAGTGGTTGGCCGTGATGCATGGAGAAGCGCCATGACATCTCATGGAAAGCTTCACCCAGACTCAAAGAGACGGAAGAATACTTCATGCCCGGAAGCTTACGTCAGGCAACCGCAAGTCATTATGGGCTCGGCTTGGTTGACCGTAGTGGTGAATCTGGCTGGGACGGTGCTAGCAGATGTAGAACTACGGTAGGATTGGATGAGCACCTGATGGTGGTCGAGGAACTCTTCGAAGACCATGTTTGGTCGCCTTGTTCTCAAACACCACGAAGTGCGAGAACGTAAAAAGAGGGATCGAATCTTGCGGGTAAAGTGTACAAACCTCTCGCAGAGGGTTTAAACCTAATCGATTAGCCGTGTCCCCATTTACGGACAATTTGAGCATCCGGACTTGGATCTATCTGGAACTCTCAACACCGGATGATAACTTAATTGTGGGCAACTTATGATGAATTTGGGCTATGAGACATCGGTTGGCGGAACCATGTCATGATAGAAAACTCCATAGTACAGACTTCATTTATTCCTTTGATGTAGGGAAAATAAAACCAGCTTTTACGCAAAAAACCCGCATACGAGCCACAAAGCCATATTGCATATAGTATAGTTTTACCATCTGTTCTTTTATTGTGATCTTGCCGGTACATTCAATGTACTGACCTACACGGCTGCAACGCATCATGTTGCAAATATTTACTCGACAAGTAAGAGTTTCGATACAGGGTTACGGTCTACACTCAACCTGCCGATGGCGTTGATGGGACTCCACACCCACTATTTGTTTCCGCTGTGACTTATGAGGTATATATCAGTTTTACGTTAATTATACATGGATTGCCTTTGATATATACATTGATGTACCGTGTGTGCTGAATACGATCCAGGATGGCACAAAGAACACGTAGGCTTGACCGTCTCGAGGTCGGGTCGCTACATAGCACATCATAGGTGTGAATATGTCAAGTCAGCCCATTTTTAGTACATATTCCATCCTCGTATCATGACTTTGCCTTTCATCGAGTAGTGTTCATCAGTATCATGCATGAATGAGTTCTGAAGAGCGAATGATATTCCTTTTTCTTGTCGGTATGACCTCACAATGCAAAATCAATAAAGCTGAAGGAAATTGGCAAGGCATTGGATGATGGTGGTCCTTCCGAGCAACTGAAATGGAGGTTCTCTACAGATTCTACTCCGCCATCCTCCCAACAATATTCGCAAGACAACGCAAGGCTAGACAGTCAACATTGCTGTGTAGATGATGAGCACATCTCCCCTACTCCACCATCACAGGTGCTTGCTCTAACTTGGCACTATTATATGTGTTTGCATGTTGCGTATGATGTCTAGCTTGTATTGCTTCTAACTTTGTTGAATTGCATCTTCTTACTTTACACATAATGCCTGTGAATATGACATGTGTTCCTGTTTCTACATCAGACTACTATTCTTGCGTATCCCGCATCAGCCACTTATGATAAGGCACCTTTAAGTCGCCACTGTGATATTGGTTGTGTCTTGCATATGATTTCTAGCATGTAACGCTTCTAATTTGTTGAAATGACATACGATTTGAACTTGGCAGAGTGATATTGGTTGCATCTTTCATATGGTGTCTAGCTTGCGGTGCTTCTAATTTGTTGAAATGCCTTCTCGCTTAGTTACCACATCATAGGTGTGAATATGTCACACCATCCTGTTTTTCATACATATTCCATCCTCGCATCATGTGTTTGCCTTTCATCCGAGTAGTGTTCACAAGATCATGCATGAATGAGTTCTCAAGAGCGAATTTTATTCCTTTTTCTTATCGGTTTGACTTCACAATGCAAAATCATTACAGCTGAAGGAAATTAGTCCGCAGAAGGATGATGGTGGTCCTTCTGAGCAACTCAAACAGGGGTCTCTACAGATTCTACTCCGCCATCTTCCCAACAAGATACGCAAGACAATACAAGGCTGGATAACAACGAGTTGTGTAGATGATGAGCACATCTCCCTACTCCACCATCACAGGTGCTTGCTCTAACTTGACACTATTATATGTGGTTGCATGTTGCGATGATGTCTAGCTTGTATTGCTTCTAACTTGAATTGCATCTCGCTTACTTTACACATAATGCATGTGAATATGACACGTGTTCCTGTTTCTAGAACATACGTGTACATGATGAGCACATCTCCCCTAATCCACCATCACAGGTGCTTGCTCTTACTTGGAACTGTTATACGTGGTTGCGTTTTCCGTATGATGTCTAGTTTGTATTGCTTCGATTATGTAGAATTGCATCTGCAGTAGCTTACAACTTATACCGCAACGATCACTTACCCATAAGACACATTTAACTTGGGACTGTGATGTAGGTTGCATCTTGCATTGTCTTCTAGCTTGTACTGCTTCTAATTTCTTCAAATGGCACTTACGACGAGACACTTTTTACTTGATAGAGTGATATTGGTTGCATGTTCATATGGTGCCTAGCTTTCATTTCTTCTAATTTTGTTGAAATGCCTTCCGCTTACTGTTTTTTCATACATATTCCATCCTCCTATCGTACGCGTGAATATGAAACCTGTCTTTTTTTGTATATAGTCCATCCTCCTATCCTATGCTTGCCTTACACCAAAGTAGTGTTCGTCTGTATCATGCATCAACCAGTTATGCAGAGCTAATTTTATTCATCTTCTTGTGGTTTTGACTTCATAAGGCAATATCAGAAAATAGGAAGGAAAAGAGTAAGTTAGGGGATGTTGGTGGTACTCAGATCGACGCAGCAGAGACTCTCTAGATTTGCCATCGCCATCGCTAATGAAGTTGAAGTCCCAAGTCTACATGATGAGTTCATCTCCAGACTCCACCATCGCAGTGCTTGCTCTAAGTTGACAAAGGTGATAATTGGTTTCATGTTGCATATGTTGTCTAGCCTGTATTTCTTCTATTTTGATTAAATTGCACCTGCTGAGTTTATACGCTATACATATGCATATGACATGGCTTTCGTGTCTAGAATACATCGTGATCTATCTATCATACCATGTTCTTACATCAAAGTACTGATGTTGTGTATCCCGCATCAAGAACTCATGATTGGACGCTTAACATGGCAGTTTGATAGTGGTTGCATCTTGCATTGATTTCTACGTTGTATCGCTTCTAATTTTTGAATTGCCACTTATGACAAGACACTTTTAACTTGGCGAGTAATATTGGTTGCATCTTTCATATGGTGTCTAGCTTGCATTACTTCTATTTTCTTGAAAACCCTTCTGCTTAGTTTGCACATCGTAGCTGTGAATATGTCATGTCGTCCTATTTTTCTTACATATTCCATCCTCATACGGTTGTCTTACATCAAAGTATTGCTTGTCTATATCATGCATCAATGAGTTCAAGAGTGATTTTATTCTTTTGTGTTGTGGGTACAACTTGACATGGCAAAGTCAAAAAGAGCAAGGAAAATAATATAGTGGGGAGGTTGTTACTCTGTCGGGTGAAAAGGAAAAGGTTCTGCCGCCGAGATTCTGCTGGTACTTATAGCAAGAGAAGTTCCAAGTCCACCGCTAAATCTACAAACACAAGATTACCGCTCCACCAGCCGCAGATCCGCTTCAACTGCATCAAAGATCTCAACCAGTTACTCCTTCGCTTGCTCGAACCGCCGGTTCCCAAGCTGCCTTCACACCTAACACTACTTCAAGCTAATCACGACACAACAGACTTGGCAAGATCAGATGAACCTCATGAGCATCAACACCAAGACGGTACCGACCGAGTCAAGTTGCGCTTGCATGCTCCTTTATATGTACTCTCACAGTTTGATGTACACTAACACTTTCCATATTCGTTGTTGAACTGGCACCACGGCGCAAGCGGAAACAAACATCAGGGATAATGCTTGATATATTAACAAAATCTAAAGGAGGAAGAATGAAGATCCATTTTGAGGCAGGTTTAAAAAGGCCATGTGATGCTACAGAGTCATCCAAGTTAGTATCAGAGGCAGCCGCTGCCGTTAGGTGTCATGCGTATCCTCCCAACGTGGATCCAAAGACAGGAATGAGAAAGACAATACCCAGCTTTAACACCTTCCTTGACCATTTATCCATAAGTAATGTTATTCATCGCAATTAGTAATATTGTCTTGCTCGTCCCATACTTTCTAGCTTCCTCCTAATAAGACTCACATTCTTTTTTCAACAAATGAGATTCAAGTTGATCCAAAAGATGATGCAACTAAACAAGCATGCACTCATGTTTTTCATGCGCTCTGGACAAGATCGGTAGCACCTTAGAAAATCTCACTTTGAAGGCAAGGCTAACAATGAAATCGCCCAAACATCTCCAAAGTGGAATATATTACGATGAAGACCGGACAACCTCGTTGAACACCGATCCGATCAAAAGTATCGTAGGCTATATGTATTTGATCGCACCACATATTGAACTTGTATTTATGTATGTGCCTTACAAGTGTATCTTCTTCTAGGCTAACTGTTTGAAGAACAAAACCAACCGCTCTAAAGTGAAATTCCAATGCATAACAGATCTCGTAGCTATATTGCACATCGCGAGGCTCTTGAAAATAGCTGCTACTTCCTTCTTTTTTGTGCCATATTATCGTATCTATATTGACTTGTTCCAAATATAGAGGAAAGCCCGCAAGGACCAAAAAGAACTGAACCAATGTGCAAATCTTCAAGAATTGCCACACCAAGAAGATGAAGGGCATGAGCACACCAGTTCAAGCCGCTGTTGTAAGTCCTTACTCCTCCCGCCTTGAACTGGTTGGTACTGTGATGTGTTCATTTAACTACTTGGTTTGCAGCCAATGTCGCTACTCTGCTCACTTTTATACACAGTTGTCTTAACGTATCATTTCATCTTACATGGTTTAAAGGAGATGAAGGATATTCTTTTGGTCTTGATCTGTAATCTAGTTGTTATGTTCACGCATGCACACAATGATAAAATAGCCTGTTTGTTTTATATCTGCTTGCCCATGATATGAATGATGTCATACTATGTTCATCCTACTTTAAACCATGTCTCTTTATCCTTAGATGTCAACGAATGCGAGGAAATAGACAATACAAAGAGGCATGCTACATGGACATATGTTCAAAGTGATTTTATTATGTAGTTGGCACTACAATACATGCTAATGTATTACAAGAGTTCATCAAAATAAGTTATGTATAAACGCTTAACCTACTTTGTTTGTTTTTGTCTCATTAGTAACTTATCCGTACACTAATCTACAAGTTCAAACTTTTAGGAAGCTATGGAACAAATGATTGAACAGCCACAACCACCTGAAGGTGACGAGGCTACTATGTGCACAATGTCACCTCTTGCTGCAGCAAGGCCAAGATCTCTCCACTAACAAAGGCAAAAAGCACCTTCCTACGTAATTCGGGTTGGTTGTCAAGGTAACCTCGCCCAAATCGCCATCGAACAAAATCTTCCTGCTAGATGAGTGATATATCTGTGTTCGCACACAAGTCCAATCCCTAATGGACGTTGTTTCGAAACAAGAATAGTGGTTGAGAAATGTCGCCAAGATATGAATGGTTTTGAAACCGACTATCGACATTCGCCCGTTGTTCAAGAGCAATGGCGGAAAAAGGTGGAGATCGTCTTGCTCCATCGATTCTACACCAAACATTAGCACTCAGTGTCAAATGATCTGTGCTTCTATACATCCGATGGTGCTTTTATCCGAAGGATCAGTAAACTTTATGCCAACAGCCTTTTGTTGTATGGTTGGAATTTATTTTGTTGTGATACAACATTTATGATGCCGCCACAGGCTGCAGTAATTACGACGCTATTTTTGTATAGTGTAGGTTTATCTTAGTAATGTATTCGCCGAAAGCTTCAGAGGAGCCCAACATGCCAACATTCGCCGGGCCCATTCCAACTGGGCTAAAAACGATTACGGGCCGAAATTGGCATGTAGCCCACTAAAATATCTCGGGCTTAAATCAGCATAAGCTTTCATATTTTTCCGTAGGCTCTGTGCTCATAGTGGGCCTTTAACAGCCTAAACATAATTTGGGCCCCGAGTAAAATAGGCCGCTTATGTGTGTAAATATCTCGAGCCCATAAAAACATGGGCCTTTAATAGACCGAAGTGAGATTGGGCCCGATTGTGCCAAATAACCCATTGGACTTAGCAGGCGAAATGGTGGCCCATTTACGATGCGGATATTTGACAGTCGAATTCGGACGGCAAGAATGCGCCGACCTAATACACGGGCCTTTAACAGGCCGGAATTTCGGTCGGGCTAGATTATCGTCATTTTTATATGGGCCGTTAATGGGCCCGATATGACGTTGGGCCACATATGGCCCATGGTTTACGTCCGGCGTTAACAGGCCGAAAATGACAACAGGCCGAAAGTGGCCCAAATTTATAGTGGGCCTCTAACAGGCCGAATGACAGACATGGCCAAATATGACCCAAATCCTTCACGGTCGTTTATGGGCCGAAAGTTTTGATGGCCTATAAATGGGCCCAAATGAAGCCGGACCTTTAACAGGCCGGAAATACACCGGGCCGTAATTCGGCCCAATTACTTAGCGGACTGTTAACGGGCCAGAAGTGACCATGGGCCGCATTGATGACAAGTTTAGACCAGGCTGTTGACGGGCCGATTTGACAGAGAATGTTGGGCCTTTAGCTGGGCCGGCCCATTATGGTCTGCAGAATCTTGTGGGCCTTTAGCTGGGCCGGCCCATTGTGGTCCGCAAAATCTTGTGGGCCTTTAGTCGGGCCGCTCATTATGGTCTGCAAAATCGTGTGAGTTTTAGTCGGGCCGCCCATTATGGTCCGCTAAATTTTGTGGGTTTTAGTCGGGCCGCCCATTATGGTCCTCTAAATCTTATGGGCCTTCGATTGGGCCGCCCATTTAAACTTTGTGGGCCACTTTTGGGCCGGTCCACGTGTCAACATATCATAGGCCCATCTCGACCGTTGGATGAGTGACACCTGTGCCAACGCGGAGCTGACACGTGGATCCGTCAGCCAATGAGAATTTTACACGTGGAAAATCGGCATTGGTCGTGGCTGTTAATGGGTTATCGGATCCAAAATCCGACCCGATAGCTTAACGGCGTTCCGTTACGGTGGATGCCACGTGTCGGTCACCCTTGACGAAAGCACTTCTGGGACGCGCGATTTATCATCATGGAAGTGGACACTTCCGTGATGATAATTTTGGTAATGTCATGGAACACTTCTACGACAAAGACGTGTATGACTATCTTGATTACGTCATAAATTTGTCATGGATGTACATGCATGACAAAAACGCGACCATCGTGACAAACACGATCATCACGAAGTGTATTTTTTGTAGTGAAGGTGAAGTAGGGTATTACCTCCATCAAGAGGGCCCGAACCTGGGTAAACATTGTGTCCCCCGCCTCCTGTTACCATCCGCCTTAGACGCACAGTTCGGGACCCCCTACCCGAGATCCACCGGTTTTGACACCAACAGTGGTCGTGGGAAAGACAACGATCATGAAGCCGCAGGACCACATGTTCCACAACTGGGAGATGCCCTATGGCGTCTTCAAGGTTAACGTGGCCAGTGTCTTAGCGGGTTTCGAGGATTTGCCTCCTCCAGTACCAGTCGATGACGATGAGACCCCTAAGATGATTGGCGCATGCAAAAGCTGTTTCTTGCCTTGGCCGAAGTCTCTTCTTCGTCTCGAGGCGCCCAATATCACGCCAACGCCACTTTCTTAAGAAGGTATGAACACCACCCCACCTACCAAATTACCTGCAGCTATCGTGGCGGGTGATAGCGGACGACGCGAGGGAGAGCCTCCATTAGTGCCAGATCATGTCGCCCCCGTTGTTGAAGAAGCAAATGTTGATGATGACATGGAGGATGATGATGATGACCCAGACAAGTATTTCAATACCGCCTATGATGATGGAGGATTGATGGCTCAGGACGACGAAGACTCAGGCTATGAGCATGGAGATGATGACTTGATGCTGCCTGATTTGCCGGAGCCGGAATGTCCTAAGGCGGAATGCAAAAAGTCTCTCTTCAAGCGATCCTCGCATGAGATGCCTCCAGATGTCGCCTGTACCCAGCAACCCCCCAAGGGCCGTCCACTGATTAGCCCGACGACACTGGGGGTGGTGGTTAGGGAAGGTATGGTGGGCTCACTACCGCCACCCGCCAAGAAGCAGAGGAGGAGACCGAACAGGAAAGGCCCTAAAGGCGTCAGAGCTGCTTCAAGCAGCTAGCCACCTCTGAAGCCCCGGATGGTAGACTGAATACCTGTCGAAGTTGCGAAGCTTCCATGTCGCCGGCGAACCGATCCTACCCGCGAAAGTGCTAGATCACATACTGAACAATGATCTAAAGAGACTCCATGAAGATGTGCTGGCCAAAGAGAAAAGCCTTCTCATCTCAGAAAAACCAGGATACCCGCTTTATGCAGCTCAGGTGCCGGGTAGGAAGTTGTACGTCGAGAGATGGCCCGCAAATAAGTTCATCCTGCGATTTGACTACATCTACGACATGTTCCACATGAACAAGCTGGATTTCTAGTTCATCCGCATGTATGCGATGTATCTCAACTACTTCATCAGGATCGAGAACATACAATATATCTGCGTCGTGGACCCGTTCTATATGCACGAGTGCTTCTTGGCAGTTTGCAAAGAGCACCGTGACTATGCGAGCAAGTACCTCGGCGACTTCATGATTGCTAATAAGGACAAGGAAGCGATTCTCTTGCCTTATCATCCCACGTAAGTCATCCGCACAGATCCTTTCATAAGTGTTAATCATTCCTTTGCAAGCATGGAGGCTAATTTGAGGTGTACTTAATTTGCATGGGGGGGTGTCCTCATCGCTCGCATACCGGAATACTCCCATGCTATGTACTTGGACTCATCGAAGAACCTCAGGAAAAAGTATTAGAAGCACATAAAGAGTGTTCTCGATAGTGCCCTGTTAACCTTCAGCCTGTTTGGCGGATATATCAAGGTGAAAAAGTACAGGGATCGCACGCTGGCTTTTGGTCATAAAACCGAATTCACGATCCAAAGAAACGCGACACCAAGATGGTGATGGATTCTACCTCATGCATCACCTGCTCGAGTACAGAAGGGATAATCAACGCCTTCGCATGTCAGCTACTACCAATGATGCCGAGATTGTCAGCTGGACCACAAGCATAGGAAAGACACCGGATCATCGAATCAGAGTTGAGTTTTATCATGTACAGTGTGAACTTTCCCAAGTGATCATGAAGCAGGTCCTCGAACTAACAGGGATGTTCTACCATGGGCCAATCACGCGGGAAGATGTCGGAGCACTGCTACTCGCTTAGCGTCTGGACCTGAAGCCTTTCAAGAAACTCGGGTGCTTCCTCCCTGACTTTGAAGATTGGACCGCCGACATGGAGGACTGATTGTCGACGACAATGTGCCACTACTGTCTTTCTATGGCAAAACTTTGAATTTATGCACGACGAAACTATGTGATGTAACTAAACCGTAGTCCTGAACTAGCGTAGATCGCTCTAGTTAATTAGTTTGGGTATGAGGAACTTCGTCATTTATGTTTACTATTGGTTGCTTGTATTTTGCTAATTATGCATCTTTGTTTTCTTAAGTACATTATGTTGCATATTATCGTTCAATTCATCAACTCACGATGCAGGTACATAGATCAGAGATAGAGAATGACTACTACGCCGTGTACGTTGGGAGGGTTCCAGGAGTCTACGACCACTGGCCAGCCTCTCAGGCCTAGGTGCACAGGTACCCGGGTGCTAGCCACAGAGGGTTCGACAGCAGAGCTGAAGCAGAAAGTAGTTACTTGAGGTGGACACTCCAGCATGAGCAGGGGGGGGGGGGACCGCCGATATTACATAGTCGCGCTCTTGCTCATGCTAATCGCTTTCTCTTTTACATCATGGTTTAGATAGAGATGATGAAACTTGTGTGTTTGCCATGACCATGCAGTTGCACTTATTCGAGACATGACATGATCGCACTTGTGTATCGCTATTTTCGAGATGTGATGATATTTGTGTTGAATGATGATGATGATGATGACGATGATGATGATGATGATGATGGTATGACGAGACTACTGTATGTCTATGATATGATGAGAATAGTGTATGTTTAGTATGATCTGATGAAACTATTGTATAGATCCTATATAAATACATCACACATACATAGAGGGGCTGCAAATCTGTGAAAGCAGGAATATTAGCAGTAGCGCTGGAAAGCACCTACTAGAAGCGCTGGGTTAGCAGCAGCGCTTCATCTAAACAACCACTACAGATAATTATCAGTAGCACTGGTCCGGGAAGTGCTACTGCTAACAATACTTACCAGTAGCGCTGCCCATAATAGCGCTACTGCTACAACTTAGCTGTAGCGCGGTAGCAGTAGCGATGGTCCCAGCGCTACTGCTATGCATATTTCAAGCGCTACTACTAGGGTTTTCCCTAGTAGTATGAATAATGTTGCAGAATTTTTTTCCACTGAAAAGATGATGTTGTCTGTGGTGTCTGGTGTGTATCGAGAAATTTTTGCAACATAACATAGATGATGTTGCGCGGAAGGACTTTTGCAACCAGATTTTTTTTCACTGAAAAGATGATGTTGTCTATGATGTCTGGTGTGTATCGAGAAATTTCTGCAACATAGGTGATGTTGAGCGGAAGGACTTTTGCAACATGAATAATGTTACAAAAAAATTTTCACTGAAAAGATGATGTTGTCTGTGGTGTCTGGTGTGTATCAAGAAATTTCTACAACATAGATGATGTTGCGGGGAAGGACTTTTGCAACATGAGTAGTCTTGTAGAAATTTTTTCACTGAAAAGATGATGTTGTTTGTGGTGTCTGGTGTGTATCGAGAAATTTCTGCAACATAAATAATGTTGCGTGGAAGGATTTTTGCAACAAGGCCCTTGTTGCGGGAAGTATAACAAATATCTTTGGCCAGAGCAATGATGGATAGTGACAGGGCAGGCCGAAGCGGCGTAGCTCGTTGATGGTGGCTGGAGCAGAGCTCGGGCGAGCGGGCATAGGGAGATGGGGAAAGGAGGAGTTGGAGAGGAAGAGGAGAGGAGCAAGGACGGCCAGCGATGTCTTCCGACGATCTCCGGCGGCGGACTCGAGAGAGCAGCTTGCAATAGTGTGCAGGATGACTGCTTGCTGCGGCACTTGTGGTGTGTGGCGGTCCTGGAGCATGGCGGAGAGAAAGACACGAAGAGTAGATAAGGATAAGGACAAGGACGTAGTATGTTGCTCGGTTCCTTTCACACAGGATACGTGTTGAACGTTGGAAGCGGCAGACTCCACCGGGTGATCTGGGTGACCAGAATCTTTTCCCATTAAACTATGAAAATAAATGACATATAAGTATGGTAACAGTACTGCCGTCTTGTTTGAAGACGAGCGTGGCCAAATAATTTGATGTGGCGATAAGAAAATGAGTTGTCGAGTTGTGTATACGCCGTGGTGGCAGCCACCAGCCCACCACACAAGTTGTACCGGGAGCAATATGCTCCGTGTGCATCGCCACTCTTCTATCTATTATAAGATGCACCTTATGCTACCGCCACCTTATCCCTGCTCATACCCGAGTTTGGGCTGTCTGCAGTACAATGCCCTCCTCCATCCCAGCCTTTCCGCCGCAAGAGGGCGATGCCGAAACCAACGAGGAGCTCTACGGGCAGTTCACCGAACTGGCCTCCTCCTGGCCGTGCTCCCGAGGCCTCTCCAGGGCGAACCTGCTCTACCGCCACGAGAAGGGCTGGTACAGCACCCTGCCTCCGATGGTCGGCGCGATGGTCGCCGACGCACGCTTCGCCGCGCGCCCCTCGGACATCGTCGTCGCCACCATGCCCAAGTCCGGCACGACGTGGATGAAGGCGCTCCTCTACTCCACGGTCCACCGGAGGGAGCACGCCCCGGGCGGCCCCGGCCACCCGTTCAACTCCCTCGGCCCGCACGAGTGCATCCGCCACCTGGAGTACCAGCTCTACACGCGCAACAGGGTCCCGGACCTCGACTGGCTCCCGGACCCGAGGCTCCTCGCCACGCACGTCCCGCTCGCGTCGCTGCCGAGGTCCGTCGCCGCGTCGGGGTGCCGGATCGTGTACGTCTGCCGCGACCCCAAGGACACCCTGGTCTCGACGTGGAGCTTCGTGAACAAGTTCAGGGCCGAGGACGGGCTGGAGCCGATCCCGGTCGAGGCCGCCGCCGGCTACTTCTGCGACGGCGTGTCGGCGTCCGGGCCGTACTGGGACCACGTCCTCGGGTACTGGCGCGCGCACCTGGCGAACCCCGAGCGGGTGCTCTTCTTCCGGTACGAGGAGATGAGCCGGGACCCTGCGGCACACGTGCGGAGGCTGGCGGAGTTTGTCGGGCGCCCGTTCAGCGCGGAGGAGGAGGAAGACGGCGCGGTGGACGCCGTCGTCAAGCTGTGCTCGTTCGAGCACATGACCGGGCTCGAAGCGACCAAGAGCGGCAAGACGGAGCTTGTGTTGGGCGCTGTGGAGAACAGCTCGTTCTTCCGGCGCGGCCTGGTCGGGGATTGGGAGAACCATCTATCGTCGGAGATAGTAGGAAAGATTGACGCCATTACCGAGGCTAAGTTTAGGGGTTTCGGTCTCTCTGTCTAGCTAGCATTCGATATCCACGTGTCATTCAATATTCGCGCATACGTGTGCCGCTAGTATACGTCAACAGGGAGCGGCATATTGTGTTGATATTGAAACGGTTTTGCTATTTTACAGTCGACTGTTTTTCAATTCGTTGTCATTCAATTTCTTGTCCGTCTGATCACGCACTAAGATTCGCGCTGAGAACTCTGATTTTCAGGCGTGGGTTTCTTTGTAGGGTGCGTTATTATTTTGGGCTAGCCCGTTAGCGCCCTTGGGGTCCCTCGGTTCCTTTTCATTTCCCCCCAATTTTTCCCTATTTCATTTTAGGTGGCATTGTTTCGATGAGGCAGAGGGGCAGAGAGGAGGCGCTTGAGGGCGGAGGACAGGAGGCCATTCCGTCGGGTTCATGGCGTTTCCGAGCCGCCTCTCTGCTCGAATTTGATTTTCCCTTTGATTCTCGTCTCCCCCGGTTGGGTCTTCCTCTCTCTCCCTCTTTCTCGCATTCGATTTGCCCTGTCTCTGTTCGTGTAGCTTCCAGATCTAGGGCTGTCGATTGTTGGTAGTCGTTTTTTATGCGTTGTTGTTGGTTTTGTGTGCTATGTGATTTCTATTATAGGTGCATGCTGCCGTGTTGTTGTAGTCCGCCATTTTGCTCCCCTCCTGCCCCCCTAAGATGTGTGTTTTGTGTTGTTAGTCATTGGTGTAGCCACTGATAGGTGGGTGTTCTAGGTCATCTGATGGTTGTGGTCGCTCCTCCCTGCTAATTTGTTTGTTCTACTGTAGATGAAGATCCGTAGAGGTAGGCGATTTTGTAGTTGTAGCGCTGGATTCCCCTGTTTTCTGGTGGCCAGGGTGTCTAATCCGCATGCATTTTTTGTATGTAGATGTAGTTGTACATGGTCTGGCTTAGGATCCTGCTGGCTTATGCGATGTAGATGTAGTTTGTCATTTGTAGTTTGATTTTGGCTGGCCCTTTGCTATGTAGATGTAGGTGTTATTTGTTTCAGTTTCCTGCTCATGTTAACTCTTGTAGTCCCTGAATCCCTCTTGATTTTTGTTGTCAGATGTAGGTGTTTAGTTTCCATGGTTTCATTCTAATATACCCCAGAATTTCTCTGAATTTATGTGTACTAGGTCTGTAGTGCTGATGTAGGCCTGTAGTGTTGTTGCAGTATTAGCAAGAATCACAGTGTAATCTTATCAGAATTTGAGTGTAATGCCTATGCTTCTTTATTGTAATTACAGCGAAATATACCCTAGAGTTATAGTGTAATTTAGCTCAGATCTGCACTGTAATATGCGCAAAATTGCACTGTAATTTTCCGACTCCAAATTTACAGTGTAATTTACCCCAGATTTTCACTGTTTTTATGCTTTAGGACTGTAATTGTTGCATGGTTACACTTTATTATTTAGTAGTTTTATACTGTAATTTGCATGGTTAAGTCTGTAATTGTTGTAGGGCTTTTGGTTTTTTGTTTGATAGATTACTTTCAGTTGCTTCATCACTGTAATTTATCAAAGATTTTCTCTGTAATTTATACGCTACAAGTCTGTAATTGTTATATGTTTCATATATATTACAGTGATTTACAGCAGATTCTTGGTATTCTTCAGTTAGCTTCAGTAATGAATTGTTGTATGGCTTACACTGTATTTTACTACAGATTTACACTGTAATTTGAATGCCTCGGCACTATAATTGTTGTAGGTTTATGTCAGATAGATTACAGTGAATTTTACTGCAGATTTACACTGTAATTTCAATGCTTTAGCACTGTAATTATTGTAGGTTTATGTCAGATATATTACAGTGGATTTTACTACCGATTTACCTTGTAGTATGACATGGGTACTTAGTACTTACAGTGTAAGTTCATCAGTTTTACAAGTGCAAATACCTGATAATAACAATTGCAATTCTAGGGGATTTCGGTGTAATTGTGGGATATATGACTATAATTGTGGGTGTTTACAGTGTAACTTTGTGAGTAATACGATTGTAAATCCTTGTGAGTTCCTTTGTATTCTACAGTGTAAATCCACTATATGTTTTTTTCAGGGTTGTAGTGTAATTTCCATGTCGTTGCTATTGTAATTTTTGACATAAGACAGCAAAATTTCTGTATTTCTAGAGTTTTACAATCGCTAGCTATCACACATTCCCGAGTCTCCTGTTGTCTCTGGAATTTCTTTGTAACTAGTTTCTCTGATGGTTCTTTTTAAAGTTGTTTTTCTCATGTAATAGGTCAAGCGTGGTGAAGGCCTGAAGGGGGTGAAGAAGTGGTGAAACTGGTGAAGGGGGTCAAGAATTGGTGAATGGCAGCTGTTCGGTGTGTTTTGTGGACCCTCCTTTTCTGCTTTTGTGAAACTGGGTTGTGGTCCAGTTTAGTTGAATCGGGTTTATTTCTGACCCGTTTTATTTTTGAAATAGAGCTACATACAACGTTGGTGGGGTGGGTTTTGGACATACAAGTGACATGTGCTTATTAGTCAGAAAATTTGAATGTTCTCCAATTGTAAAACAGTCAAATGCTAAATAGACACTCCCTATTGAAATTGTGCCCGCAAGTTTGCAATTATGGATTAGGGCCAAGCAGTACTGATTAGAGCATCTCTCCAACGCTAGCCCCATTTTAGAACAAGAATAAATAGAGATGCTTATACATTTTCAGCCTCTAAACATTACACTCAACTCTGATAGCAACCTTCATCTTCTAGCCCCCATTTTTCTTCCCTAAGAGTATCTTTAGCAGATCTGCTATATCCTCGCCAGCCCTATAATTCCGACGGTTTTAGAGTTTTTGACCTTTTTCGGGCTTGAACAAATCCCGTAAAAATGGCCCATCCTGTAAAAAATATGCAGGTGGCCCGCAAATCCCCCCTCTGTCGTTGTATGTATGGGGTCGGGGCGTTTTAGGGTTCACGTCCTTGATATCCTCCACCCCCTCCAGCGTCTCCTTTCTCTTCGACGAGCGATTCCGCCCGTTTCTTTCCTTTTCTCGCAGATCCATGGCTAGAGGTTCTCGCGGGCGTGGGGTTACGGCGGGTCGCCGCCGCGCACAAGGCGGAGACCAGCAGCTCCAGCCGGCCGCCGTCGAGCCATGGCATTCCAATCAGGCGCGCGAACTCGGCTGCCACTGCCGCAGTTAAGGTTGGAGCGTGTGGGCCTGCTTCTACAAGCTTGACGAGGCGCTCGCACACGAAGAGGTGACGGGAAGAGGATGAGGAGCTCCTCGCCACGAAGAACACGGTTGCGGTCGGAGAAGAAGGCTCCGCCAAAAGGCTCGCCGCCACAAAGGAGGACCACATGTACGCCCATGCTTGCCGGAGGTTGGAGGAGGCGTTCTACCTCGGCGTCAATTAGTTTGATCTATGTTTTGTGCTATGTATGATGTATGAGGAACTTCGGTTGTGTTGCTCTGAACTTTTTAGCGTAAACAAGATTTCAAATATGCAATACGTTTGAGTGGATCTATTCTACCGGGAGCTTCGAGTTCCCACAAAATCATTTTATGGGGCAGTACCGGTTTATAGCAGAGCTGCAAGGGATGCTCTAACACTGCCAAGGTGCAGATCTACAGCACCGGCACCTCCACCATCCGCAGAGTGAGGTGCCGGTGCTGTAGATCTGCACCTTGAAGCCTAGGACCGACAACCTCAGGAGAAGCAGGTCGCAGGGGACGATCTTGTGCTTCTGGCAGAAGTAGTCCCAGCAGCTCTGAAAGGATCGATATAGTTGACTAGAGGGGGGTGAATATGCAACTAACAATTTTTAGCTTTTCTTTACCAATTTAAACTTTGCATCAAAGTAGGTTGTCTAGATATGCAACTAGGTGAGCAACCTATATGATGCAACAACAACAAGTGTACAAGCAAGCAAGGGATACAACACAAGATAGGCTTGCACAAGTAAAGGTGCGAGATAACCAAGAGCGGAACCGGTGAAGACGAGGATGTGTTACCGAAGTTCCTTCTTTTAAAGGGAAGTACATCTCCGCTGGAGTGGTGTGGAGGCACAATGCTCCCCAAGAAGCCACTAGGGCCACCGTATTCTCCTCACGCCCTCACACAATGCGAGATGCTGTGATTCCACTATTGGTGCCCTTGAAGGCGGCGACCGGACCTTTACAAACAAGGTTGGGGCTCTATGCACAACTTAATTGGAGGCTCCCAACGAAACCCCGGAGCTTCACCACAATGGAATGTGGCTCCGAAGTGACCTCTTCCATCTAGGGTGCCCAAGCACCCAAGAGTAACAAAATCCACACAAGAAAGTATGGGGGAATCAAATATCCTTTGGTGGAAGTGTAGATCTAGGTCTCCTCCTGCAATCCCTAGCAAATCAACAAGTTTGAGTGGCTAGAGAGAGAGAGAGATCGGGCAAGAGGGCTTTAATGGCAGTAATGCAGAGAGAGAGAGAGAGAGAGAGAGAGAGAGAGAGAGAGAGAGAGAGAGAGAGAGAGAGAGAGAGGCAAGAGGTAGGTGGGAGGTAGGAGAAGCACCTCCTTAAATAGGATCCCCTCAGATCCAACCGTTATGCACAGAAATGCATAGGAGGGTACTTCCGCAATAGACACCGGTACAACCGGTGGGAAACCCCTGCTAGGGCACCAGGGCGGTACTTCCGGTGGCGCACCCGGTAGAACCAGCATATGGGAATAAATCGGAACTACCGCTCCACCACCACCCAACTACCGCATCATATCCAGAAGGTTTACACCTCAGGCCGGTAGTTAGAGCAGTGGTTAGGCCGGAGCTACCGCTGGGCTAGCAGTCCTTGGGTGGTGGAGTCCGAGGCGGTACTACCGCCCTGAACACCGGTAGTACCGGTTTGTCAAGACAAACTAGAACTTCCGTTCCACTACCGGTGTACCACCGTACCCGGTACAGAAGGGAGTCACCCCTGAGAGGTACTTGGAGCGGTGGTATGACCGGAACTATCGGCCAGCGGTACAACCGCTCAACGGAGCGGTACTACCGCCATGGGCAGAACTGCACAGGGCAGTGGACTTTGGGGGAACCTCTCTCTCCTTGAACGGAGGGTATGTGGGTGCAGAGAATGTGCACGTGCAGTGATTCACCCAGTACCTTTCGATGTGGATTCCCTCTTAATAGTACGGATATCCTACGACCAAAGGAATAACAACGTCGGAAACTCCGTCTTCGATCTTTTCCGCATAGAGGGAAGGCCTAACCGTCTTGCGCCACACAATGTGTACCTGAGAAAACTATGGCGCACGATTAGTCCACACGTGTGTTGTCATCATCACCAAAACTCTAAGGCAGAAGATGCCCTTACAATCTCCCCCTTTTTGGTGGATGATGACAACCACACGAAACGCACGGGAGTTCTAGAAAATATGGACGGGGCTCCCCCTGAGTGTGAGTACTATTTAGGGTTTGCTTTTGGAATGCATAGTGCTCACACTAGGATCAATGCTCCCCCTAGATTTTATAGACCAACCAGTGACAGCAAAAAAAAAAAACCATACATAAAGCAGTAGAGTCAAGGATAAGGGCACCATCAACACACAAACTCTACTGATAGAAGAGTGCATAGATAAATAGATAAGTGACGGATGTGTTACACCATGCACAAGGTCACAACACAGGATAAGTTCACAAGACACTAGAAAGAGCAACTGCAAATGAACTCACAAGACCAACTGCAAATAAACCCCCCACGCAACTCCCGTGACCTAATGGAGCTCTCTCCCCCTGGAATCATGACACCAAAAAGGAAAAGAGTGAAGCTAGCACCCCGGGGTTTAGTAGATCTCCTCGCCAGTTGCCGCAGAGCTGTCAGAAGCATCATCATCAGCAGCATCGTCAGGCTCCTCAGCCTCCTCAGACTCCTCAGACCCTGCTGTAGCCGCCTCAGGACCACGGGAAGAAGAGGTAGCAGGCGCTTCATCAGACCACTAACAGTTCTCCAAGCACCACGTATCCTCAGGAGTTATGGTCTTCTCGGAGCCACTCTTCACATCTGGCACATTGAGGTGCCTCATCAACTGAATTTGCCTGCGACGCGCCATCTTCTCAGCAACATGGGCCTTGTAGAGCTTCTTCTGAATATGAGTCTGCAAGCAAAAGGTCTTCTTGATCTTGGAAATCAGCTTCTCAACCCACGTGGGCTGGGCCCCGGGCTCCAGCTCAAAGTCCTCGTCGTCCGAGGTAGCAAACACATCCTCCTGATTGCCCGAAGAAAAACAAGGAGCCTTATGCTTCTTCTTCCTCAGCACCTTAACCTCATGCTCCGTGAGGTTGGCAGGAGTGGTGAGAGGCTCTCCTGGCCTACGGCCTGCCCAAACGATGTTCAGAAACTGCATCACAAAAGGAGCATAGATCGGTACCTTGCGGTACCACACCATATTGTACATCTCCTCCCACATCCACTAGGAGACATCAAACGTGGCACCGGATCCCCTCTTGGTCTTCATGGCCACAAGTAAATCCACCAAATACCCATAAATATCATCTTGATTCCCAACCTTGGGAAGCAGCACACAGCGGAACACACGATGCATAATGTCATAGATGGGCAGAAGATCACTGGACTTACCCACAATGCCATGTCCAGGGATGTACAGAGGGGCAAGCTTCACCTTATCCATGGGATGAGCTCAGTCGTGAGGATGGAGACCACCTTGACCCTCCACCCCGGTATCCTCATAGCCAAGAGCATTGCAGAAAGCTCTCCACGGGACATGAAAGAACTCATCACGGCACATAAAGGAGAGGTGGCGCTCATCATCAGAGCCAAAGTGGATTGTAGCATAGAACTGATGGATGAGCTGCACATCCAAGTCACAATTCACGGTCATGAGCTTGATCAAATCAAACTCCTCACAGATTGCCAGAGCTTCTCCAAAGTAATCAAGGTTGTTCCTCCAATGATCGATGTCAATGGACCACATCCGGGTGAACTTGTTCTTGTGACGCTCGAAAATTTCTGACACAATCCTCATCTATAACTCATTCCGGAACTGAGGGTTGCTCCAACGAGGATTCGGTGCTGCAGTGTAGGGATCCTGGAAATGAAACCTTTGCCAGTTCGGCATCTTCCATTTGTGCATTGGCACCACAACACGTTGGTTGGTAGCAACAGACTTCTCCCGACGAGTGGCCTTGGTAGGGATCACCACCTCATGAGTATCCTCATTGTCATCGGAAGGTTTGCCCCTACGGGCCCTCTTCTTGGTGTTCCGAGGCTTCCGAGCAGCACAAGAGCTGGAGCCACCTGCAAACGCACACAGAGAGCACACAGAAACCCCAACAAAGATGAGAAGAATGTACACAAGACCAGAGGAATACATCTCATGTATGTAAATAGAAGAAGAACAGTGCAGATGGGTTCAGAGAAGGCGGTTGTTCCAGTTGTTCCACCGGTAGAACCGCTCGAGCGGTAGTATCGCTCGCAAGGGGCGGTAGTACTGCCGAGAGCGGATCTGTCGAGTGGAAGAACAGGAACAACCCTATCTCGAATCCAGATGCAATATTCCTACTTCTAACTATGCACAGGAAACAGGAGGAGTTTATACGGATCTCTCCCACCAAACATTTGGCCAAAAATGCGGGAGTACAAGCAACGCCCTAGAGAAAGGATTCAACAAGAGGAACCCTAAGAACGAGAAGAAACAGGGCATTACGGGTATCCATGGGAGGAGATCGAAGAGTTGCGACCTCAACGGAGCGGATCCGATGAAGTGCCGACCGATCCGGAGGGCCTGAGGGCGCTACGGGGCAATGGGCGGAGCAACCGGCGGCTAGGGTTCATAAAAGGGACGAGTGCGAAGGGGATAGAAAACCCCTTCAGCCTGCACCCTTTATATATGCGCCCAGATGTCAGACGGTAGTACCGCTCCGAGGAGCGGTAGTACCGGTCCTGTAGCTACCCGGTGTTTGAGAGCGGTACTTCCGCTCCAGAAGCAGCGGTAGTACCGCTTCCAAATACCGGTAGTACCGGCCAGTGGTACAGGTGCAGGCAGGAGCGGTAGAACCGCTCGTGCAAGACCGGAAGTACCGCTGGGACTACACAACTTAAGGGAAGAACGGTAGAACCGCTCTGACCACCGGTTGTACCGCCAAGTCGCATTAGCCCATGCACAAAGAGATCAAACTTGTGTACATTTGGAAAAGATGGCTTGGGATGAGAAGGCTTAGGATGGAAGCAAGACAATGTATTATGATGATGATGACTCTTAAGAGTGCAAGAAGCAAACAATAAAAGCCACTCTTTAGTGAATTCAGACATCTAGGAGAACCAAAAAGAGCAAGGCAAAAGGAAACACACAACAAGGAAAAACACCTTTGCACAAGGGCGGTGGCCGGAGCCACCTATGTTTGAGTCAAATGGTATGGTGCCGCGAAGAATTATCCTTGGGCCCATGACCAAAACTCGTCTTTGATGCACAAGTGCCATAAAAATGGCTAATGTGAAAGAGTTGATCAATTTATGCATAATGGGGGAGGAAGAGTTCATTGAGAGAACAATACTCCCCCTATGTCCATGCCTACACCTAGAACAAAACATCATAATGAGTGTGGTGGGGTGTGCGAGGGTTCAAGCGACATTGCTCGAATCAATGATATTTAGCTCATGCCTTAACTCGCGAAATCTTGCTTCATCCAAAGGCTTCGTGAAGATATCTGCAAGGTTATCATGAGTGTTGACATAGTTGAGCTCGATCTCCCCTCACCTAATATGATCCCGGATGAAGTGGTACCAAATCTCAATATGCTTCGTCTTGAAGTGTTGCACCGGATTGAGAGAAATCTTGATGGCACTTTCATTGTCACACCAAAGAGGCACTTTGTCACAAATAACACGGTAATTCTTTAAAGTTTGCCTCATCCAAAGAAGTTGTGCACAACAACTACCGGCCGCTACATACTCCGCTTCGGTGGACGAGAGAGATACACAACTTTGCTTCTTAGAAGACCAACTCACCAAAGAGAAACCAAGAAATTGGCACCCTCCGGAAGTGGACTTCCTATCCACTTTGTCTCTCGCCCAATCAGAATCCGAATAGCCTACAAGCTTGAAGTTTGTTCCTCTTGGGTACCATAAGCCAAAGTTTGGGGTATGAGCCAAATATCAAAGATTCACTTGACCGCCACAAAGTGGCTTTCCTTAGGTGCGGCTTGAAACCATGCACAAATTCCCACACTCAACATGATATCCGGTCTAGATTGATACGTCCATTTTGCATCACGCTTTTATATTGATATTTATTGCATTATGGGCTGTTGTTACACATTATGTCACAATACTTATGCCTATTCTCTCTTATTTTACAAGGTTTACATAAAGAGGGACAATGCCAGCAGCTGGAATTCTGGGCTGGAAAAGGAGCAAATATTAGAGACCTATTCTGCACAACTCCAAAAGTCCTGAAACTCCACGGAAGTTATTTTTGGAAATAATAAAAAATACTGAGCGAAGAAAATACCAGAGGGGCCCCACACTCTGGCCACGAGGGTGGGGGCGCGCACTATCCCCCTAGGCGCGCCCCCTGCCTCGTGGGCCCCTTGGTGGCCCTCCGGTGCCCATCTTATGCTATATGAAGTCTTTCGTACGAGAAAAAAAAGCAAGCTTTCCGGATGAGACTCCGCTGCCACGAGGCGGAACCTTGGCGAAACCAATCTAGGGCTCTGGCGGAGCTGTTCTGCCAGGGACACTTCCCTCCAGGAGGGGGAAATCATCTCCATCGTCATCACCAACGATCCTCTCATCGGGAGGGGGTCAATCTCCATCAACATCTTCACCAGCACCATCTCCTCTCAAACCATAGTTCATCTCTTGTATCCAATCTTTGTCCCAAAGCCTCAGATTGGTACCTGTGGGTTGCTAGTAGTGTTGATTACTCCTTGTAGTTGATGCTAGTTGGTTTACTTAGTGGAAGATCATATGTTCAGATCCTTTATGCATATTAATACTCCTCTGGTTATGAACATAAATATGCTTTGTGAGTAGTTACGTTTGTTCCTGAGGACATGGGAGAAGTCTTGCTATTAGTAGTCATGTGAATTTGGAATTTGTTCAATATTTTGATGAGATGTATGTTGTCTCTCCTCTAGTGGTGTTATGTGAACGTCGACTACATGACACTTCACCATTATTTGGGCCTAGAGGAAGGCATTGGGAAATAATAAGTAGATGATGGGTTGCTAGAGTGACAGAAGCTTAAACCCTAGTTTATGCGTTGCTTCGTAAGGGGCTGATTTGGATCCATATGTTTCATGCTATGGTTAGGTTTACCTTAATACTTCTTTTGTAGTTGTGGATGCTTGCAATAGGGGTTAATCATAAGTGGGATGCTTGTCCAAGTAAGGACAGCACCCAAGCACCGGTCCACCCACATACCAAATTATCAAATTAACGAACGCGAATCATATGAACGTGATGAAAACTAGCTTGACGATAATTCCCATATGTCCTCGGGAGCGCTTTTCTCTATATAAGAGTTTGTCCAGGCTTGTCCTTTGCTACAAAAAGGATTGGGCCATCTTGCTGCACTTTATTTACACTTGTTACTTGTTACCCGTTACAAATTACTCTATCACAAAACCATCTGTTACCGATAATTTCAGTGCTTGCAGAGAGTACCTTGCTGAAAACCGCTCATCATTTCCTTCTGCTCCTCGTTGGGTTCGACACTCTTACTTATCGAAAAGGCTACGATAGATCCCCTATACTTGTGGGTCATCAAGAATCTTTTCTGGCGCCGTTGCCGGGGAGTGAAGCGCCTTTGGTAGGTGGAATTTGGTAAGGAAAAATTTATATAGTGTGCTGAAATTTACTGTCACTTGTTACTATGGAAAGTAATCCTTTGAGGGGCTTGTTCGGGGTATCTTCACCTCGACCAGTAGAGCAAAGAGTTGCTCCTCAACCTACTGAACCTACTGAAAAAGAAAATGTTTACTTCGAAATTCCTTTGGGTATGATAGAGAAACTGCTGGCTAATGCTTTTGCAGGAGATGGAACTTTACATCCCGATTTACACTTAATCTATGTGGATGAAGTTTGTGGATTATTTAAGCTTGCAGGTATGCCCAATGATGCTATCAAGAAGAAGGTCTTCCCTTTATCTTTGAAGGAAGATGCATTGACATGGTATAGGCTATGTGATGATATGGGATCATGGGACTACAAACGGTTGAAATTGTAATTCCATCAGAAGTTTTATCCTATGCATCTTGTTCATCGTGATCGTAATTATATATATAATTTTTGGCGTCGCGAAGGAGAAAGCATCGCTCAAGCTTGGGGGAGGCTTAAGTCAATGTTATATTCATGCCCCAATCATGAGCTCTCAAGAGAAATGATTATTCAGAATTTTTATGCTCAGCTTTCTGACAACAATCGCTCCATGCTCGATACTTCTTGTACTGGTTCTTTTATGACGAAGACTATTGAATTCAAGTGGAATTTATTGGAAAGAATAAAACGCAACTCTGAAGATTGGGATCTCGAGAAGGTAAGGAGTCAGGTATAACACCTAAGTTTGATTGCGTTAAATCTTTTATGGACACCGATGTTTTCCGTAAATTTAGCACTAAATATGGACTTGACTCTGAGATAGTAGCTTCTTTCTGTGAATCCTTTGCTACTCATGTTGATCTCCCTAAGGAGAAGTGGTTTAAATATAAGCCTCCTATTGAAGTAAAAGTAGTTGCACCTATTAAAGTTGCAGAAAAGACTATCACTTATAATGATCCTGTTGTTCCTACTGCTTATGTTGAGAAACCACTTTTCCCTGTTAGATTAAAGGATCATGCTAAAACTTCAACTGTAGTCAACGAAAGTAATGTTAGGACACACAAACCTCCTGGGCAAGTTAAAGTTGAACCTAATATTGCTATGGTTAAAGACCTCTTGGCTGATAATATTGATGTGCATGTTATTTACTTCTGTGATGATACTGCTAGAATTGCTAAACCTGGTGCTAAAGACAAACATAGACCTGTGGTAGGCATGCCTGTTATTTCTGTTAAAATAGGATATCATTGTTATCATGGCTTATGTGATATGGGTGCTTAGTGCTAGTGCAATACCTATTTCTTTATATCAAGAAATTATGCATGATATTGCACCTGCTGAGTTAGAAGAAATTGATGTCACCATTAAGCTTGCCAATAGAGATACTATTTCACCAATTGGGATTGTTAGAGATGTTGAGGTCTTGTGTGGGAAAGCTAAATATCCTGTTGATTTCCTTGTTCTTGATTCCCCTAAAGATAGCATTTGTCCCATTATATTTGGTAGACCCTTCTTGAATACTGTTAATGCTAAGATAGATTGCAAGAAGGGTGTTGTTACTATTGGTTTGGATGATATGTCTCATGAGTTTATTTTTTCTAAATTTCATAGACAACCTCGTGATGAGGAATTGCCTAGTAAAGATGAAATTATTGGTCTTGCTTCTATTGCCGTACCTCCGAGTGATCCTTTAGAACAATATTTGCTAGACAATGAAAATGATATGTTTAGGAATGAAAGAAGGAAACAGATGAAGTATTCTTTAAACAGAGACCTATTCTGAAACACAATTTGCCTGTTGAAATCCTAGGGGATCCTCCTCCACCCAAGGGTGATCCCGTGTTTGAGCTTAAACCGTTGCCTGATACCCTTAAATATGCTTATCTTGATGAAAATAAGATATATCCTGTTATTATTAGTGCTAACCTTTCAGAGAAGGAGGAAGAAAAAATATTGAAAACTCTGAAGAAGCACCGTGCTGCTTTTGGATATACTCTTGATGATCTTAAGGGCATTAGTCCCACTCTATGCCAACACAAAATAAATTTGGAGAAAGATCCCAAACCAGTTATTTATCATCAACGACGGCTGAATCCTAAGATGAAAGAAGTGGTAAGAAAGGAAACACTAAAGCTCCTTGAGGCAGGTATAATTTATCCCGTTGCTGATAGTCAGTGGGTAAGTCCTGTCCATTGTGTCCCTAAGAAGGGAGGTATTACTGTCATTCCTAATGATAAAGATGAATTGATTCCGCAAAGAATTTTTACATGTTATAGGATGGTAATTGATTTCCGCAAACTAAATAAAGATACTAAAAAAGATCATTACCCTTTGCCTTTTATTGATCAAATGCTAGAAAGATTATCCAAACATACACATTTTTGCTTTCTAGATGGTTACTCTGGTTTCTCTCAAATACCTATGTCAGCTGATGATCAAGCAAAGACCACTTTTACTTGCCCTTTCGGTACTTTTCCTTATAGACGCATGCCTTTTGGTTTATGTAATGCACCTGCTACCTTCCAAATATGCATGATGGCTATATTCTCTGACTTTTATGAAAAGATTTGTGAGGTTTTCATGGATGATTTCTCCGTATATGGATCCTCTTTTGATGATTGCTTGAGCAACCTTGATCGAGTTTTGCAGAGATGTGAAGAAACTAACCTTGTCTTGAATTGGGAGAAGTGCCACTTTATGGTTAATGAAGGCATTGTCTTGGGGCATAAAATTTCTGAAAGAGGTATTGAAGTGGATAAAGCTAAAGTTGATGCTATTGAAAAGATGCCATGTCCCAAGGACATCAAAGGTATAAGAAGTTTCCTTGGTCATGCCGGTTTTTATAGGAGGTTCATTAAGGACTTCTCAAAAATTTCTCGGCCTCTGACTAATCTATTACAAAAAGATATACCTTTCGTTTTTTATGATGATTTTGTAGAAGCATTTGAAATACTTAAGAAAGCATTGATTTCTGCACCTATCGTTCAGCCACCTGATTGGAATTTACCTTTTGAAATTATGTGTGATGCTAGCGATTATGCTGTAGGTGTTGTTCTAGGGCAAAGAGTTGATAAGAAATTAAATGTTATTCAATATGCTAGTAAAACTCTAGACAATGCCCAGAGAAATTATGCTACCACTGAAAAAGAATTTTTAGCAGTTGTTTTTGCTTGTGATGAGTTCAGACCCTATATTGTTGATTCTAAAGTAACTATTCACACTGATCATGCTGCTATTAAATATCTTATGGAAAAGAAAGATGCTAAACCTAGACTTATTAGATGGGTTCTCTTGCTACAAGAATTTGATTTGCATATTATTGATAGAAAGGGAGCTAAGAACCCCATTGCAGTAACTTGTCTAGGTTAGAAAATGTTCTTGATGACCCACTACCTATTGATGATAGCTTTCCTGATGAATAATTAAATGTCATAAATGCTTCTCGTACTGCTCCATGGTATGCTGATTATGCTAATTACATTGTTGCTAAATTTATACCACCTAGTTTCACATACCAGCAAAAGAAAAAGTTTTTCTATGATTTAAGACATTACTTCTGGGATGACCCACATCTTTATAAATAAGGAGTAGATGGTGTTATTAGGCATTGTGTACCTGAGCATGAACAGGAACAGATCCTATGCAAGTGTCACTCCGAGGCTTATGGAGGGCACAACGCTGGAGATAGAACTGCACATAAGGTATTGCAATCCGGTTTTTATTGGCCTACTCTCTTCAAGGATGCTCGTAAGTTTGTCTTATCTTGTGATGAATGTCAAAGAATTGGTAACATTAGTAGACGTCAAGAAATGCCTATGAATTATTCACTTGTTATTGAACCATTTGACGTTTGGGGCTTTGATTATATGGGACCTTTTCCTTCCTCTAATGGGTATACACATATTTTAGTTGCTGTTGATTACGTTACTAAGTGGGTAGAAGCTATTCCATCTTGTAGTGCTGATCATAACACCTCTATTAAGATGCTTAAAGAAGTTATTTTTCCAAGGTTTGGAGTCCCTAGATATTTAATGACTGATGGTGGTTCACATTTTATTCATGGTGCTTTTCGTGAAATGCTTGCTAAGTATGATGTTAATCATAGAATTGCATCTCCTTATCACCCACAGTCTAGTGGTCAAGTAGAATTGAGTAATAGAGAGCTCAAATTAATTTTGCAAAAGACTGTTAATAGATCCAGAAAGAATTGGTCCAAGAAACTTGATGATGCATTATGGGCCTATAGAACTGCATATAAAAATCCTATTGGCATTTCTCCATATAAAATAGTTTATGGAAAAGCATGTCATTTACCTCTCGAACTAGAACATAAGGCATACTGGGCCATTAAAGAGCTCAATTATGATTTCAAACTTGCTGGTGAGAAGAGGCTATTTGACATTACTCACTGGATGAATGGAGAACCCAAGCCTATGAGAATGCCAAGTTGTTTAAAGAAAAAGTTAAAATATGGCATGACAAAAGGATACAAAAGCGTGAGTTTAATTTAGGTGATTATGTATTGTTATACAACTCTCGTTTAAGATTTTTCGCAGGAAAACTTCTCTCTAAATGGGAAGGTCCTTACGTTATCGAGGAGGTCTATCGTTCCGGTGCCATAAAAATCAACAACTTCGAAGGCACAAATCCAAAGGTGGTGAACGGTCAAAGAATCAAACATTATATCTCAGGTAACCCTATAAATGTTGAAACTAATGTTATTGAAACCGTAACACCGGAGGAATACATAAGAGACACTTTCCAGAACGTTTCAGACTCCAAAAAGGAATAGGTATGTGGTACGGTAAGTAAGCCGACTCCAAAACAGTTCTAATGGCAAATTTTCTCCATTTTGGAATATTTAGAAAAATAGGAAAATAAGAAGCAGTCTGGTAAGGACACGAGGCTTCCACGAGGGTGGGAGGCGCGCCCTACCCCCTAGGCGCGCCCCCTGCCTCGTGGGCACCTCGTGCGCTCTCCGGACTACGTTTTCTTGCACGATACGTATTTTGGTCGGTAAAAATTCATTATATAATCTCCCGAAGGTTTTGACTCCTGTATCACGCAAATATCCTCTGTTCTTGTTTAAGAGCTGTTTCTGCCGCAGATTAGAGCAAGATGTCATCTCAGGATTCTGACGGAGAGAGCTATGTCTCACACCTCACTGCTGATCCCAATACCTATGGAGATCTATCTCCTTGTGGTCGAACTACGAATGAGGAGGAGGATTCTCATTTGATGAAGATCAAAGATTCATGTTTGGAGGAGGAAGATGTCCTTCTACCTCAACCTTGGGATATGCACATGAAGTTTAAGAAGTCTAGTCTCCCTAAGAGGGCTAAACTGTCTAACAACCGATCTATTCCTTCTCGTTTTTGGCAGAAAAGCAAAGGAGATTTATGCGACAAGATCTTGAAGCTGGAGTCGGAGGTCGATGATTTAAAGGAGGAAGTTGCTCTTCTCAATTACAACATGAAGAATCTGAAAGCACATTTGTCATCATCACCACCATCCCCTTCGCCAGCAAAAGAGATATAATCACATGGGTATGGGCACTCCCCTTGGCAACTGCCAAGCTTGGGGGAGGTGCCCCGGTATCGTATCACCATCACACTCCTATCTTTACCATTTTTCTTAGTTTGATCCTTTTGGTAATATCTTGATCTAGTAGAATAAAGTTTTAGTATGATTTAGTTTTGAGTTTTGCTTTATGATCCCTCTATGTAATTGAGTCCGTGAGCTATATATAATAAAGATTAGTGTTGAGTCAAGGGCTTGATTATCTTGCTATGATCATGAGGGAATAAAAGAAAAGAGAAAGAATAAAAAGAAAGAAAGAGATCATATTGATCTTATGGAGAGTAATGACTTCACATATAACGAGTATGATGATTAAAAGTTGTTGAGAGTTGACAAATATAGCTTTGGTCATCATTGCAATTAATAGGAAGTAATAAAGAAAGAGAGGTTTCACATATAAACACACTACCTTGGACATCTTTTATGATTGTGAGCACTCATTAAAATATGACATGCTAAAGAGTTGACGTTGGACAAGGAAGACAATGTAATGGGTTATGTTTTCTTATATCTGAAATAAAGTATATTGTCATGGATCATCCAACATGTTGAGCTTGCCTTTCTCTCTCATGCTAGCCAAATTCCTTGTACCAAGTAGAGATACTACTTGTGCTTTCAAATTCCCTAAACCCAGTTTTGCCATGAGAGCCCACCATATCTACCAATGGATTGAGTAAGATCCTTCAAGTAAGCTGTCATTGGTGCAAGCAATAAAAATTGCTCTCTAAATATGTATGATTTATTAGTGAGGAGAAAATAAGCTTTATACGATCTTGTGATGTGGAAGAAATAAAAGCGACAGACTACATAATAAAGGTCCATATCACAAGTGGCAATATAAAGTGACGTTCTTTTGCATTAAGATTTCGTGCATCCAACCATGAAAGCGCATGATGCTATCTCTTGAGCATTGCGTTGGATTTCCTTGAAGAGGAAAGGTGATGCAACACAGTAGCGTAAGTATTTCCCTCAGTTTTTGAGAACCAAGGTATCAATCCAGTAGGAGGCTACGCGCGAGTCCCTCGTACCTACACAAAACAAATAACTCCTCGCAACCAACGCGATAAGGGGTTGTCAATCCCTTCACGGTCACTTACGAGAGTGAGATCTGATAGAGATGATAGATAATATTTTTGGTATTTTTGTGATAAAGATGCAAAGTAAAAGCAAAGGAAAAAAAGTGTTGGAAGATTAATATGATGAAGATAGACCCGGGGGCCATAGGTTTCACTAGTGGCTTCTCTCAAGAGCATAAGTATTTTACGGCGGGTGAACGAATTACTATTGAGCAATTGACATAATTGAGGATAGTTATGAGAATATCCAGGTATGATCATGTATATAGGCATGACGTCCGAGACAAGTAGACCGACTCTTGCCTGCATCTACTACTATTACTCCACTCATCGACCGCTATCTAGCATGCCTCTAGAGTATTAAGTTCATGGAAGCAGAGTAACGCCTTAAGTAAGATGACATGATGTAGAGGGATAAATTCATGCAATATGATAAAAACCCCATCTTGTTATCCTTGATGGCAACAATACAATACGTGCCTTGCTGCCCCTACTGTCACTGGGAAAGGACACTACAAGATTGAACCCAAAGCTAAGCACTTCTCCCATTGCAAGAAAAACCAATCTAGTAGGCCAAACCGAACTGATAATTCAAAGAGACTTGCAAAGATAACCAATCATACATAAAAGAATTCAGAGAAGATTCAAATATTTTTCGTAGATAATCTTGATCATAAACCCACAATTCATCGGTCTCAACAAACACACCGCAAAAACAAGATTACATCGAATAGATCTCCACAAGAGAGGGGGAGAACATTGTATTGAGATCCAAAAAGAGAGAAGAAGCCATCTAGCTAATAACTATGGACCCGAAGGTCTGATGTAAACTACTCACACTTCATCGGAGAGGCTATGGTGATAATGTAGAAGCCCTCCGTGGTGGATGCCCCCTCCGGCGGAGCTCCGGAACAGGCCCCAAGATGGGATCTCATGGGTACAGAAAGTTGCGGCGGTGGAATTAGGTTTTTGGCTCCATATCTGATCATTTGGGGGTACGTAGGTATATATAGGAGGAAGAAGTATGTCGGTGGAGCAACATGGGGCCCACGAGGGTGGAGGGCGCATACAGGGGGTGGGCGCGCCCCTACCTCGTGCCCTCCTTGAAGCTTCCTTGACTTAGGGTCCAAGTCTCCTGGATCATGTTCGGTGAGAAAATCACGTTCGCGAAGGTTTCATTCCATTTGGACTCCGTTTGATATTCCTTTTCTGCGAAATTCTGAAATAGGCAAAAAAACAACAATTCTGGGCTGGGCCTTCGGTTAATAGGTTAGTCCCGAAAATAATATAAAAGTGGAAAATAAAGCCCAATATTGTCCAAAACAGTAGATAATATAGCATGGAGCAATAAAAATTATAGATACGTTGGAGACGTATCGGGCATCTAAGCTTAATTCCTGCTCGTCCTCGAGTAGGTAAATGATAAAAACAGAATTTTGATGCGGAGTGCTACTTGGCATAATTTCAATGTAATTCTTCTTAATTGTGGTATGAATATTCAGATCCGAAAGATTCAATACAAAAGTTCATATTGATATAAAAATAATAATACTTCAAGAATACTAACTAAGCAATTATGTCCTCTCAAAATAACATGGCCAAAGAAAGTTCATCCCTACAAAATCATATAGTTTAGTTATGCTCCATTTTCGTCACACAAGAATGATCTCATCATGCACAACCCCGATGACAAGCCAAGCAATTGTTTCATACTTTAGTAATCTCAAACTTATGGAGAAGCATGCGTTTGGGTTTATGCAGAACTATGGAGAAGCCTGCGTTGACAAGAAAGTGAGTGGGAGCTCTGTAGCATTTCTCATATTATATGTAGATGACATACTTTTGATGGGAAATGATATAGAACTATTGGACATCATTAAGGCCTACTTGAATAAAAGTTTTTCAATGAAGGACCTTGGAGAAGCTGCTTATATATTAGGCTTCAAGATCTATAGAGATAGATCGAGACGCCTCATAGGTCTTTCACAAAGCACATACCTTGATAAGATATTGAAGAAGTTCAAAATGGATCAGTCCAAGAAAGGGTTCTTGCCTGTATTATAAGGTGTGAAATTGAGCTCGGCTCAATGTCCGACCACGGCAGAAGATATAGAAGAGATGAGTGTCATCCCCTATGCATCAGCCATAGGGTCTATTATGTATGCCATGCTGTGTACCAGACATGATGTAAACCTTGCCGTAAGTTTGGTAGGAAGGTACCAAAGTAATCCCGACAAGGAACACTGGACAGCGGTCAAGAATATCCTGAAGTACCTAAAAAGGACTAAGGACATGTTTCTCGTTTATGGAGGTGACGAAGAGCTCGTCGTAAAGGGTTACGTCAACGCTAGCTTCGACACAAATCTGGATGACTCTAAGTCACAAACCAGATACGTGTATATGTTGAATGGTGGAGTAGTAAGCTGGTGCAGCTGCAAGCAGAGCAGTGGCGGGATCTACATGTGAAGCGGAGTACATGGCAGCCTCGGAGGCAGCGCATGAAGCGATTTGGGTGAAGGAGTTCATCACCGACCTAGGAGTCATACCCAATGCGTCGGGGCCGATCAAACACTTCTGTGACAACACTGGAGCTATTGCACTTGCCAAGGAGCCCAGGTTTCACAAGAAGACCAGGCACATCAAGCGTCGCTTCAACTCCATTCGTGAAAATGTTCAAGATGGAGACATAGAAATTTGCAAAGTGCATACGGATCTGAATGTCGCAGATCCGTTGATTAAACCTCTTCATGAAAGCAAAACATGATCAACACCAGAACTCTATGGGTGTTCGATTCATCACAATGTAACTAGATTATTGACTCTAGTGCAAGTGGGAGACTGTTGGAAATATGCCCTAGAGGCAATAATAAAAGGATTATTATTATATTTCCTTGTTCGTGATAATTGTCTTTTATTCATGCTATAATTGTATTATCCGGAAATCGTAATACACGTGTGAATACATAGACCACAACATGTCCCTAGTGAGCCTCTAGTTGACTAGCTCGTTGATCAATAGATAGTCATGGTTTCGACTATAGACATTGGATGTAATTGATAACGGATCACATCATTAGGAGAATGATGTGATGGACAAGACCCAATCCTAAGCATAGCACAAGATCGTAGTTCGTTTTGCTAGAGCTTTTCCAATGTCAAGTATCTTTTCCTTAGACCATGAGATCGTGTAACTCCCGGATACCGTAGGAGTGCTTTGGTGTACCAAACGTCACAACGAATCGGGTGACTATAAAGGTGCACTACGGTATCTCCGAAAGTGTCATTGGGTTGACACGGATCGAGGCTGGATTTGTCACTCCAGACACGGAGAGGTATCACTGGGCCCACTCGATAGTGCATCATCATAATGAGCTCAAAGTGACCAAGTGTCTGGTCATGGGATCATGCATTACGATCTGAGTAAAGTGACTTGCGATAACGAGATTGAACGAGGTATTGGGATACCGACGATCGAATCTCGGGCAAGTAACATACCGTCGACAAAGGGAATAGTATCTGAGGTTGCTTGAATCCTCGACATCGTGGTTCATCCGATGAGATCATCGAGGAGTATGTGGGAGCCAACATGGCTATCTAGATCCCGCTGTTGGTTATTGACCGAGAGCCGTCTCGGTCATGTTCGCATGTCTCCGAACCCGTAGGGTCTACACATGAAGGTTCGGTGACGCTAGGGTTGTATGAATATGAGTATGCAGCAAACCGAAAGTTGTTGAAGTCCGGATGAGATCCCGGACGTCACGAGGAGTTCGGAATGGTCCGGAGGTAAAGAATTATATATCTGAAGTGCTGTTTGACCATCGGGAAAGTTTCGAGGTCACCGGATTGTACTGGGATCACCGGAAGGGTCCCGGGTCCACGGGTGGGGCCACCTATCCCGGAGGGCCCGTGGGCTGAAGTGGGAGGAACCAGCCTCGGTGGGCTGGTGCGCCCCACTTGGCCCCCCGCGCCTAGGTTTGGAAACCCTAGGGTGGGGCGCACCACTGCCTTGGGGCACTCCACCCTCGGCCGCCCCCTTGGGAGATTCCCATCTCGGGGCGGCGCCCCTGGGGCCTATATAAAGGAGGGGGAAGGGAGGGCAGCCGCACCCTGAGTCTTGGCGCCTCCCTTCCCCTGCTACACCTCTTCCTCCTCCCGTAGTTGCTTGGCGAAGCCCTGCCGGAGACCTGCTGCATCCACCACCACGCCGTCGGTTGCTGGATCTTCATCAACCTCTCCTTCCCCCTTGCTGGATCAAGACGGAGGAGACGTCACGCTGACCGTACGTGTGTTGAACGCGGAGGTGCCGTCCGTTCGGCGCTAGGATCTCCGGTTATTTGGATCACGACGAGAACGACTCCCTCAACCCCGTTCTCTTGAACGCTTCCGCACGCGATCTACAAGGGTATGTAGATGCATCTCTCTCTCTCTCTCTCTCGTTGCTAGATGAACTCATAGATGGATCTTGGTGAACGTAGGAAAATTTTATTTTATGGAACGTTCTCCAATAGTGGCATCATGAGCTAGGTCTATACGTAGTTCTCTATTGCACGAGTAGAACACAATTTGTTGTGGGCGTAAATGTTGTCAACTTTCTTGCCGCTACTAGTCTTATCTTGCTTCAGCGGTATTGTGGGATGAAGCGGCCCGGACCGACCTTACACGTACGCTTACGTGAGACATGTTCCACCGACTGACATGCACTTGTTGCATAAGGTGGCTAGCGGGTGTCTGTCTCTCCCACTTTAGTTGGAGCGGATTCGATTAAAAGGGTCCTTATGAAGGGTAAATAGAAGTTGACAAATCACGTTGTGGCTTTCACGTAGGTAAGAAAACATTCTTGCTAGAACCCTATTGCAGCCACGTAAAAACTTGCAACAATAATTAGAGGACGTCTAACTTGTTTTTGCAGCAAGTGTTTTGTGATGTGATATGGCCAAAGTTGTGATGAATGATGAATGATATATATGTGATGTATTAGATCATGTTCTTGTAATAGGAATCACGACTTGCATGTCGATGAGTATGACAACCGGCAGGAGCCATAGGAGTTGTCTTTATTTTTTGTATGACCTGCGTGTCATTGAGAAACGCCATGTAAATTACTTTACTTTATTGCTAAACGTGTTAGCCATAGTAGTAGAAGTAATAGTTGGCGAGCAACTTCATGGAGACACGATGATGGAGATCATGATGATGGAGATCATGGTGTCATGCGGTGACAAGATGATCATGGAGCCCTCAAGATGAAGATCAAAGGAGCTATATGATATTGGCCATATCATGTCACTACTATATAATTGCATGTGATGTTTATTATGTTTATGCATCTTGTTTACTTAGAACGACGGTAGTAAATAAGATGATCCCTTATAATAATTTCAAGAAAGTGTTCTCCCTAACTGCGCGCGTTGCTAAAGTTAAATCGTTTCAAGCACCACGTGATGATCGGGTGTGATAGATTCTTACGTTCACATACAACGGGTGTAAGACAGTTTTACACATGCAAAACACTTAGGTTAACTTGACGAGCCTAGCATGTACAAACATGGCCTCGGAACACAAGAGACCGAAAGGTCGAACATGAGTCGTATGGAAGATACGATCAACATGGAGATGTTCACCGACGATGACTAGTCCGTCTCACGTGATGATCGGACACGGCCTAGTCGACTCGGATCATGTAACACTTAGATGACTAGAGGGATGTCAAATCTGAGTGGGAGTTCATTATATAATTTGATTAGATGAACTTAATTATCATGAACATTAGTCTAAAATATTTGCAAAATGTCTTGTAGATCAAATGGACAACGCTCATGTCACCATGAACTTCAACGCGTTCCTAGAAAACCAAGCTGAAAAGCGATGGCAACAACTATTCGGACTGGGTCCGAACACGAGATCATCCTCATAGCAGCCAAGAAACAATATGTCCTAGAAGCACCGCTAGGTGAAGCACCCATCCCAGAGAACCAAGACGTTATGAACGCTTGGCAGTCTCGTGCTGATTATTACTCCGTCGTTCAGTGCGACATGCTTTACAGCTTAGAACCGGGGCTCCAAAAGTGTTTTGAGCAACACGGAGCATATGAGATGTTCGAGGAGCTGAAAATGGTTTTCCAAGCTCATGGCGGGTCGAGATATGAAGTCTCCGACAAGTTCTATAGTTGTAAGGCGGAGGAAAATAGTTCTGTCGGTGAGCACATACTCAAAATGTCCAGGTTGCACAACCGCTTTGTCCCACTGGACATTAACCTCCCGGACGAGGCGGTCATTGACAGAATCCTTGATTGCTCCCACCGAGCTACAAGAGCTTTGTGATGAACTACAATATGCGGGGATGGTGAAAACTATTCCTGAAGTATTTTCAATGCTGAAGTCAGTAGAGGTAGAAATCAAGAAGGAACATCAAGTGTTGATGGTCAATAAAACCACTAAGTTCTAGAAGGGCAAGGGTAAGAAGAACTTCAAGAAGGACGGCAAGGATGTTGCCGCGCCCGGTAAGCCAGTTGCCGGGAAGAAGTTAAAGAATGGACCCAAGCCTGAGACTGGGTGCTTTTATTGCAAAGGGAAGGGTCACTGGAAGCGGAACTGCCCCAAATACTTAGCAGACAAGAAGGCCGACAACACTAAAGGTATATTTGATATACATGTAATTGATGTGTACCTTACCAGTACTCGTAGTAACTCCTGGGTATTTGATACCGGTGCCGTTTCTCATATATGTAACTCACAGCAGGAGCTGCGGAATAAGCGGAGACTAGCAAAGGACGAGGTGACGAAGCGCATCAGGAATGGTTCCAAGGTCGATGTGATCGCCGTCGGCACGCTACCTCTACATTTACCTACGGGATTAGTTTTAAACCTCAATAATTGTTATTTAGTGCCAAGTTTGAGCATGAACATTGTATCAGGATCTCGTTTAATGCGAGATGGCTACTCATTTAAATCCGAGAATAATGGTTGTTCTATTTATATGAGAGATATGTTTTATGGTCATGCTCCGATGGTCAATGGTTTATTCTTAATGAATCTCGAACGTGATGTTACACATATTCATAGTATGAATATCAAAAGATGTAAAGTTGATAACGATAGTCCCACATACTTGTGGCACTGCCGCCTTGGTCACATTGGTGTCAAGCGCACGAAGAAGCTCCATGCTGATGGACTTTTAGAGTCTCTCGATTATGAATCATTTGACACATGCGAACCATGCCTTATGGGCAAAATGACCAAGACTCCGTTCTCGGAACAATGGAGCGAGCAACCAACTTATTGGAAATCATACATACCGATGTGTGCGGTCCAATGGCGTTGAGGCTCATGGAGGATATCGTTATGTTCTCACTCTCACCGATGACTTGAGTAGATATGGGTATGTCTACTTGATGAAACACAAGTCTGAGACCTTTGAAAAGTTCAAGGAATTTCAGAATGAGGTAGAGAATCAACGTGACCGAAAAATAAAGTTCTTACGATCAGATCGTGGAGGAGAATATTTAAGTCACGAATTTGGTACACTTAAGGAAATGTGGAATCGTTTCACAACTCACGCTACTGGAACACCTCAGCGTAACGGTGTGTCCAAACATCGTAATCGCACTCTATTGGATATGGTGCGATCTATGATTTCTCTTACTGATTTACCGCTATCATTTTGGGGATACGCTCTAGAGACAGCTACATTCACTTTAAATAGGGCACCGTCTAAATCCGTTGAGACGACACCGTATGAATTATGGTTTGGGAGGAAACCTAAGCTGTCGTTTCTAAAAGTTTGGGGATGCGATGCTTATGTCAAGAAACTTCAACCTGAAAAGCTCGAACCCAAGTCGGAAAAGTGCGTCTTCATAGGATACCCCAAGGAAACCATTGGGTATACCTTCTACCTTAGATCCGAAGGCAAGATCTTTGTTGCCAAGAACAGATCCTTTCTGGAAAAAGAGTTTCTTTCGAAAGGAGTAAGTGGGAGGAAAGTAGAACTTGATGAAGTACTACCTCTTGAACAGCAAAGTAGTGCAACTCAGGAAAATGTTCCTGTGGTGCCAACACCGATTGGAGAGGAAATTAATGATGATGATCAAGGTACTTCGGATCAAGTTGCTACTGAACTTCGTAGGTCCACAAGGACACGTTCCACACCAGAGTGGTATGGCAACCCTGTCCTGGAAATCATGTTGTTGGACAACGGTGAACCTTCGAACTATGAAGAAGCGATGGCGGGCCCAGATTCCAACAAATGGCTTGAAGCCATGCAATCCGAGATAGGATCCATGTATGAAAACAAAGTATGAACTTTGACAGACTTGCCAGATGATCGGCGAGCGATAGAAAACAAATGGATCTTTAAGAAGAAGACGGACGCGGATGGTAATGTTACCATCTATAAAGCTCGACTTGTCACTAAAGGTTATCGGCAAGTTCAAGGGGTTGACTACGATGAGACTTTCTCTCCCGTAGCGAAGCTGAAGTCTGTCCGAATCATGTTAGCAATTGCCGCATACTATGACTATGAGATATGGCAAATGGACGTCAAAACGGCATTCCTTAACGGCTATCTTAAGGAAGAACTGTATATGATGCAGCCGGAAGGTTTTGTCGACCCTAAGAATGCTAACACGGTATGCAAGCTCCAGCGATCCATTTATGGGCTGGTGCAAGCATCTCGGAGTTGGAACATTCGCTTTGATGAGATGATCAAAGCATTTGGGTTTATGCAGACTTATGGAGAAGCCTGCGTTTACAAGAAAGTGAGTGGGAGCTCTGTAACATTTCTCATGTTATATGTAGATGACATACTTTTGATGGGAAATGATATAGAACTATTGGACATCATTAAGGCCTACTTGAATAAAAGTTTTTCAATGAAGGACCTTGGAGAAGCTGCTTACATATTAGGCATCAAGATCTACAGAGATAGATCAAGATGCCTCATAGGTCTTTCACAAAGCACATACCTTGATAAGATATTGAAGAAGTTCAAAATGGATCAGTCCAAGAAAGGGTTCTTGCCTCATTACAAGGTGTGAAGTTGAGCTCGGCTCAATGTCCCACCACGGCGAAGATATAGAAGAGATGAGTGTCATCCCTATGCATCAGCCATAGGGTCTATTATGTATGCCATGTTGTGTACAGACTGATGTAAACCTTGCCGTAAGTTTGATAGGAAGGTACCAAAGTAATACCGCAAGGAACTTTGGACAGCGGTCAAGAATATCCGAAGCACTTGGAAAAGGACTAAGGACATGTTTCTCGTTTATGGAGGTGACGAAGAGCTCGTCAGAAGGGTTACGTCGACGCTTAGCTTCGACACAGATCTGGATGACTCTAAGTCACAAACCGGATACGTGTATATGTTGAATGGTGGAGCAGTAAGCTGGTGCAGCTGCAAGCAGAGCGTCGTGGCGGGATCAAACTCTTCTGTGACAACACTGGAGCTATTGCACTTGCCAAGGAGCCCAGGTTTCACAAGAAGACCAGGCACATCAAGCGTCGCTTCAACTCCATTCGTGAAAATGTTCAAGATGGAGACATAGAAATTTGCAAAGTGCATACGGATCTGAATGTCGCAGATCCGTTGACTAAACCTCTTCTGCGAGCAAAACATGATCAACACCAGAACTCTATGGGTGTTCGATTCATCATAATGTAACTAGATTATTGGCTCTAGTGCAAGTGGGAGACTGTTGGAAATATGCCCTAGAGGCAATAATAAAAGGATTATTATTATATTTCCTTGTTCGTGATAATTGTCTTTTATTCATGCTATAATTGTATTATCCGGAAATCGTAATACATGTGTGAATACATAGACCACAACATGTCCCTAGTGAGCCTCTAGTTGACTAGCTCGTTGATCAATAGATAGTCATGGTTTCCTGACTATAGACATTGGATGTCATTGATAACGGGATCACATCATTAGGAGAATGATGTGATGGACAAGACCCAATCCTAAGTATAGCACAAGATCGTGTAGTTCGTTTTGCTAGAGCTTTTCCAATGTGAAGTATCTTTTCCTTAGACCATGAGATCGTAACTCCGGATACCGTAGGAGTGCTTTGGGTGTACCAAGCGTCACAACGGCTGGGTGACTATAAAGGTGCACTACAGGTATCTCGAAAGTGTCTGCATTGGGTTGACACGGATCGAGGCTGGATTTGTCACTCCGTATTACGGAGAGGTATCCTTGGGCCCACTCGGTAGTGCATCATCATAATGAGCTCAAAGTGACCAAGTGTCTGGTCACGGGATCATGCATTACTGATGCGAGTAAAGTGACTTGCCGTAACGAGATTGAACGAGGTATTGGGATACCGACGATCGAATCTCGGGCAAGTAACATACCGTCGACAAAGGGAGTAGTATACGGGTTGCTTGAATCCTCGACATCGTGGTTCATCCGATGAGATCATCGAGGAGTATGGGAGCCAACATGGGTATCCAGATCCTGCTGTTAGTTATTGACGGAGAGCCGTCTCGGTCATGTGCGCATGTCTCCGAACCCGTAGGGTCTACACACTTAAGGTTCGGTGGACGCTTAGGGTTGTATGAATATGAGTATGCAGCAAACCGAAAGTTGTTGAGTCCGGATGAGATCCCGGACGTCATGAGGAGTTCGGAATGGTCGAAGGTAAAGAATTATATATACGAAGTGCTGTTTCGGCTATCGGGAAAGTTTTGAGGTCACCCGGTATAGTACCGGGACCACCGGAAGGGTCCCGGGGGTCCACCGGGTGGGGCCACCTATCCCGGAGGGCCCCGTGGGCTGAAGTGGGGAGGGAACCAGCCCCTGGTGGGCTGGTGCGCCTCACCAGGGCCCCGCGCCTAGGGTTGGAAACCCTAGGGGGGGGGCGCACCACTTGCCTTGGGGGGCACTCCACCCCGGCCGCCGCCTTGGGAGATTCCCATCTCGGGGCCGCCCCCTCTGGGGCCTACATAAAGGAGGGGGGGAGGGAGGGCAGCCGCACCCTGAGTCTTGGCGCCTCCCTCCCCCTGCTACACCTCTTGCTCCTCCCGTAGTTGCTTGGCGAAGCCCTGCCGGAGCCCTGCTGCATGCACCACCACGCCGTCGTGCTGCTGGATCTTCATCAACCTCTCCTTCCCCCTTGCTGGATCAAGACGGAGGAGACGTCACGCTGACCGTATGTGTGTTGAACGCGGAGGTGCCGTCCGTTCGGCGCTAGGATCTCCGGTGATTTGGATCACGACGAGAACGACTCCCTCAACCCCGTTCTCTTGAACGCTTCCGCACGCGATCTACAAGGGTATGTAGATGCATCTCTCTCTCTCGTTGCTAGATGAACTCATAGATGGATCTTGGTGAACGTAGGAAAATTTTATTTTATGCAACGTTCTCCAACAACTCTCATGATAGATTCATATGGTAATTTTATTTTCTTCCTAGGGAAGTGTTCCATGCCTTTCTTTAATGGAAATTGGAATCTAATATCCCCTTCCTTCATATCAATAATTGCAGCGATTGTTCTAAGAAAAGGTCTACCAAGAATAATAGGACATGAAGGATTGCAATCTATATCAAGAACGATAAAATATACGGGCACATAATTCCTATTTGCAACAATAAGAACATCATTAATTCTTCCCATAGGTTTCTTAATAGTGGAATCCGCAAGGTGCAAGTTTAGAGAGCAATCATCAAAATCGTGGAAATCTAGCAAATCGCACAAAGTTTTGGGAATAGTGGAAACACTAGCACCCAAATCATATAAAGCATAGAATTCATGATCCTTAATCTTAATTTTAATAGTTGGTTCCCACTCATCATAAAGGTTTCTAGGGATAGAGACTTCCAACTCAAGTTTTTCTTCATAAGATTGCATCAAGGCATCAACGATATGTTTAGTAAACGCTTTATTTTGACTATAAGCATGAGGAGAATTTAGCACGGATTGTAACAAGGAAATACAATCAATTAAAGAGCAACTTTCATAATTAAATTCCTTGAAATCCAAAATAGTGGGTTTAGCAACATCTAGGGTTTTGCTTTCTTCAATCCCACCTTTATCAATTTTAGCATCAAGATCTAAAAACTCCGAATTTTTGGAACGCCTTCTAGGTAAGGGTGGATCATATTCAGTCCCATCATTATCAAGATTCATATTGCAAAACAAAGATTTAATATGGGACACATCAATAACTTTTAGATCTTCATCTTTATTTTCATAGGAACTAGAAGAACACGCTTTAATAAAGGCATCTTTCGTAGCACGCATCCTAGCGGTTCTTTCTTTGCACTCATAAATGGAATTTCACATGGCTTTGAGAGACTCATTGATATCATGCTTAGGAGGAATAGATCTAAGCTTTAAGGAATCAACATCAAGAGAAATTCTATCAACGTTCCTAGCCAATTCATCAACTTTAAGTAATTTCTCTTCAAGCAAAGCATTAAAATTCTTTTGCGAATTCATAAACTCTTTAACAATAGTCTCAAATTCAGAGGGCATCTTATTAAAATTTCTATAAGAGTTGTTGTAGGAATTTCCATAATTATTAGAGGAATTACTAGGATAAGGCCTAGGATTAAAGTTTCCTCTATACGCGTTGTTACCAAAATTATTCCTACCAACAAAATTCACATCCATAGATTCATTATTATTCTCAATCAAAGTAGACAAACACATATCATTAGGATCATAAGAAACACTTTTAGTAGCAAATAATTTCATAAGTTCATCCATCTTTCCACTCAAAACATTGATTTCTTTTATCGCATGCACTTTTTTATTAGTAGATCTTTCAGTGTGCCATTGAGAATAATTAACCATAATATTATCTAGGAGTTTAGTAGCTTATCCTAAAGAGTTTCCATAAAAGTGCCTCCCGTGGCCGAATCTAAAAGATTTCTAGAAGCAAAATTCAATCCGGCATAAATTTTTTGTATAATCATCCACAAATTCAAACCATCAGTAGGGCAATTACGTATCATTAATTTCATCCTCTCCCAAGCTTGTGCAACATGTTCATGATCAAGTTGCTTAAAATTCATAATATCATTTCTAAGAGAGATGATCTTAGCGGGAGGAAAATACTTAGAGATAAAAGCATCTTTGCACTTGTTCCAAGAATCAATACTATTTTTAGGCAAAGACGAAAACCAAGCTTTAGCATGATCTCTGCTTTAAAAAGAAATAGCTTCAATTTAACAATATCATTATCAACATCTTTCTTCTTTTGCATATCACACAAATCAACGAAGCTATTTAAATGAGTAGCGGCATCTTCACTAGGAAGGCCGGCGAATTGGTCTTTCATGACAAGATTCAACAAAGCAGTATTGATTTCACAAGATTCATTATTGGTAAGAGGAGCAATCGGAGTGCTAAGGCAATCATTATTGTTGGTATTGGTAAAGTCACACAATTTGGTATTATCTTGAGCCATCGTGACAGACAAGCAATCCAACACACGAGCAAACAAAAAGCAAGCGAGAAAAAGGCAAACGGAAAAGAGAGGGCGAATAAAACGACAAGGGTGAAGTGGGGGAGAGGAAAACGAGAGGCAAATGGAAAATAATGCAATGCGGAGATAAGGGATTGTGATGGGTACTTGGTATGTTGACTTTTGCGTAGACTCCCCGACAGCGGCGCCGAAATTCTTCTTGCTACCTCTTGAGCACTGCGTTGGATTTCCTTGAAGAGGAAAGGTGATGCAGCATAGTAGCGTAAGTATTTCCCTCAGTTTTGAGAACCAAGGTATCAATCCAAAGAGGAGGCTACGCCGAGTCCCTCGTACCTACACAAAACAAATAACTCCTCGCAACCAACACGATAAGGGGTTGTCAATCCCTTCACGGTCACTTACGAGAGTGAGATCTGATAGAGATGATAGATAATATTTTTGGTATTTTTGTGATAAAGATGCAAAGTAAAATAAAAGCAAAGTAAAAGCAAAGGAAACAAAAAAGTGTTGGAAGATTAATATGATGAAGATAGACCCGGGGGCCATAGGTTTCACTAGTGGCTTCTCTCAAGAGCATAAGTATTTTACGGTGGGTGAACAATTCATGTTGAGCAATTGATGAATTGAGCATAGTTATGAGAATATCTAGGTATGATCATGTATATAGGCATCACGTCCGAGACAAGTAGACCGACTCCTTCCTGCATCTACTACTATTACTCCACTCATCGACCGCTATCCAGCATGCATCTAGAGTATTAAGTTCATGGAAATAGAGTAACACCTTTACAAGATGACATGATGTAGAGGGATAAATTCATGCAATATGATAAAAAACCCATCTTGTTATCCTCAATGGCAACAATACAATACGTGCCTTGCTGCCCCTACTGTCCCTGGGAAAGGACACAGCAAGATTGAAGCGAAAGCTAAGCACTTCTCCCATTGCAAGAAAAACCAATCTAGTAGGCCAAACCAAACTGATAATTTGAAGAGACTTGCAAAGATAACCAATCATACATAAAAGAATTCAGAGAAGATTCAAATATTGTTCATAGATAATCTTGATCATAAACCCACAATTCGGTCTCAACAAACACACCGCAAAAAGATTACATCAAATAGATCTCCACGAGAGAGGGGGAGAACATTGTATTGAGATCCAAAAAGAGAGAAGAAGCCATCTAGCTAATAACTATGGACCCGAAGGTCTGAGGTAAACTACTCACACTTCCTCGGAGAGGCTATGGTGATGATGTAGAAGCCCTCCGTGGTGGATGCCCCCTCCGGCGGAGCTCCAGAACAGGCCCCCAGATGGGACTCGTGGGTACAGAAGGTTGCGGCGGCGGAATTAGGTTTTTGGCTCCGTATCTGATCGTTTGGGGGTACGTAGGTGTATATAGGAGGAAGAAGTACGTCGGTGGAGCAACGTGGGGCCCATGAGGGTGGAGGGCGCGCCCCCTACCTCGTGCCCTCCTCAAAGCTTCCTTGACTTAGGGTCCAAGTCTCCTGGATCATGTTCGGTGAGTGAGGGAGTCCTGGACTAGGGGGTGTCCGGATAGCCGAACTATCATCACGGTCGTACTCCAAAGACTATGAAGATACAAGATTGAAGACTTCGTCCCGCGTCCGGATGGGACTTCCCTTGGCGTGGAAGGCAAGCTTGGCGATACGGATATGTAGATCTCCTACCATTGTAACCGACTCTGTGTAACCCTAACCTACCCGTGTCTATATAAACCGGAGGGTTTTAGTCCGTAGGACGAACAACAATCATACCATAGGCTAGCTTTTAGGATTTAGCCTCTCTGATCTCGTGGTAGATCTACTCTTGTACTACCCATATCATCAATATTAATCAAGCAGGAGTAGGGTATTACCTCCATCGAGAGGGCCCGAACCTGGGTAAAAACATCGTGTCCCTTGTCTCCTGTTACCATCTGCCTAGACGCACAGTTCGGGACCCCCTACCCGAGATCCGCCGGTTTTGACACTGACATTGGTGCTTTCATTGAGAGTTCCTCTGTGTCGTTACCGATAGGCCCGATGGCTCCTTCGATCATCAACAACGACGCGGTCTAGGGTGAGACTTTTCTCCCCGGGCAGATCTTCGTATTCGGCGGCTTTGCATTGCGGGCCAATTCGCTTGGCCATCTGGAGCAGATCGAAAGCTACGCCCCTGGCCATCAGGTCAAATTTGGAAGTTTGAACTATACGGACGATGTCCGCGGAGACTTGATCTTCGATGGATTCAAGCCGCAGCCGAGCGTGCCGCACTGTCTCGATGGGTATGATCTAGATCTGCCGCCGAACAGTGCCCTGGAGGCCGCACCAGCATCCGCTCCGACCCTCAATCCGGAGCCGGATTCCCCGATCGAGGACGAGTGGTTGGACACCACCTCGAGGCCTATGATCTGTACGGCGATTGAGCCAAACTCCATCCCTGTCCTTTGTGAAGACCTTGACTCCAGGGTGCCGGACTCCTCTCCGGACTCCGAACCCTCCGCGCCCGTGCCAATCGAATCCGATTGGGCGCCGGTCATGGAGTTCATTGCCGCGGACATCTTTCAGCACTCGCCCTTTGGCGACATCCTGAATTCACTAAAGTCTCTCTCTTTATCCGGAGAGCCCTGGCCGGACTACGGACAGGAAAGTTGGGATGCGGACGACGAAGAAATTCAACGCCCACCCACCACCCACTTTGTAGCCACTGTCGATGATTTAACCGACATGCTCGACTTCGAATCCGAAGACATCGACGGTATGGACGATGACGCCGGAGACGACCAAGACCCAATGCCTACAGGGCATTGGAAGGCCACCTCGTCATACGACATATACATGGTGGACATCCCAAAAGATGGGAACGGCGATGGAACAACGGAGGATGACCCCTCCAAGAAGCAACCGAAGCGCCGACGTCAGCGGCGCCGCTCTAAATGAAGGAAATATGCCCTAGAGGCAATAATAAAGTTATTATTTATTTCCTTATATCATGATAAATGTTTATTATTCATGCTAGAATTGTATTAACCGGAAACATAATACATGTGTGAATATATAGACAAACAAGTATGTCACTAGTATGCCTCTACTTGACTAGCTTGTTAATCAAAGATGGTTATGTTTCCTAACCATGAACAAGGAGTTGTTATTTGATTAACAAGGTCACATCATTAGTTGAATGATCTGATTGACATGACCCATTCCGTTAGCTTAGCACTCGATCGTTTAGTATGTTGCTATTGCTTCCTTCATGACTTATACATGTTCCTATGACTATGAGATTATGCAACTCCGTTTACGGAGGAACACTTTGGTACTACCAAACGTCACAACGAATCGGGTGATTATAAAGGAGTACTACAGGTGTCTCCAAAGGCAGATGTTGGGTTGGCGTATTTCGAGATTAGGATTTGTCCTCCGAATGTCGGAGAGGTATCTCTGGGCCCTCTCGGTAATGCACATCACTTAAGCCTTGCAAGCATTGCAACTAATGAGTTAGTTGCGAGATGATGTATTACGGAACGAGTAAAGAGACTTGCGGTGGCGAGATTGAACTAGGTATTGGATACCGACGATCGAATCTCGGGCAAGTAACATACCGATGACAAAGGGAACAAAGTATGTTGTTATGCGGTTTGACCGATAAAGATCTTCAGAGAATATGTAGGAGCCAATATGGGCATCCAGGTTCCGCTATTGGTTATTGACCAAGAATAGTTCTAGGTCATGTCTACATAGTTCTCGAACCCGTAGGGTCCGCACGCTAAGGTTTGATGGCGGTTATATTATGAGTTTATGAGTTTTGATGTACCGAAGGAGTTCGGAGTCCCGGATGAGATCGGGGACATGACGAGGAGTCTCGAAATGGTCGAGACGTAAAGATCGATATATTGGACGACTATATTCGGAGTTCGGAAAGGTTCCGAATGATTCGGGTATTTTTCCGAGTACCGGGGAGTTACGGGATTACGGGAGAAGTAATGGGCCTTGATGGGCTTTAGTGGGAAGAGGAAAAAAAAGGCTGCTGCGCCCCTCCCTCTAGTCCGAATTGGACTAGGGAAAGGGGCGGACACCTCTCCTTCTCCTCCTATTCCTTCTCCCTTCCTCCCTTTTGGTGGACTCCTACTAGGACTTGGAGTCCTAGTAGGAATCCATATCCTGGCCGCACCTTTGCCTTGGCGGCCTCCTCCTCCTCCATCCTTTATATATGGGGCAGGGGCACCCCATAGACACACAAGTTGATCTACGGATCTTGCCTTAGCCGTGTGCGGTGCCCCTTCCACCATATTCCACTTCGGTTATATCGTCATGAGCTTAGGAGAAGCCCGCGCCGGAGAATCATATCGTCGCGGAGCTTAGGCGAAGCCCTGCGTCGGTGGAGCATCAACATCGCTACCACGCCGTCGTCTTGACGGAACTCATCCCGACACTTTGCTGGATCGAGTCCGGGATTGTCATCGAGCTGAGCGTGTGCAGAACTCGGAGGTGCCGTCGTTCGGTGCTTGGATCGGTCGGATCGTGGAGGCGACGACTACATCAACAGCGTTGTTATAACGCTTCGCTTTCGGTCTCACGAGTGCGTGGACGGATACTCTATCCTCTCGTTGCTATGCCATCACCATGGTCTTGCGTGATCGTAGGAAAATTTTTGAAATTACTACGTTCCCCAACGAGTGGTATCGAGCCTGGTTTTATGCGTTGATGTCATATGCACGAGTAGAACACAAGTGAGTTGTGGGCGATACAAGTCATACTACCTACCAGCATGTCATACTTTGGTTCAGCGGTATTGTGAGATGAAGCGGCCCGGACCGACATTACGCAGACGCTTACGCGAGACTGGTTTCACCGCTGTGAGCACTCGTTGCTTAAAGGTGATTGGCGGGTGTCTGTCTCTCTCACTTTAGTTGAACCGAGTGGCTACGCCCGGTCCTTGAGAAGGTTAAAACGGAGTCTATTTGACGAAGTATCGTTGTGGTTTTGATGCGAGGTAAGAACGGTTCTTGCTCAGCCCGTAGCAGCCACGTAAAACTTGCAACAACAAAGTAGAGGACGTCTAACTTGTTTTTGCAGGGCATGTTGTGATGTGATATGGTCAAGACGTGATGCTATATTTTATTGTATGAGATGATCATGTTTTGTAACCGAGTTATCGGCAATGGCAGGAGCCATATGGTTGTCGCTTATTGTATGAAATGCAACGCCATGTAATTGCTTTACTTTATCACTAAGGAGTAGCGATAGTCGAGAAGCAATAGTTGGCGAGACGACAACGATGCTACGATGGAGATCAAGGTGTCGCGCCGGTGGCGATGGTGATCATGGCGGTGCTTCGGAGATGGAGATCACAAGCACAAAATGATGATGGCCATATCATATCACTTATATTGATTGCATGTGATGTTAATCCTTTATGCATCTTATCTTGCTTTGATTGACGGTAGCATTATAAGATGATCCCTTACTAAATTATCAAGAAGTGTTCTCCCGAGTATGCACCGTTGCGAAAGTTCTTCGTCTTTGAGACACCACGTGATGATCGGGTGTGATAGGCTCTACGTTCAAATACAACGGGTGCAAAACAGTTGCACACGCAGAATACTCAGGTTATACTTGACGAGCTATGCATATAAGATATGACCTCGGAACACGGAGACCGAAAGGTCGAGCGTGAATCATATAGTAGATATGATCAACATATTGATGTTCACCATTGAAACTACTCCATCACACGTGATGATCGGTCATGGTGTAGTTGATATGGATCACGCAATCACTTAGAGAATTGGAGGATATTTTTCTAAGTGGGAGTTCTTAAGTAATATGATTAATTGAACTTTAATTTATCATGAACTTAGTCCTGGTAGTATTTTGCAAATTATGTTGTAGATCAATAGCTCGCGTTGTTGCTTCCCTATGTTTTTATATGTGTTCCTAGAGAAAATTGTATTGAAAAATGTTAGTAGCAATGATGCGGATTGGATCCGTGATCTGAGGTTTATCCTCATTGCTGCGCAGAAGAATTATGTCCTTAATGCACCGCTAGGTGCAGACCTATTGCAGGAGCAGATGCAGGCGTTATGAACGTTTGGCTAGCTCAATATGAGCGATCTGAGGCGTTATGAACGTTTGGCTAGCTCAATATGATGACTACTTGATAGTTTAGTGCACCATGCTTAACGGCTTAGAATCGGGACTTCAAAGACGTTTTGAACGTCATGGACCATATGAGATGTTCCAGAATTGAAGTTAATATTTTTAGCAAATACCGAGTTGAGAGATATGAAGTCTCCAACAAGTTCTATAGCTAAAAGATGGAGGAGAATCGCTCAACTAGTGAGCATGTGCTCAGATTGTGCGAGTACTTCAATCACTTGAATCAAGTGGGAGTTAATCTTCGAGATAAGATAGTGATTGATGAATTCTCTAGTCACCATCACTAAGTTAGTAGAACTTCGTGATGAACTATAGTATGCAAGGGATGACGAAAAAGATTCTCGAGCTCTTCGCGATGCTAAAATCGCGAAGGTAGAAATCAAGAAAAACATCAAGTGTTGATGGTTGACAAGACTAGTAGTCTCAAGGAAAATGGCAAAGGGAAGAAGGGAACTTCAAATGGAACGGCAAGCAAGTTGCTGCTCGAGTAAAGAAGCCCAAGTCTAGACCTAAGCCCGAGACCGAGTACTTTTGCTGCAATGGAACTGGTCTTTGAAGCGGAACTACCCTCAATATTTGGTGGATAAGAAGGATGGCAAAGTGAACAAGGTTATATTTGATATACAGGTTATTGATGTGTACCTTACTAGTGTTTATAGTAGCCCTGAGTATTTGATACTGTTAGGTTGCTAAGATTAGTAACTCAAACAGGAGTTCTGAGAATAAACAGAGACTAGTTGAAGGAAAGTGACGATGAGTGTTGGAAGTAGTTCCAAGATTGATATGATCATCATCGCACACTCCCTATACTTTCGGGATTAGTGTGGAACCTAAATAAGTGTTATTTGGTGTTGAGCATAAATATGATTTGATCATGTTTATTGCAATACTGTTATTCATTTAAGTAAGAGAATAAATTGTTGTTCATTTACATGAATAAAACCTTATATGGTTACACACTCAATGAAAATGGTTCATTGGATCTCGATCATAGTGATACACATATTCATAATATTGAAACCAAAAGATGCAAAGTTAATAATGATAGTGCAACTTATTTATAGCACTGCCGTTTAGGTCATATTGGTGTAAAGCGCATGAAGAAACTCCATCTTGATGGATTTTGGAATCACTTGATTATGAATCATTTGATACTTGCGAACCGTGCCTTTTGGGCAAGATGACTGAAACTCCGTTGTTGGAACAATGGAACGAGATCTTGACTTATTGGAAATAATACATACCGATGTATGCGATCCAATGAGTGTTGATACTCGTGGCAAGTATCGTTATTTTCGACCTTCACAAGATGATTTGATCAGATATGGATATATCTTCTTGATGAAACATAAGTCTGAAATAGTTGAAAGGTTCAAAGAATTTCAGAGTGAAGTGGAAAATCATCGTAACAAGAAAATAAAGTTTCGCGATCTGATCGTGGAGATGAATATTTGAGTTACGAGTTTGGTCTTCAATTAAAACAATGTGGAATAGTTTCACAGCTCACGCCACCGGAACACCACAACGTTATGGTGTGTCCGAACGTCAGAACCGTACTTTATTTTGATATGGTGCGATCTATGATGTCTCTTACGAGATATAGTTTTGGGGTTATGCATTAGAGACAGCTGCATTCACGTTTAATAGGGCACCATCTAAATCCGCTGAGATGACACCGTATGAACTATGGTTTAGCGAAGAAACCTAAGCTGTCATTTCTTAAAGTTTGAGTTGTGATGCTTATGTGAAAAAGTTTTCACCGATAAGCTCGAACCCAAATCGGAGAAGTGCGTCTTCATAGAATACCCAAAAGAAACTGTTGGGTACACCTTCTATCACAGATCCGAAGGCAAGATTTTGTTGCTAAATTGGAAACTTTTTGGAGAAAGAGTTTCTCACGAAAGAAGTGAGTGGGAGGAAAGTAGAACTTGATGAGATAATTGTATCTACTCCCTTATTGAGAAGTAGTACATCACGAAAACAGTTTCGTGACACCTACACCAAATAGGGAGGAAGCTAATGATGATGATCATGAAACTTCAGATCAAGTTTCTACAGAACCTCAGAGATCAACCAGAGTAAGATCCGCACGAGTGAGTGGTACGGTAATCATGTTCGAAAGTCATGTTACTAGACCATGATGAACCTACGAACTATGAGGAAGCGATGATGAGCCCAGATTCCATAAAATGGTTTAAGACCATGAAATCTGAGATGGGATCCATATATGAGAACAAAGTGTGGACTTTGATGGAGTTGCCCGATGATCGGCAAGCCATATTATATAAATGGATCTTCAAGAGGAAGACAGATGTTGATAGTAGTGTTACTATCTACAAAGCTCGACTTGTCACAAAAGGTTTTCGACAAGTTCAAGGTGTTGACTACAATGAGATTTTCTCAATCTGTAGTGATTCTTAAGTCTGTCCGAATCATGTTAGCAATTGCCACATTTTATGAAATCTGGCAAATGGATGTCAAAACTACATTCTTTAATGGATTTATTAAAGAAGAGTTGTATATGATGCAACCGAAGTTTTTGTCAATCCTAAAGGAGCTAACAAAATGTGCAAACTCCAATGATCCATCAATGGACTGGTGCAAGCATCTCGGAGTTGGAATATACGCTTTGATGGGTTGATCAAAGCATATGATTTTATCTGAGACTTTTGGAAAGGCCTGTATTTACAAGAAAGTGAGTGGGAGCACTACAACATTTCGATAAGTATATGTGAATGACATATTGTTGATCGGAAATGATGTAGAATTATTCGCAAAGCATAAAGGAGTATTTGAAAGGAGTTTTCAAAGAAAGACCTCGGTGAAGCTGCTTACATATTGAGCATCAAGATCTATAGAGATAGATCAAGACGCTTGATAAGTTTTTCAATGAATACATACCTTGACAAGATTTTGAAGTAGTTCAAAATGGAGCAGTCAAAGAAAGAGTTCTTGCCTGTGTTACAAGGTGTGAGATTGAGTAAGACTCAAAACCCGACCACGACAAAAGATAGAAAGAGAATGAAAGTCATTCCCTATGCATCAGCCATAGGTTCTATAAAGTATGCCATGCTGTGTACCAGATCTATTGTATACCCACCTTTGAGTTTGGCAAGGAGTACAATAGTGATCTAGGAATAGATCATGGACAGCGGTCAAAATTATCCTTAATGGAATAAGGATATATTTCTCGATTATGGAAGTGATAAAAGGTTAAATACGTAAAGGGTTACGTCGATGCAAGTTTTGACACCGATCTGGATGACTTTAAGTCTCGATCTAGATACATATTGATAGTGGGAGCAATTAGCTAGAGTAGCTCCGTGCGAGCATTGTTGACATAGAGATTTGCAAAATACATACGGATCTGAATGTGGCAGACCCATTGACTAAGATTCTCTCACAAAGCAAAACATGATCACACCTTAGTACCCTTTGGGTCTTGGTCACATGGCGATGTGAATTATGGGTGTTAATCACATGATGATGTGAACTATCGATGTTAATCACATGGTGATGTGATCTAGATTATTGACTCTAGTGCAAGTGGGAGATCAAGGAAATATGCCCTAGAGGCAATAATAAAGTTATTATTTATTTCCTTATATCATGATAAATGTTTATTATTCATGCTAGAATTGTATTAACCGGAAACATAATACATGTGTGAATATATAGACAAACAGTATGTCACTAGTATGCCTCTACTTGACTAGCTTGTTAATCAAAGATGGTTATGTTTCCTAACCATGAACAAGGAGTTGTTATTTGATTAACAAGGTCACATCATTAGTTGAATGATCTGATTGACATGACCCATTCCGTTAGCTTAGCACTCGATCGTTTAGTATGTTGCTATTGCTTCCTTCATGACTTATACATGTTCCTATGACTATGAGATTATGCAACTCCCGTTTACCGGAGGAACACTTTGGGTACTACCAAAGCGTCACAACGTAATCGGGTGATTATAAAGGAGTACTACAGGTGTCTCCAAAGGCAGATGTTGGGTTGGCGTATTCGAGATTAGGATTTGTCACTCCGAATGTCGGAGAGGTATCTCTGGGCCCTCTCGGTAATGCACATCACTTAAGCCTTGCAAGCATTGCAACTAATGAGTTAGTTGCGAGATGATGTATTACGGAACGAGTAAAGAGATTTGCGGTGGCGAGATTGAACTAGGTATTGGATACCGACGATCGAATCTCGGGCAAGTAACATACCGATGACAAAGGGAACAAAGTATGTTGTTATGCGGTTTGACCGATAAAGATCTTCAGTAGAATATGTAGGAGCCAATATGGGCATCCAGGTTCCGCTATTGGTTATTGACCAAGAATAGTTCTAGGTCATGTCTACATAGTTCTCGAACCCGTAGGGTCCGCACGCTTAAGGTTTCGATGACGGTTATATTATGAGTTTATGAGTTTTGATGTACCGAAGGAGTTCGGAGTCCCGGATGAGATCGGGGACATGACGAGGAGTCTCGAAATGGTCGAGACGTAAAGATCGATATATTGGACGACTATATTCGGAGTTGGAAAGGTTCGAATGATTCGGTATTTTTCGAGTACCGGGAGTTACGGGATTACGGAGAAGTAATGGGCCTTGATGGGCTTTAGTGGGAAGAGGAAAAAAAGGCTGCTGCGCCCCCCCTCCCCTCTAGTCCGAATTGGACTAGGGAAAAGGGGGCCGGACACCTCTCCTTCTCCTCCTATTCCTTCTCCCTTCCTCCCCTTTTGGTGGACTCCTACTAGGACTTGGAGTCCTAGTAGGAATCCATATCCTGGCCGCACCTTTGCCTTGGCGGCCTCCTCCTCCTCCATCCTTTATATACAGGGGCAGGGGGCACCCCATAGACACACAAGTTGATCTACGGATCTTGCCTTAGCCGTGTGCGGTGCCCCCTTCCACCATATTCCACTTCGGTTATATCGTCGCGGAGCTTAGGAGAAGCCCGGCGCCGGAGAAGTCATATCGTCGCGGAGCTTAGGCGAAGCCCTGCGTCGGTGGAGCATCAACATCGTCACCATGCCGTCGTGCTGACGGAACTCATCCCCGACACTTTGCTGGATCGGAGTCCGGGGATTGTCATCGAGCTGAACGTGTGCAGAACTCGGAGGTGCCGTACGTTCGGTGCTTGGATCGGTCGGATCGTGGAGACGTACGACTACATCAACCGCGTTGTTATAACGCTTCCGCTTTCGGTCTACGAGGGTACGTGGACGGATACTCTATCCTCTCGTTGCTATGCCATCACCATGGTCTTGCGTGATCGTAGGAAAATTTTTGAAATTACTACGTTCCCCAACACTAAATCCCGCCACAGCAAAAACGGTGATTCCGGCATGGGAGATAATAACACCCCAGACAGTGCCGAAGACAACCCCCTCGAGCAGAACTCAGCGCATGAGGAGGGATAAGCAAGTCCGCATGACAGTGCGGCATAAAGAGAGGTCGAGGACGATAATTATGCGCCTCCCTCCGAAGATGAGGCAAGCCTCGACGACGATTTAATTTGTCGTGCACGAGGATCCCGCCGAACAGGAGCGTTTCAAACGCAGGCTTATGGCCACGGCAAGCAGCCTCAAGAAAAAGCAGCAACAACTTAGAGCTGACCAAGACCTGCTGGCTGACAGATGGACTGAAGTCCTTGCAGCCGAAGAGTATGAACTCGAACGCCCCTCCAAAAGCTACCCCAAACGCAGGCCGTTGGCTCGATTAGAGGAGGAAGCATCCAAGTCACCAGCGCACGACATGGCAGACCGGCCACCCCGTGGCCGCGACAGAGAAGCCTCCCGGCACTCTGCTCAACCACGCCCCGACTCCGCTCAAAAAGTTCCAAGGCAAGGGAAAACGCGCCGGACTTGCAAGATATATTGGAGGATAAGGCAAAACATACAAGATCGATCTACGGATCGCGTGGGCGCCCCACGACACGTGATGATAACCGTCACGCCGGATACAATAAACTCGGCCGGGCCGAACACAGTAGACAAAGCTCATATGAGCTACGTCGTGATATAGCCCAATACAGAGGCGCCGCACACCCACTATGCTTCACAGATGAAGTAATGGATCATGAAATCCCTGAGGGCTTCAAACCCGTAAACACCGAATCATACGATGGCACAACAGATCCCGCGGTTTGGATCGAGGACTATCTCCTCCATATCCACATGGTCCGCGGTGATGATCTACACGCCATCAAATACCTCCCCCTAAAGCTTAAAGGACCAGCTCGGCATTGGCTTAACAGCTTGCCAGCAGAATCAATTGGTTGCTGGGAGGACCTGGAAGCCGCATTCCTTGATAACTTGCAAGGCACATATGTGCGACCACCAGACGCCGATGACCTTAGCCATATAATTCAGCAGCCAGAGGAATCGTCCAGACAATTCTGGACACGGTTCCTAACAAAGAAAAATCAAATCGTTGACTGTCCGGATGCAGAAGCCCTTGCAGCCTTCAAACATAACATCCGCGACGAGTGGCTTGCTCGGCACCTAGGACAGGAAAAGCCGAAATCCATGGAAGCCCTTACAACACTCATGACCCGCTTTTGTGCGGGAGAGGACAGCTGGCTAGCTCGTAGTAACAACTTGACCAAAAACACTGGTAGTTCGGATACCAAGGACAGCAATGGCAGGTCGCTTCGCAACAAGAACAAGCGCCGCATAAACAGCGACAATGATGAAGATACGACAGTCAATGCCGGATTCAGAGGCTCTAAACCCGGTCAGCGGACGAAGCCATTCAAAAGGAATACCCAGGGCCCGTCCAAGTTGGACCGAATACTCGATCACTTGTGCCAGATACATGGCACCCCCGAAAAACCAGCCAATCACACCAACAGGGATTGTTGGGTGTTCAAGCAAGCAGGCAAGTTAAGCACCGAACTCAATGACAAGGGGCTGCATAGCGATGACGAGGAAGAGCCCCGACCGCCGAACAATAGAGGACAGAAGGGCTTTCCCACACAAGTGCGGACGGTGAACATGATATACGCAACCCACATACCCAAAAGGGAGCGGAAGCGTGCACTAAGGGACGTATATGCGATGGAGCCAGTCGCCCCAAAGTTCAACCCATGGTCTTCCTGCCCGATCACCTTCGATCGAAGGGACCACCCCACTAGCATTCGTCATGGCGGTTTTGCCGCATTGGTTCTTGACCCAATTATTGACGGATTTCACCTCACCAGAGTCCTGATGGACGGCGGTAGCAACTGAACCTGCTTTATCAGGATACAAAGGCGGAAAATGGGCATAGACCCTCAAGGATTAAACCTACAAAGACGACCTTTAAAGGCGCCATACCGGTGTAGAGGCCAATTTTACAGGCTCGTTACATTGAAGTGGTCTTGGATCCCGGATAACTTCCGGCGAAGAGTTAATCTTCGACATAGTCCCATTCCGCGGCTATCACGCGATCGCTTGGACGAACCGCATTTGCAAAGTTCAATGCGGTGCCGCACTACGCATACCTCAAGCTCAAGATGCCAGGCCCTCGAGGAGTAATCACGGTCAACGAAAACACGAACGCTCTCTCCGAATGGAGGAGCACACGGCGACCCTCGCAGCGGAGGTGCAAAGCAGCCTCTCACAGCAATTCTTGAGTCCGCCCCTTTGGCCCGGACATCGTCAAGCGCGCCGGAAGACCGCCTGCACGATTCAAGCACGCAGAGTAATCCGCCCCAACCCCAGCCCTCGCGAAATTGCGAAGCCGAGATTACGCATACATAACTACGCTCTGGAGATACCATGGGCATAGGGGGACGGGCACGACCACGGTATGCCCAGAATGTGGCTTAACCGCGCCAGGGGCTCCCGATTGTGTCATTCTTTTTCTTTTTTCTTTTTTCTTTTTTCAGGACTCCGTTTTCCAGAAGTCCTGTCCAAGCACTAGAATCGCCGAACTCACGATGCAACAACCAGGGAAGCAGAAAGCTACGTCGAAGTGTTCAGGTGGTCTCTATTACGAGCATTATACCTGTTTTACATACCATCCCGCAGCTTACCCCTGGAGGGGGACATGTTAAATAATCCCATCCCTTGCTGATCGCACTATTTGTATCGTTCTGCTTTCATTGCAGTACCTTTTTGAATAAACAATACATATGCTCATTTCATGACATGTTGCACCCGTACACTTTGGTACGGCCAATACACCAGGGGCTTAAGTACCCCAAAATTATGGTGTGATAAGTCCGAACACTTTCACAAGTGTGGCACCCCGAACTTATAGCATTATATGAATCGGCTCCGAATCATGTCTTGGGTCAATAGTTGGGTTTGCCCGGCTCCGTGTTTTGGTACCTTACGTTCCGTTATATCGGCTAAGGTAGCACCGGAGAACCACTGCGATTGTGCCCGGTTGAGCTGGGTTGAGCACCTCGGTGGAAAGCTAAAACTGACCGTCATGATAGGGCGAGAGCGGTCGCTGTTCGAGAGGTTTTTCGGGTCCCTAAAGACTTATGCCGCTTAGAGCGAGGAACCGAATTGTCCGCCAAGGCGTGGATAGCGCCTCGAACTCGGTCTTCGAATACTAGGGGCTTCACCAAATTTAAAATTATAGAATTCTATGGCTAAGTGAGAGTGTTCAAGCATTATAAGTCCGGTTGCCTTGTTCGTATGCGTTGAGCGCCTCCTAGATGGACCCAAGAATGGGAACAAGAGTGCTCAAGTTTATCCCGAACACCCCAAAGACTGTGGCATGGGGCTGAAGCCAACGACTTGCCATCTCTCAAATTTGATAAACGGCCGCCTGAAGGTAATATTTTAAATTAACAAGCATTGCTTAGCGATATGAACAAGTTTTCAGCGTCTGGGATAACAAATGCGAGTCTATTCAAAATTACATCTTTGGAGCACTCATCCTCTATATGGCGGGCACCCTTCAGAGGCCCTCATAGTACATTTCGTGCATGCGATGCTCCTTGCCCTTGGTGGCCCGTCCGTCACAAGCTTCTCGATCCAGCTTGGCCCAAAGTGCACTTTAGCACGGGCAAGGCCCGACGGGCACCTTCAATGCAGACGGAGCGCTTGATGACTTCAATCCGTGGGCAGGCGTCCACCAGCCGCCGCACTAAGCCGAAGTAGCTCCCAGGCATGGCCTCCAATGGCCACAGCCGAACTATGAGGCCCTTCATGGCCTGTTCAACGACCTTGTGGAGATCGACTAGCTGCTTTAGCTGGTCGCTCAGGGCACGGACGCTCGCCTCAAAGATATCGAGACAGAACACCTTCTCCGCCGAGCTCCCTCCTTGGCACGGTAGAACGCAAAGCATCGGACACACCACGGGCAGATCTGTGAATGCTCCTGGAGAGCTCCGAATTCGGGTAAGTAATAGGTAATTCACTTTTACATGCTTGCTTTGCATAAAGAATGCCTTACCCGCCGCTATCTTCTTTAATGACTCAATTTCTTGGAGGGCTTTTTGGGCCTCGGCCTTAGCAGCTTTGGCACTCTCAAGAGCCGAGGCAAGCTCGGACTCTCGGGTCTTCAAGTCACACTCCAGACCCTCGTGTTTTTCCACGAGAGCCTGGAGCTCTTGCCGCACCTCCGCCAGCTGCGCCTCCCCCTTCTCTCGCTCGGTGCGCTCCGCGGTCGCTTTGTTTTCGGCCACGGACATCGCTTCCTTCAGGGTCGCCACCTCATTCATGGCCCCTGCAGTACCCATGTTATTCCTGTTATTTTTTGCAACCAAAACCTTTCTATAAGGTATTTCTTTAATAAGGTATTCCTTACCTTCCTTGTCCTCGAGCTGCTTCTTGGCAAAGCCGAGCTCGTTCTCGGACCGCCGAGGCTCGCTTCAATGCATCGACCTCCATGAGCCGGTGTGGCAGAGGTCAAGAACGCAGCCTGCATTCCCATATTGACATACTTATGTTAGACTCTCTGCGATATCTTTTAGATCCTCAGTCCGCTTTTCTTTTGAACACCGAACTAAGCATCAGGGCTACTGTCTATGCGGTAATATTTTTACATATTCTAAACTTACCTCAAAGCCTGTTAGAAGGCTGGTACAAGCTTCAGTCAGCCCGCTCTTGGCGGACTGAATCGTCGGATCACCGACTCATAATAAATGCGGTGCTCCTCCTCGATGGAGGCGCTGTAAGCGCCTCAAGAAGCTATCCGTGCCTCCGGTTGGGACGAAGGACACGGCGCCTTACCCTTCTTTGAAGGATCGCTTGCGGACTTCGAACCGCTGAAGGTTCGGCATGGTGTCCGGACGAGGGTCGGGCTTAGAGCCCCGGGGTCTTGCCCCTCGAGCCTCGAGTCTGGAGGTTGCCTTGCGGCGCCTCCTGCGCCACCTCCTCTTGACCAGGCCCCCTTGGGGCACCACCTCGGCGTCGTCCGCGGTGTGATGCGAGGAAGCGGCGGAAGTGAAGTACTCTCCATTTCCGGCGAACCCTGTGGACCCGCCGACGAAGCGGCGAACTCGCCCTTGGGCGGGCTGCATGATTGTTCGGCATTAGAGAACACTATGCAATGAAAAGCCATGGGTATTCGGACACTTACGATCTCGCCAGGGCTTGGCCTCGTTAGCCCTCCTCCTCGTCGTCGCCGACGTTGGTAGAGAAGTCGGAGGAAGGGTCCTTCCTTCTTAGACCCTCCGGCCTCCCGGTGGGGGCGGCTTTCTTTTCCTCTCCTCTCACCGGGAGAGGCTTTTTCCTCCTCCTCATCCTCGGAGAAGATTCTGCCAGAATCGACGGCACCTAGCGTCGGGAGCTCCTTCGAGTTCCTGTGGCCTCCTTCTTGGCCTTCTTCTCCGGCACCACATGGGGTACCGGAGCGAGCAGCCCTGGCAATCAGGCGTCCGCTGGTCTTCCGGCAAAGGAGCCGATATTAATCTGTCCGGACGTCTTCAACCAGTCTGTCGAAGATTGGGGAGTTTTAGATCCCACATAGAGTCAATCTATGAAAAAGAGTCCCGTAAAGGGTAAAATAACTTACTCGCCACTGACGCTGGAAAGCTGTATCCGCGATCTTCAGTAGCGGATGAGGGAGCCTCGGCGCCCTTGAACAACACCTTCCAGGCATCTTCGTACGTAGTGTCGAAGAGCCTTTTTAGAGTCGAGTGCTATGCCGGATCGAACTTCCACAATTTGAAGACCCGTTGTTGGCATGGGAGAATCCGGCGGATGAGCATCACCTAGATTACGTTGACAAGCCTAAGATTCTTGTCCACCAGGTTTCGGACGCATGATTGGAGTCCGGATAGCTCGTCCGAATTCCCCCACGTCAGGCCCGTCTCTTTCCATGATGAGAGCCGTGTGGGAAGCCAGATCTGAATTGGGGCCGCCGCCCATTTGGGGTCGCATGCTCGGTGATATAGAACCACCCGATTGCCACCTTTATTGTCTCCATGAAGGAGCCCTCGAGCCATGGGACTTTGGGCATCTTGTCGCCATGGCGCCTCAAGACTCGCTTGACGGCCGCCCACTACCTTGGCGGACGTTGAAGATCTTCACCATAAGTCAAGTGAGGCTGGATGCGAGAGGAAGGCCTCGCACACCCACGATGAACGCCGAGATGTTGAGGATGAAATTGGTGCGGATCATGGAAGTCCAAGCCGTAGTAGAACATGAGCCCCCGGACAAATGGGTGTTTCTCTCTACGGTGGTATGTGGAATACGTCAGCAGATCTATGCAAAAGTTATTCTCTCTACGGTGGTATGTGGAACTTGTTTTGCAGAGCCAGACACTATCCTTGTGTTCAAAACCTTCTATGAAGTATTCGAGGAGGAACCCGCCTTGCAATGCCGAAGACAATATATGCTACGGACTCGTCGTCATTGAAGCCTGGTTCAGGGGCTACTAAGGGATTCCTGGACTAGGGGGTGTCCGGATAGCCGAACTATCATCACGGCCGGACTGCAAAGACTATGAAGATACAAGATTGAAGACTTCGTCCCGTGTCCGGATGGGACTTTCCTTGGCGTGGAAGGCAAGCTTGGCGATACGGATATGTAGATCTCCTACCATTGTAATCGACTGTAACCCTAACCTATCCGGTGTCTATATAAACCGGAGGGTTTTAGTCCAGAGGACTAACAACAATCATACCATAGGCTAGCTTTTAGGGTTTAGCCTCTCTGATCTCGTGGTAGATCTACTCTTGTACTACCCATATCATCAATATTAATCAAGCAGGAGTAGGGTATTACCTCCATCGAGAGGGCCCAAACCTGGGTAAAAACATCGTGTCCCTTGTCTCATGTTACCATCCGCCTAGACGCACAGTTCGGGACCCCCTACCCGAGATCCGCCGGTTTTGACACCGACAGTGAGAAAATCACGTTCCCGAAGGTTTCATTCCGTTTGGACTCCATTTGATATTCCTTTTCTGTGAAACTCTGAAATAGGCAAAAAACAGCAATTTCGGGCTGGGCCTCCGGTTAATAGGTTAGTCCCAAAATAATATAAAAGTGGAAAATAAAGCCCAATATTGTCCAAAACAGTAGATAATATAGCATGGAGCAATCAAAAATTATAGATACGTTGGAGACGTATCACGACAACCTCTGCTTCCCTCTGCGAAGGGCCTATCTTTTACTTTTATCTTCTACCTTATGCAAGAGTCATGGTGATCTTCACCTTTCCTTTTTACATTTTACCCTTTGGCAAGCACATTGTGTTGGAAAGATCTGATATATATATATATATATATATATATATATATATATATATATATATATATATATATATATATATATATATATATATATATATATATATATATATATATATATATATATATATATCTAATTGGATGTAAGTTAGCATGAGCTATTATTGTTGACATTACCCTTGAGGTAAAAGGTTGGGAGGCTAAACTATAAGCCCCTATCTTTCTCTCGTGTCCGATTAAAACTCCGTGAACCACAAGTATTGCGTGAGTGTTAGCAATTGTGAAAGACTAAATGATAGTTGAGTATGTGGACTTGCTGAAAAGCTCTTATATTGACTCTTTCCAATGTTATGATAAATTGCAATTGCTTCAATGGCTGAGATTACATTTCGTTATTTCTCAATGAAGTTTCTTATTCATACTTGACATTGTGAATAGATTATTACTTGAGCATAAGAAATCATATGACAATATCCATATATGTTGCTGTTTTAAGAATGATCATGATGCCCTCATGTCCGTATTTTATTTTATCGACACCTCTATCTCTAAACATGTGGACATATTTATCGTTATCGGCTTCCGCTTGAGGACAAGTGAGGTCTATGCTTGGGGGAGTTGATACGTCCATTTTGCATCATGCTTTTGTATTGATATTTATTGCATTATGGGCTGTTATTACACATTATGTCACAATACTTATGCCTATTCTCTCTTATTTTACAAGGTTTACATAAAGAGGGAGAATGCCGGCAGCTGGAATTCTGGGCTAGAAAAGGAGCAAATATTAGAGACCTATTTTGCACAACTCCAAAAGTCCTGAAACTCCACGGAAGTTATTTTTGGAAATAATAAAAAATACTGAGCGAAGAAAATACCAGAGGGGGCCCACACCTTGCCATGAGGGTGGGGCGCGCCTACAGGACGCGCCGCCTCGTGGGCCCCCTGGTGGCCCTCCGGTGCCCATCTTCTGCTATATGAAGTCTTTCGTCCGAGAAAAAATAATAAGCAAGCTTTTAGGACGAGACTCCGCCGCCACGAGGCGGAACCTTGGCGGAACCAATCTAGGGCTATGGCGGAGCTGTTCTACCAGGGACACTTCCCTCCGGGAGGGGGAAATCATCACCATCGTCATCACCAACGATCCTCTCATCGGGAGGGGGTCAATCTCCATCAACATCTTCACCAGTAGGGGTGGAAAGTGGTAGCGGATAATCCGAAATATCCGATATTCGTATTCGAGAAAATGCCTATTCGTATCCGAAACATCCGCATCCGAACCAAAGTGGAAATGGAAATTATCCATATCCGAATTTATTAAACAAATATAAAATAAAATATGGTAGGAGATTTTGACACAAATATGGATATGGAAGTGGATATATCCGTATCCGAATAAGATTATGGAGGTAATTTTCAAAATTCTAGACCCAAGATTCCAATTATCCAACATAAAAGCCAAATAAGGGTCAAATTTTACTCTTTATATGATTAAACTTATAAATTATTATGCATTACAATATTATTTATTCATAAACCTATTTATCATTGACTTATTGTATGTCACAAGTTGATTATTTTAGGTCACAGAGCTATCGACTAATTTACTTAAGAAATATGTTGATATTATTCGTATCCGTTCCGAATCAAGAAAATATCCGATACATATCCGTATTCGAATAATATCCGAGCCGCATCCGTATCCGATAACATCCGTATTCGGATTCATATCCGTTTTGTAAATATGAAAATGGAAGTGGTAAGAGCACTATCTGATCCGCTTCCGATCCGTTTCCACCCCTATTCACCAGCACCATCTCCTCTCAAACCCTAGTTCATCTCTTGTATCCAATCTTTGTCCCAAAGCCTCAGATTGGTACTTGTGGGTTGCTAGTAGTGTTGATTACTCATTGTAGATGATGCTAGTTGGTTTACTTGGTGGAAGATCATATGTTCAGATCCTTTATGCATATTAATACTCCTCTGATTATGAACATAAATATGCTTTGTGAGTAGTTATGTTTGTTCCTGAGGACATGGGAGAAGTCTTGCTATTAGTAGTCATGTGAATTTGGTATTCGTTTGATATTTTGATGAGACATTGGGAAGTAATAAGTAGATGATGGGTTGCTAGAGTGACTGAAGCTTAAACCCTAGTTTATGCGTTGCTTCGTAAGGGGCTGATTTGGATCCATATGTTTCATGCTATGGTTAGGTTTACCTTAATACTTTTGTAGTTGCGGATGCTTGCAATAGGGGTTAATCATAAGTGGGATGCTTGTCCAAGTAAGGACAACACCCAAGCACCGGTCCACCCACATACCAAATTATCAAATTAACGAACGCGAATCATATGAACGTGATGAAAACTAGCTTGACGATAATTCCCATATGTCCTCGGGAGCACTTTTCTCTATATAAGAGTTTGTCCAGGCTTGTCCTTTTCTACAAAAAGGATTGGGCCATCTTGCTGCACTTTATTTACACTTGTTACTTGTTACCCATTACAAATTACTCTATCACAAAACCATCTGTTACCGATAATTTCAGTGCTTGCAGAGAATACCTTGCTGAAAATAGCTCATCATTTCCTTCTGCTCCTCGTTGGGTTCGACACTCTTACTTATCGAAAGGACTATGATAGATCCCCTATACTTGTGGGTCATCATAGATGCACAAATATAAAGCAAGGAGCCAATCATGGAGCGATATACCTTTTGATCCACTACCTTACCATTAGGATCTATGTCAAGTTGGCATTTGACGGGCATTGGAGTGGAAGCCGGCTTGACGTCACTTAGCTTGAATCTCTTGAGCATGTCCTGTGTATTTGGCTTGGTTGATGAAGGTTCCTTCTCTTCTTTGTTTGACTTCGAACCCGAGAAAGAACTTCAACTCTCCCATCGAAGACATCTTGAACTTTGAGGTGATGAGAGCGGCAAATTCCTCATTGAAAGCTTTGTTAATTAGGGGAACCAAATATAATATCATCAACATATTGTTGGCACACAAACAACTCCCCTTTGACCTTCTTAGTAAAAAGAGTGGGGTCGATTTTCATAACTTCAAATCCACGATCTTGCAACAACTCGGTAAGGTGGTCATACCACACACGTGGGGCTTGTTTAAGGCCATAGAGTGCCTTATCGAGTTGATACACATGATCGGGGAAGTAGGGATCCTCGAACCCAGGAGGTCGTTTGACATACACCAACTCATTAATAGGACCATTAAGAAAAGCATTCTTCACATCCTTTTGTTGCTACTTAAAGTTATGATGAGAAGCATAAGCAATCAACAAACGAATGGATTCAAGGCGAGCAACGGGAGCAAAGGTTTCACCTAAGTCGATACCCTCGACTTGGGAGTAGCCTTGAGCTACCAACCGAGCCTTGTTGCGAACAATAATCCCATGAGCATCTTGCTTGTTCTTGAATATCCACTTGGTTCCAATGACATTATGATTCCCCTTTGGACTTGGCACCAATCTCCACACCTTGTTGTACTCGAAGTTGTTGAGTTCTTCATGCATGGCATTAAGCCAATCCGGATCTTCGAGCGCGTCATAGACCTTTTGGGGTTCAACACAAGAGACGAATGCGTGATGTTCACAATAGTTTGCCAATTGTCTACGAGTGCTTACCCCCTTTCGAATGCTTCCAAGCACATTCGTCACGAGATGACCCTTGGTAGAGAGCTTGGATGCAATCTTGGCGGCACGACGCTCCAATTCCTCCTCAGGGGCGAGTTGAGGAGTGGAAACTTGATCATCTTGAGCGTCGTCTTGAGCTTGTTCTTGATCTTGAGGTTGCTCTTGATCGTGAACTTGCTCGGAGGAGCGAACTTGACCTTAGGCATCACTTGGTGGTTCATCACCATCTTGAGGTTGATCTTGCCCTTGATCTTGTTCATTTGGTTGAGGGCCTTCACTTTGTTCTTCAGAAGCGTGTGGGTCTTCGGTTGGTGATGGTTCCACTTGAGTGGACCATTGTCCTTCTCCTTCGGCCACAAGGGGTTCCTCAATGGGTAGGATATGACCAGCACCCATTCTTCTTATGGCTTGGGGAGAAATTTCATCACCTACATCACAAGTACCACTTTGCTTCACTTGGGAGCCGTTATTCTCATCAAACTCCATGTTACACGTCTCCTCAATAAGTCCCTGATACGTCTCCAACGTATCTATAAGTTTTGATTGCTCCATGCTATATTATCTACTGTTTCAGACATTATTGGGCTTTATTATTCACTTTTATATAATATTTGGGACTAACCTATTAACCGGAGGCCCAACCCAGAATTGCTGTTTTTTTGCCTATTTCAGAGTTTCGTAGAAAATGAATATCAAACGGAGTCCAAACGGAATGAAACCTTCGGGAACGTGATTTTTAGGAAGAATATGATCCAGGAGACTTGGACCCTACGACAAGAAACAAAAGAGGAGGCCACGAGGAAGGGGGCGCGCCCACCCCCCGAGGGCGCGCCCTCCACCCTCGTGGGCCCCCTGTTGCTCCACAGACGTACTCCTTCCTCCTATATATACCTGCGCACTTCAAACGATCGACACGGAGCCAAAACCTAATTCCACCGCCGCAACCTTCTGTACCCACGAGATCCCATCTTGGGGCCTGTTCCAAAGCTCCGTCGGAGGGGGCATCCATCACGGAGGGCTTCTACATCAACACCATAGCCTCTCCGATGAAGTGTGATTAGTTTACCTCAGACCTCCGGGTCCATAGTTAGTAGCTAGATGGCTTCTTCTCACTTTTTGGATCTCAATACAATGTTCTTCCCCTCTCTCATGGAGATCTATTCGATGTAATCTTATTTTGCGGTGTGTTTGTTGAGACCGATGAATTGTGGGTTTATGATCAAGATTATCTATGAACAATATTTGAATCTTCTCTGAATTCTTTTATGTATGATTGGTTATCTTTGCAAGTCTCTTCGAATTATCAGTTTGATTTGGCCTACTAGATTGATCTTTCTTGCAATGAGAGAAGTGCTTAGCTTTGGGTTCAATCTTGCGGTGTCCTTTCCCAGTGATAGTAGGGGCAGGAAGGCACGTATTGTATTGTTGCCATCGAGGATAACAACATGGTTTTTTTATCATATTGCATGAATTTATCCCTCTACACCATGTCATCTTGCTTAAGGCGTTCCGCTGTTTTCATGAACTTAATACTCTAGATGCATTCTAGATAACGGTCGATGAGTGGAGTAATAGTAGTAGATGCAGGCAGGAGTCGGTCTACTTGTCTCGGATGTAATGACTATATACATGATCATACCTAGATATTCTCATAACTATGCTCAATTCTGTCAATTGCTCAACAGTAATTCGTTCACCCACCGTAAAATATTTATGCTTTTGAGAGAAGCCACTAGTGAAACCTATGGTCCCCGGGTCTATCTTCATCATATCAATCTTCCAACACTTAGTTATTTCCTTTGTTTTTTACTTTGCTTTTATTTTACTTTGCATCTTTATCATAAAAATACCAAAATTATTATCCTGTCGTATCTATCAGATCTCACTCTCGTAAGTGACCGTGGAAGGATTGACAACCCCTTATCGCGTTGGTTGCGAGGATTTATTTGTTTTGTGTAGGTGCGAGGGACTCGCGCGTAGCCTCCTACTAGATTGATACCTTGGTTCTCAAAAACTGCGGGAGATACTTACGCTACTTTGCTACATCACCCTTTCCTCTTCAAGGGAAAACCAACGCAGTGCTCAAGAGGTAGCAAGAAGGATTTCTAGCGCCGTTGCCGGGGAGGTCTACGCAAAAGTCAGCATACCAAGTACCCATCACAAACCCTTATCTCCCGCACTATTATTTGCCATTTGCCTCTCGTTTTCCTCTCCCCCACTTCACCCTTGCCGTTTTATTCGCCCTCTCTTTTTTGTTCGCCTCTTTTTCGCTTGCTTTTTGTTTGCTCGTGTGTTGGATTGCTTGTTTGTCACGATGGCTCAAGATAATACCAAATTATGTGACTTTACCAATACCAACAATAATGATTTCCTTAGCACTCCGATTGCTCCTCTAACCAATACTGAATCTTGTGAAATCAATGCTGCCTTGTTGAATCTTGTTATGAAAGATCAATTCGCCGGCCTTCCTAGTGAAGTTGCCGCTACTCGTCTAAATAGCTTCATTGATTTGTGTGATATGCAAAAGAAGAAAGATGTTGACAATGATATTGTTAAGTTGAAGCTATTTCCTTTTTTGCTTAGAGATCCTGCTAAAGCTTGGTTTTCGTCTTTGCCTAAAAATAGTATTGATTCTTGGAACAAGTGCAAAGATGCTTTTATCTCTAAGTATTTTCCTCCCGCGAAGACCATCTCTCGTAGAAACGATATTATGAATTTTAAGCAACTTGATCATGAACATGTTGCACAAGCTTGGGAGAGGATGAAATTAATGATACGTAATTGCCCTACTCATGGTTTGAATTTGTGGATGATTATACAAAAATTTTATGCCGGATTGAATTTTGCTTCTAGAAATCTTTTAGATTCGGCCGCGGGAGGCAATTTTATGGAAATCACTTTAGGTGAAGCTACTAAAATCCTAGATAATATTATGGTTAATTATTCTCAATGGCACACTGAAAGATCTACTAATAAAAAAGTGCGTGCGATAGAAGAAATTAATGTTTTGAGTGGAAAGATGGATGAACTTATGAAACTATTTGCTACTAAGAGTGTTTCTTCTGATCCTAATGATATGCCTTTGTCTACTTTGCTTGAGAATAATAATGAATCTATGGATGTGAATTTTGTTGGTAGGAATAATTTTGGTAACAACGCGTATAGAGGAAACTTTAATCCTAGGCCTTATCCTAGCAATTCCCTAATAATTATGGAAATTCCTACAACAACTCTTATGGAAATTTTAATAATATGCCGTCTTAATTTGAGACTAGTGTTAAAGAGTTTATGAATTCGCAAAAGAATTTCAATGCTTTGCTTGAAGAGAAATTGCCTAAAGTTGATGAATTGGCTAGGAACATTGATAGAATTTCTCTTGATGTTCATTCTTTAAAACTTAGATCTATTCCTCCTAAGCATGATATTAATGAGTCTCTCAAAGCCATGAGAATTTCCATTGATGAGTGCAAATAAAGAACCGCTAGGATGCGTGTTAAGAAAGATTGCTTTATGAAAGTGTGTTCTTCAAATTTCTACGAAAATAAAGATGAAGATCTAAAAGTTATTGATGTGTCCCCTATTAAGTATTTGTTTTGAAATATGAATCTTGATAATGATGGGACTGAATATGATCCACCTTTACCTAGAAGGCGTTCCAAAAATTCCGAGTTTTTTGATCTTGATGCTTGTAGCGACCCGACCCGAATGGATCAAGTCTCTGTGCTTAGGTGTCATCCCTGGATCGGTATGCTGACACACACAGTACTCGAAGGATTTATAACAGAGGTAAATTACATGTATAAAGTAGCGTAAATACTATTACCTCAATCCAAAAATAGCGGAAGCAACAAGGTGCGCCATGGGCCAAAAGGTCTTTAGGCGGTTCCCCCGGCCGTGCACACTGTGAATTTTTTTTAGCAATAGAAAAGAAAAAGAAAAACTATGGGAAAAAATAGAAAAAAATGGGGAAGGAATATGGCCCTCTGGGCCTGGCCCATTAGGAGGAGGAGGAAAAAAAAAAACAAAGGAGCGCCCATGTTACTATGTTAAAGGCGTGGCATCGTTAGTCCTAAGCGACGTGCAGTTTTTTAAAAAACAGAAAAGGAAATCTGAATAAATAAAACCAAAATAGAATTTTATATAGGCATATTATATATCAAAATTTTCAGAAAAATATTTCCTACAGCATGAACATTTTACTATCATCAAATAAAGTACACACAATTTTGAATAAATCAAAGAGTGCTACTGCCCTACTAAAATCCAATAAAAATCATTTAAAAAATACCAAAATGACTCCAAATTTATTTATCTCCAATTTTTCTGATGTAGGGAATCATGTTACCCTATTTTCCATATATTTTATTTTTGAGAAAATAATTTGAATAAAATCCAAATAACTCCAAATTGAAAAATAATTCCAAAAGGACTTCGAAATTGATCCTTTGAAACTCCCAACTCATATTTCATATGTTTTGAAGAAGTCATTTTATCCTCGCTCGTGAAAATCATTGAGTTGCATGAAGTTTATGAATTAGAAAATATTTCCAAATGAAATTCAAATATTTTCAACACCCCTTTTCATTTAAATGGAAGAAGTCATGTTATCCTCTCTCCGTGGTTTTGTGATGAAAATATTTGAATTCACGGAGATCGAAAGCAAAATGAAAGTTTGGGAAAGTCCTTTTATTCCTCTCATTTAACTTTCAAAAGTTTCAAATTTCACTCAATCAATCACACAACAATTCAAACAAACAAACAAATCTATCTATTTATTATAACATTCCAAAATTTAGAATTTTGGGATGTTACAAATCTACCACCCTTAAAATGAATCTCGTCCTCGAGATTCGAAGAGGCTAGAAAGAAATGGGTTAGGTTTGGGGTCTTCAAAATCCATTGATCATCACAAGGGGTCTGGGGTGCTACCACCCTTAGAAGCATGGTTACGGTTTCATCAAAACTCATATACTCCATCCTTATCGTTGACAGTGTCGATCTTCTCAGATCCTCTGGATAATTACTTTTCTGGGCTCTTCCGGTAGCGGCATAACCTTTTCCTCAATACTTTTGTCCATTTCTCTTGGTAAGGTTATTCCGAGACTGGTCTTCATAGCTGACGGGTCTGGCGCCAATACTAATCAGCTATCGATATCTCATGGTGGTCAACAATTTATGGTTTGTCCTGCAGAAAACGGGTCTGGGTTGAACCTCACCGTATAACCTACGGTTGGCAAAAGCTGCCTTGTACAAGGGGAAAAGAAATACCTATACCATTCTAAGGTTTAAGCAAGGTTTAATATCGCTGCTCTCTCGCTATAGGTAAGTCACTCAGATTTACCATCCCATATAGCAAAGCTTAATAATAAGAGTAAGTCGGTAAGGTGATCAATCCATCCCGCACCCAAATCATTACCTTGTACATGGTTTAGCTTAATCTCGCATTCTAACACTCGGTCATCCTCACAAGCATTGCAGAATTTCTCTTGTCGACGAACCAAGTTCGAAAATCCATTGATTACGCAAGCCAAACAAAACATCTATCGCTCCTTAACAACTCTCGTGTTTTGCGTTACTCCTATAAAATCGTCGGTTGATAAAATCATAACTTCTTCCGTGGTTTTCCTTTAGCAAGAGTGTGCTTGCTTCTGGCGTGTCCTGGAGCACTGTGGGTTATGGCCCATCTCATCACTTAAAATCCTTGAACACATCATCCGGCAATCGATCATTATCCCAACATCCAATTTCTCGCATACTTAAAATCCATCCAAATGTCTGTCTCTTTTCCTTATATTTGCACCAAACGGGGACATGATTACTCAGACTCTTCATGGAATTTCCATTGACCCATACTTCCAACCTCATACCTCCTTTATATCCAATAGTAATTCATCTCTTCATCCTCGTGGGATGTCCCACATACCGAGATAAAAACTTATACTTATGAAGTCCATACTCAATTCCGTGGAACATCATTATCCTTTCCAGGTCAAGCGTCCCCACAGGGAATAATGGCCATCTCGCATGGCACTTCTTCAACTCGAAACGTGAAACACATCATGAACTCCCGACAGTCCTTGGTGACTCCAACTTGTTGGCCACTTCTCCCATACGCCCAAAACTCGGTATGGTCCTACAAATCTCGGGGCTAACTTTCCCTTAACTCCAAATCATTTAACTCTTCGCAGAGGTGGCACACAAAGATATGCTCTATCTCCAATTTCATAGACTACCTCCTTGCGTTTTTAAGTCTGCATAACTCTTCTACCTGGACTGAGCTACTTTCAGTCTATCTTGAATCAACTTAACATTCTATTCTGACTCCTTGATCACATTTGGTCCAAACAACTGACGGTCTCCAACGTCATCCCACACTCTCTTGGGGTATCAAACATATCGAGACAAAACTCATCTTCATTTTGTCTGAAATCCATTCAGTGGGTATCCTTATCTTTTCCACGGGTCAACGGTTCTTACAGGGTACTACCACCCTTAAAATGTTCCAATATTCCGTAGACCATATTTCTCATATCCTCGAAATTGGTCAACATCTTTCCTCATAGGGTAACTCATAAAATCCAAACCAGTACCAACACTGCTAACTTTATTGATTCTTAAATTATTACAATCATCTCGCTTTTCCATTACATGTCTCAACTTAACACCTCAATATAAAAGAAAAAGCTCTCACTTCTACTACTCCATTTATTTTGTTACAAATTCAACTATATATCACCAATCTCCTTCTCCTTCGGACAATCTCTAGCAAAGTGCCCTGCTACATTACAACGGAAACATATTACTTCTGACGGGTTTCAAGGTTTCCTCATGATCACATAGCCTCTTTGGGTCCTCGGCTTCCATTTTGGGCAAGTGTTGATGTAGTGCCCGACTCCTTGCATTTGTAAAGGTGACATGACTCAGTCCTTCCTGAATCCAATCTATTCCTCTTCCGGACTTTTTCGCTCCAATCGGGCTTCTATTTTCCTGTGGGTCATACTCCACTTCCTCTATCGGGAATTCTACTAGATCTCCATTCGGATAATCTTGGGAGATGTGTCCTTCTTCTCCACATGAATGGCATGACTTGGTGCGGCTTTAATTTTGTTTCCTTTGTGTGTGTCCTCAACATCTCCCTTCGTCACAGTGTTCTTCTAACATCTCCCCGAGGGCTCCTTTCATTTCTTCTTTCTTCTGCTGGATGGTTCTCTGCACCATAGTGTAAATGTGACACCGAAAGGGGTAGTGGGTAGTTCCTTCACACAAGAAACAAGTAATCTGTCTAGTTGGGCATTCTTCAGCTGGATGACTTCCTTCACAATTTGGGCATTCATCCTTGTGTTCGTTATGGGTGTGTCCTATTTCTCCACAGAGCTTGCATGCACATGGGTTCTTCATAATATTTTCATAAGGCTCCAATTTCTGGGACACAAACCGAGACTTTGGCAAAGTCAACTTAAATTCCTTCCAAGTGGTTACTCCTTGCCATCCATTGATGGTTTGGTACATCCTCCACCAAGTAGCGGCACCTCTTTTAAAGCATTGAAGAGCATGCTGGGCCATATCCTTTCTGGGTATAGGGTTATTCTCCATGTGATCCTCCGTGTTCTGAATCCATCGGTCCGTCTTCAATTGACTCATCGGTCCAGAAAATATAAGCTCTTCTCCATTCATCTTCTATTGGGTCCATGGGTTTTGGGGTGAGATAAGATAGATAGAGAGGGATGCACACAATACAAACAAAAGTTTTGAAAAGATAGATTTAATTGTCGGCTGTCGGAAAAACATCAAACAAATGACAGCTCACAATCGTCGCATCTAACGAAGGTATGTAACAGGGGTTTGGTCTTCTAAAGGTCAATAGATCTCAAAGTCATCACACTCTTCAAGTCTTGGTCATGTCTCTGATGGCTTCTTCTGATCATGCTTGTCCTTCTCAAGTCCTTTTTGCCAGCTCATCTCTGTTGACACGAAGTCTCTTGTGACGCCCTTTAATATTTCTCGAGTTGCATTCCAAACTTCGGTTTCAACATCCTTGGCATGAACCATGTCCCTACCGTCCTTGAGTTCTCGACAAATCTCCAGTATCTCGAGGTTTTAGCTCCTCCAGCTTGGCTACTTTCAGCTTTCGGTTCCTGAGTTCTTCACCAATTGCCTTCTTGTCAAAATATTGCTTCTTGTAGGTCCGTCTTAACTTCCTGATGTAACACTCCAGATCCTGGTGATACACCAGCTAAGATTTAAAACTGCATCTTTTGCTGACAGATGCTCCATCAGCCTTCTACCATCCATCTTTCCATGTATCTGCATACTTAACTCCGCACGGTGATAATAGCATAAGAGGCCGATAACATCATGGATAGCATGTTTCTGCTCTTGTCATTTCCATGAGCTATCATTCCATAGTTGACATCTCCTGCCTTAGGGCTTTCCTGACAAATTTTTTGAGTTCTAACGCTCCATGTTCCGGTCTTACTCCAATACACCTTGATCTCGGGTATTGATAACTTCCACGGTCCATCAAATTCCATAAGCGTAACCTTCCTAGGTCATAAAAATCTGGGAATTCTTCAGAGCCTTCAAAATCTCATAGTCTTCGGAGTCTTCAACAGTTGTAGTTTCCATTTACATGGTAAAATCCTCTTCATTCCAAATGGTCTTAGTTGTCCGATATCTTATCTCCTTGGAGTGGTCTCATCAGCCGAATCTCCGAGCGGACAAAAGGGAAAAGGGGTATGGTCTCTCTAAAAGGGAATATTTGAATAAGCTCTGAAGAGAAGAGAGGTAAAAGATCCTTTTGAAAAGAAAGTTGTAGAGAAAAATCTTTCTATGGGCTTGCCAGTTTCTAGGGTCACGTCCTACAGTCAACATGTGCTCTGATACCATCTTGTAGCGACCCGACCCGAATGGATCAAGTCTCTGTGCTTAGGTGTCATCCCTGGATCGGTATGCTGACACACACAATACTCGAAGGATTTATAACAGAGGTAAATCACATGTATAAAGTAGCGTAAATACTATTACCTCAATCCAAAAATAGCGGAAGCAACAAGGTTGTGGATTCCCATCAACACCAACGGCGAAGTTGAGTATAGGAAATCGTAACCCTAACGTATCACTTACTCGTCATCTGAAAAGTCGCAACATGAAATGTTGCGCATCGAAACGGGTCAAGACATGGAATATGCCGCAATGTAACACATAGAGAGTAATGAAGGAATAAGCCTATACTACATGCATATATGGCTGGTGGAAAAGCTCTATGGTTATAAGGTTTTGCGAAAAGCCAATTTTTCGCTACTGCAAAGAAATAAATTTGTTTAACTATCATGGTGGTTGTTAAACATTGAGAATGGTTGACAGCATCCTCAATCCCAATTAAAAGTACTCATTAAAACCCAAACAAATTATATTAAGTAATGTGATGAGATCAACAAGATAATCCAAGAACTAGATACTCAAGATGTCCATAACCGGGGACATGGCTAATCATGATTAGTTTATACACTCTGCAGAGGTTTGTACACTTTTCCCCACAAGACTCGATCGCCTCCGTTTGGTTTCTCGCACTACATGGTGTTTGAGAGACGGATGACCGAGACATAGTCTTTCAGAAGCGTTTGCACCTTACGATGGGTAGACCGTACCACCTACGACCCCTACATCGCTAGTCTACCACCGTAAGAGTTCACACGACTTAATCAGCTATGCGAGCCCATAATGGCTTGTGGCTGCACACGGAAGTTTCTAGTTTGAATAATCTCATGATCCCTTTGAGCACGGGTGGCGGTCCAAGAAAAACAAGCAAGTCCTGATAGAAACCAGGTGCCTCAATCCACCCAGATGTGTGTTTAAGTTGCCACCTTAAATAAACCATTAATTTAACAATCTCACATCTGTCATGGAATACACTCACCCAATCCACGTCTACTAGCATAGCAAAGCATAATAAGCAAACGTAGAACTAACTCCCAAGGTTTCATAAGTAAAACAGGTAATAGGTACTACCTCAATCTACTTCCCATCCCACAATTTAATTAGATCCTAATCATGCAATTGTTCGAGGATTGATCTAATGCATAAAAACTGGGTATGAGAAAGTATGATCAAAGTGTTACTTGCCTGCAATGTTGATGAAGATGATTCGCACTCAAAACTCTTGATAGTTCTACTCGTCACACTCCGGTCAATCTATCGTAAGCAATCAATAGTAACCACACATAAGCAATCACTCAAAAGGTCGGGAAGAACGAGGAAAACAATTCGGAAAACATCAAAACCAAGCAAATAACTCTTGCAACATAAAACAATTTCTAACAGTATCAAAATTATGTGAATTTGGTCTTATCAGAAAGTTTGGGTCAAGAGCTTCGATTTGCAAAAAGAATCAACTCAAACGGAGTTACGGAACTTAAGTTATGAACAAAAGAAGTTTGAATATGAATCTGAACAAATTTCGAAATTTTAAACTTTCAAAAACATGTTTGAGTTGAATTACTGGATAGAGGAGATCTTAACGAAGAAGTGGGCGTTGGTTTCATCTAGTTTGGATGAACGAGTAAAAAGTTATGGCTATTTGAAAAATCAGGGCCAAGTTGTTTTACGAAAGAAAAAAATAGCTATGGCTAAGGTCTAATGTATAAATACGTAGACGACAATCTAATCTATCGTATTAGTCTAAAAATAATAAACTACGGAAGTATAAGTAGAAAAAAGAAAAGAAAACAAAGTAAGATACCTTTATAAGGCAGAGAAAAGACAACTTCGGAGAGAGAAGAAAATTTCCAGAAGTTGCGCCGGAGAGGAGAAAAAAAATATTTTTCTTAAATGAATCTAGTCAAACCAAAATATTGATTTAACCCGAATCAAATGATTTTTGGAGGCTCTATGGGTTATATTTATAGGTGGAAAAGAGGCTTAGGGTCAAAAGCTAGGCAATGTGGGACTAAACGTAGATGAAAATATCTGAAAGCAGAGAGAAGGTGCGCCATGGGCCAAAAGGCCTTTAGGCGGTTCATGCACCACAAGCACACTGTGAATTTTTTTTAGCAATAGAAAAGAAAAGAAAAACTATGGGAAAAAAAAGAAAAAAATGGGGAAGGAATATGGCCCTCTGGGCCTGGCCCATTTAGGAGGAGGGAAAAGAAAAAAAACAAAAAGGCGCCCATGCTACTATGTCGAGATGCGTAAAGCATCGTTAGTCCTAAGCGCACGTGCAGTTTTTTTTTGAAACAGAAAAGGAAATCTGAATAAATAAAACCAAAATAGAATTTTATATAGGCATATTATATATCAAAATTTTCAGAAAAATATTTCCTACAGCATGAACATTTTACTAACATCAAATAAAGTACACACAATTTTGAATAAATCAAAGAGTGCTACTGCCCTACTAAAATCCAATAAAAATCATTTAAAAAAATACCAAAATGACGGGAAATCATATAAAAAATACCAATAAAAATCCAATTTTTCTGATGTAGGGAATCATGTTACCCTATTTTCCATGTATTTTATTTTTGGAGAAAAATAATTTGAATAAAATCCAAATAACTCCAAATTGAAAAATAATTCCAAAAGGACTTCGAAATTGATCCTTTGAAACTCCCAACTCATATTTCATATGTTTTGAAGAAGTCATTTTATCCTCGCTCGTGAAAATCATTGAGTTGCATGAAGTTTATGAATTAGAAAATATTTCCAAATGAAATTCAAATATTTTCAACACCCCTTTTTCATTTAAATGGAAGAAGTCATGTTATCCTCTCTCCAGGGTTTTGTGATGAAAAATATTTGAATTCACGGAGATCAGAAAGCAAAAATGAAAGTTTGGGAAAGTCCTTTTATTCCCTCTCATTTAACTTTCAAAAAGTTTCAAATTTCACTCAATCAATCACACAACAATTCAAACAAACAAACAAATCTATCTATTTATTATAACATTCCAAAATTTAGAATTTTGGGATGTTACAATGCTAAAATTGATAAAAGTGGGATTGAAAAAATCGAAACCCTAGATGCTAATAAACCCACTATTTTGGATTTCAAGGAATTTAATTATGAAAATTGCTCTTTGATAGATTGTATTTCCTTGTTGCAATCTGTGCTAAATTCTCCTCATGCTTATAGTCAAAATAAAGCTTTTACTAAACATATCGTTGGTGCCTTGATGCAATCTTATGAAGAAAAGCTTGAGTTGGAAGTTTCTATCCCTAGAAAACTTTATGATGAGTGGGAACCTACTATTAAAATTAAGATTAAGGATCATGAGTTCTATGCTTTATGTGATTTGGGTGCTAGTGTTTCGACTATTCCCAAAACTTTGTGCGATTTGCTAGATTTCCGTGATTTTGATGATTGCTCTCTAAACTTGCACCTTGCGGATTCCACTATTAGGAAACCTATGGGAAGAATTAATGATGTTCTTATTGTTGCAAATAGGAATTATGTGCCCATAGATTTTATCGTTCTTGATATAGATTGCAATCCTTCATGTCCTATTATTCTTGGTAGACCTTTCCTTATAACGATTGGTGCAATTATTGATATGAAGGAAGGGAATATTAGATTTCAATTTCCATTAAAGAAAGGTATGGAACACTTCCCTAGGAAGAAAATAAAATTACCATATGAATCTATCATGAGAGCCACTTATGGATTGCCTACCAAAGATGGCAATACCTAGATCTATCCTTGCTTTTATGCCTAGCTAGGGGCGTTAAACGATAGCGCTTGTTGGGAGGCAACCCAATTTTATTTTTATTTTTTTGCTTTTTTGCTTCTGTTTAGGAATATATATTTGTTCTAGCCTCTGGTTAGATGTGTTTTTATGTTTTAATTAGTGTTTGTGCCAAGTTAAACCTATAGGATCTTCTTGGATGACAGTTATTTGATCTTGTTGTAATTTCCAGAAACTTTCTGTTCACGAAACTAATTGTTAAAATTCACCAGAACGTGATAAAATATTGATTCCAATTGCTTCTGATCAATAAACAAGTTTCCTAGGTCTTCCTATTTTGGCTGATTTTTTATAGTTCCAGAACTCTACGTTAGTTACATATTACTACGGACTGTTCTGTTTTTGACAGATTCTATTTTTCGTGTGTTGTTTGCTTATTTTGATGAATCTATGGCTAGTAAAATAGTTTATAAACCATATAGAAGTTGGAATACAGTAGGTTTAACACCAATATAAATAAAGAATGAGTTCATTACAGTACCTTGAAGTGGTCTTTTGTTTTCTTTCACTAACAGAGCTCACGAGATTTCTATTAAGTTTTGTGTTGTGAAGTTTTAAAGTGTTGGGTGAAAGATTTTAATGGATTATGGAGCAAGGAGTGGAAAGAGCCTAAGCTTGGGGATTCCCATGGCACCCCCAAGATAATCTAAGGACACCAAAAAGCCAAAGCTTGGGGATGCCCCGGAAGGCATCCCCTCTTTCGTCTACTTCCATCGGTAACTTTACTTGGAGCTATATTTTTATACACCACATGATATGTGTTTTGCTTGGAGCGTATTGTATGATTTGAGTATTAGCTTTTTAGTTTACCACAATCATATTTGTTGTACACACCTTTTGAGAGATCCATACATGATTTGGAATTTGTTAGAATACTCTATGTGCTTCGCTTATATCTTTTGAGTTATATAGTTTTGCTCTTGTACTTCACTTATATATCTTAGAGCATGGTGGTGGGTTTGATTTATAGAAACTATTGATATCTCATGCTTCACTTAGATTATTTTGAGAGTCTTAAATAGCATGGTAATTTTCTTAAATGATCTTAATATGCTTGGTATTCAAGATTTGTAAAACCTTTCTTATGAATGTGTTGAATACTAAGAAAAGTTTGATGCTTGATAATTGTTTTGAGATATAAAGATGGTGATAATAGAGTCATGCTAGTTGAGTAGTTGTGAATTTGAGAAATACTTGTGTTAAAGTTTGTGATTCCCATAGCATACACGTATGGTGAACCGTTATGTGATGAAGTCGGAGCATGATTTATTTATTGATTGTCTTCCTTATGAGTGGCGGTCGGGGACGAGCGATGGTCTTTTCCTACCAATCTATCCCCCTAGGAGCATGCGCGTAATACTTTGCTTTGATAACTTGTAGATTTTTGCAATAAGTATATGAGTTCTTTATGACTAATGTTGAGTCCATGGATTATACGCACCTTTCTTCCTTCCACCATTACTAGCCTCTCAAATACCGCACACTTTTTGCCGGTATCATACACCCACCATAAAACTTCCTCAAAACAGCCACCATACTTACCTATCATGGCATTTCCATAGCCATTCCGAGATATATTGCCATGCAACTTTCCACCATTCCGTTTATTATGACACGCGCCATCATTGTCATATTGCTTTGCATGATCATGTAGTTGACATCGTATTTGTGGCAAAGCCACCGTTCATAATTCTTTCATACATGTCACTCTTGATTCATTGCATACCCCGGTACTCCACCGGAGGCATTCACATAGAGTCATATTTTTGTTCTAAGTATCGAGTTGTAATTGTTGAGTTGTAAGAAAATAAAAGTGTAATGATCTTCATTTTTAGAGCATTGTCCCAAGTGAGGAAAAGGATGATGGAGACTATGACTCCCCCACAAGTCGGGATGAGACTCCGGACGAAAAAAAGGAAAAAGAGGCCATAAAAAAAGAGAAAAGGCCCAAAAAAATGAGAGAGAAAGAGAGAAGGGACAATGTTACTATCCTTTTACCACACTTGTGCTTCAAAGTAGCACCATGATCTTCATGATAGAGAGTCTCTCATTTACTCACTTTCATATACTAGTGGGAAATTTTCATTATAGAACTTGGCTTGTATATTCCAATGATGGGCTTCCTCAAAATGCCCTAGGTCTTCGTGAGCAAGCGAGTTGGATGCACACCCACTTAGTTTCTTTTGTTGAGCTTTCATATACTTATAGCTCTAGTGCATCCGTTGCATGGCAATCCCTACTCACTCATATTGATATCTATGGATGGGCATCTCCATAGCCCGTTGATATGCCTAGTTTATGTGAGACTATCTTCTCCCTTTTTTGTCTTCTCCACAACCACCATTCTATTCCACATATAGTGCTATATCCATGGCTCACGCTCATGTATCGTGTGAAGATTGAAAAAGTTTGAGAATGTCAAAAGTATGAAACAATTGCTTGGCTTGTCATCGGGGTTGTGCATGATTTAAATACTTTGTGTGGTGAAGATAGAGCATAGCCAGACTATATGATTTTGTAGGGATAACTTTCTTTGGCCATGTTATTTTGAGAAGACATGATTGCTTTGTTAGTATGCTTGAAGTATTTTTTTATGTCAATATTAAACTTTTGTCTTGAATCTTTCGGATCTGAATATTCATACCAAAATTAAGAAGAATTACATTGAAATTATGCCAAGTAGCACTCCGCATCAAAAATTCTGTTTTTATCATTTACCTACTCAAGGACGAGCATGAATTAAGCTTGGGGATGCTTGATACGTCTCCAACGTATCTATAATTTTTGATTGCTCCATGCTATATTATCTACTGTTTTGGACATTATTGGGCTTTATTATTCACTTCTATATTATTTTTGGGACTAACCTATTAACCGGAGGCCCAGCGCAGAATTGCTGTTTTTTTGCCTATTTTAGAGTTTCGTAGAAAAGGAATATCAAACGGAGTCCAAACGGAATGAAACCTTCGGGAACGTGATTTTTAGGAAGAATATGATCCAGGAGACTTGGACCCTACGTCAAGAAACAAAAGAGGAGGCCACGAGGTAGGGGGGGGCGCCCACCCCCAAGGGCGCGCCCTCCACCCTTGCGGGCCCCCTGTTGCTCCACCGACGTACTTCTTCCTCCTATATATACCTACGTGCCCCCAAACGATCAGATACGGTGCCAAAAACCTAATTCCACCGCCGCAACCTTCTGTACCCACGAGATCCCATCTTGGAGCCTGTTCCGGAGCTCTGCCGGAGGGGGCATCCATCACGGAGGGCTTCTACATCAACACCATAGCCTCTCCGATGAAGTGTGAGTAGTTTACCTCAGACCTTCGGGTCCATAGTTAGTAGCTAGATGGCTTCTTCTCTCTTTTTGGATCTCAATACAATGTTCTCCCCCTCTCTCGTGGAGATCTATTTGATGTAATCTTATTTTGCGATGTGTTTGTTGAGACCGATGAATTGTGGGTTTATGATCAAGATTATCTATGAACAATATTTGAATCTTCTCTGAATTCTTTTATGCATGATTGGTTATCTTTGCTAGTCTCTTCGAATTATCAGTTTGGTTTGGCCTACTAGATTGATCTTTCTTGCAATGGGAGAAGTGCTTAGCTTTGGGTTTAATCTTATGTGTCCTTTCCCGTGTGATGAGGGGCAGCAAGGCACGCTTTTGTATTGTTGCCATCGAGGATAACAAGATGGTTTTTTTTATCATATTGCATGAATTTATCCCTCTATATCATGCCATCTTGCTTAAGGCGTTACTGTGTTTTCATGAACTTAATACTCTAGATGCATGCTGGATAGCGGTCGATGAGTGGAGTAATAGTAGTAGATGCAGGCAGGAGTCGGTCTACTTTTATCGTACGTGATGCCTATATACATGATCATACCTAGATATTCTCATAACTATGCTCAATTCTGTCAATTGCTCAACAGTAATTCGTTCACCCACCGTACCCGGGTCTATCTTCATCATATCGATCTTCCAACACTTAGTTATTTCCTTTGTTTTTTTTTACTTTGCTTTTATTTTACTTTGCATCTTTATCATAAAAATACCAAAAATATTATCCTATCATATCTATCAGATCTCACTCTCGTAAGTGACCGTGAAGGGATTGACAACCCCTTATCGCGTTGGTTGCAAGGATTTATTTGTTTTGTGTAGGTGCGAGGGACTCGCGCGTAGCCTCCTACTGGATTGATACCTTGGTTCTCAAAAACTGATGGAAATACTTACGCTGCTTTGCTGCATCATGCTTTCCTCTTCAAGGGAAAACCAACGCAGTGCTCAAGAGGTAGCAGTCCTGTGGACTTATATATTGAGGACACGGTAAGCATGAGAGTTTGTAGCATAACCAACAAATATGCCCTCATGAACTCTAGCCTCAAATTTAGACAAACGAACACCTTTCTTGAGAATGAAACACTTACACCCGAACACCAGAAAGTACTTGAGGTTGGGCTTGTTACCGGTGAGAATCTCATATGGAGTTTTGTTCAATCCTTTGCGGAGATAGAGCCGATTGGATGCATGACAGGCGGTGTTGATGGCTTTGGCCCAAAAGTTGTATGGAGACTTGAACTCCGCCATCATGGTCCTTGCCGCATCCATCAACGTCCGGTTCTTCCTCTCCGCTACACCATTTTGTTGAGGGGTGTAAGGTGCGGAATATTGATGCTTGATCCCCTCATCACTAAGGAACTCATCCAAGGTGTAGTTCTTGAACTTGGTGCCATTGTCACTTATTATCGTCAAGATCTTTGCATTGTGTTGACGTTGAGCTTCATTTGCAAAATCAATGACGGTTTGTTGGGTCTCACTCTTCCTCTTGAAGAAGTATACCCAAGGGTATATTGAATAATCATCCACAATCACCAAGCAATACTTTCTACCCCCAAGACTATCAAAGGATGGAGGCCCAAAGAGATCCAAGTGAAGGAGCTCCAAAGGCCTCTTTGAGTAAATAATAGTCGTGGGAGGGTGAGACTTCTCATGTAGCTTTCCTTCGATACAAGCACTGCAAGCACGATCTTTGGCAAAACTAACATTGGTTAGTCCACGGACATGGTCCCCCTTGAGAAGACTTTGCAAAGATCTCATATTGACATGGGCTAAACGGCGATGCCAAAGCCATCCCACGTCAACTTTAGCCATTAGGCATGTCGCGGTCTTAGTGGGTTGCTCCGAGAAGTTAATCACATAGAGACCGTTCTTGACATGCCCAACAAAGGCTACTTTAAGAATCTTGCTCCACAAGAGGGCCACATTATCAATATCAACGAAAGTAGCAAATCCCATAAGTGCAAGTTGACGAACGGAAAGTAAATTGTATGCAAGGGACTCAACAAGCATGACTTTCTCGATCGTGAGATCATGATAAATGAAAACCTTAGCAAGACCCAATACCTTAGAAGATGAGGCATCACCCCATTCAACATTGGTGGGCATAGATGGAATCTTGTGCACGTCCACCACCAAGTCCTTGCTTCCGGTCATATGATTAGTAGCTCCACTATCAAGCAACCATGATCCACCACCGGAAGCAAACACCTACAAGAGATCAATGCTTGGTTTTAGGTACCCATTTTTTAATGGGTCCTTTGATGTTAGTGACAAGGTTCTTAGGAATCCAAATAGACCATTCAATGTACTCATAAGGAGAACCAACAAATTTAGCATAAACATGTCCATCACTAGAACGGCATAACACATAGGAAGGGTTAAAGTCGCCGGCTTTGTTGGAAGGGGTGGCATTGCCTTTCTTGACACCACCACCCTTCACATTGTTCTTCTTCTCCTTAGATGCACCCTCTCCCTCTTTCACAAAAGTTTTCTTGAGAGGAGGAGGTCGTTTGACCTTGTCATTCTTCCTCTTTTTCTTGGACTTGGGTGCGAACCCAATGCCTTCCTTGGCCACAACTTCCTTTTGATTGCTATAAAGGTCGTTGAGATTCTTCTCTCCTTGTATGCACGACACAAGGCCTTTTTCAAGTTGCTCCTTCAACTTTGCATTCTCCTCAACAAGATGCACATGCTCACAACAAGGGTTAGTAGCATTTTGATATGTCTCCGTCGTATCTACTTTTCCAAACACTTTTGCCCTTGTTTTGGACTCTAACTTGCATGATTTGAATGGAACTAACCCGGACTGACGCCGTTTTCAGCAGACTTTCCATGGTGTATTTATGTGCAGAAACAAAAGTTCTCGAAATGACCTAAAACTCCACAGAACGTCTATTTGGAAATAAAAAAAATCCTTGCAAAAAATGAAGACCAGGGGGCCCACACCCTGTCCACGAGGGTGGGGCGCGCCCTCCCCCCTAGGGCGCGCCGCCCTACCTCGTGGGCCCCCATGACCTCCTCCGACCTCAACTCCAACTCTATATATTTTCTTTCAGGGAGAAAAAAACCAGAGAGAAGAATTCATCGCGTTTTACGATACGGAGCCGCTGCCAAGCCCTAAAACCTCTCGGGAGGGCTGATCTGGAGTCCGTTCGGGGCTCCGGAGAGGGGGATTCGTCGCCGTCGTCATCATCAACCATCCTCCATCACCAATTTCATGATGCTCGCCGCCATGCGTGAGTAATTCCATCATAGGCTTGCTGGACGGTGATGGGTTGGATGAGATCTATCATGTAATCGAGTTAGTTTTGTTAGGGTTTGATCCCTAGTATCCACTATGTTCTGAGATTGATGTTGCTATGACTTTGCTATGCTTAATGCTTGTCACTAGGGCCCGAGTGCCATGATTTCAGATCTGAACCTATTATGTTTTCATGAATATATGTGAGTTCTTGATCCTATCTTGCAAGTCTATAGTCACCTACTATGTGTTATGATCCGGCAACCCCGAAGTGACAATAATCGGGACCACTCCCTGTGATGACCTTAGTTTGAGGAGTTCATGTATTCATTATGTGCTAATGCTTTGTTCCGGTACTCTATTAAAAGGAGGCCTTAATATCCCTTAGTTTCCATTAGGACCCCGCTGCCACGGGAGGGTAGGACAAAAGATGTCATGCAAGTTCTTTTCCATAAGCATGTATGACTATATTCGGAATACATGCCTACATTACATTGATGAATTGGAGCTAGTTCTGTGTCACCCTATGTTATGATTGTTACATGATGAATCGCATCCAGCATAATTCTCCATCACCGATCCAATGCCTACGAGCTTTTCATATATTGTTCTTCGCTTATTTACTTTCCCGTTGCTACTGTTACAATCACTAAACAACACCAAAAAAATTACTTTTGCTACCGTTACTTTTGTTACCGTTACCACTACTATCATATTACTTTGCTACTAAATACTTTGCTGCAGATACTAAGTTATCCAGGTGTGGTTGAATTGACAACTCAACTGCTAATACTTGAGAATATTCTTTGGCTCCCCTTGTGTCGAATCAATAAATTTGGGCTGAATACTCTACCCTCGAAAACTATTGCGATCCCCTATAATTGTGGGTTATCAAGACTATTTTCTGGCGCCGTTGCCGGGGAGCATAGCTCTATTCTTTGAGTCACTTGGGATTTATATCTGCTGGTCACTATGAAGAACTTGAAAGACGCTAAGACAACAATTTATCCCTCAACTACGAGGGGAGGTAAGGAACTGCCATCTAGCTCTGCACTTGATTCACCTTTTGTTTTGAGTAAGCTTGCGACACCTAAACCTACTTCTGCTATTCGTTCTGATATGTCACATGTTATTGATGATGCCACTTCTGCTATGCATGATACTTATGATGAAACTACTTCTATGCTTGCTACTACTGTGCCCCTTAGTGAATTTCTTGATGAACAAATTGCTAGGGCTAGAGAGAAAGAAATAATTGAAAATCCAGAGATAAGAATAGAAGCTCCTCATCCCGCACCACAACCATTTGGCATTCCTGGCCGTTGGATCTGGTTGCTTGATCGGATCTGGGCCGTCGGATCAAGCTCTCAGATGACCTGCGCCGTCGGATCTGAGATGGACACTGCTGGAATGAATAGTAATGGCAGCAAAATGTAAATACCGTGCCCCCACCGGGGTATTTTGGTCATTTCACATAGAGGCCTATAAAAGCCAGCAGCTCCGGTGGCAAGCCCTAGCCGCCTCCTCCCCACACTCGCCCCCCGCCCGCGCGTCCTAGCCGTCGCTCCTCCTCCCGCACTCGCGTGCCGCCTCTGTTCTCTAGCCCTCTCCCACCCACCCACCCACCCCGATTCGTTCCTCCCGCCTCACCCACATCGCCGTCGTCGCCGCCCCTTAGGCCTCGCCGCCACGGACCCCCTCGCGCCGCCGCCCCCTCCCACTTCTCCTCGCGCCGCCGCCGTCGAAGAAGCACCGCGGCCGCTGCTGCTCCGCGTCACCGCTCCTCACCCACCCACCGCGACCGCCTCCTCTCCGGGAACCCTAGCCAGTCGCACGCAGGCCATGGCGTCGCCCAGCTCGCCGCCCTCGGCCATGGCGTCTGGCAGGAGACCAACACCGAGAAGGCGCTCGAGGCACTGCGCCAGATCCAGTCCGACCACGCCGCCGTGCGACGCGACGGCGAGTGGGCGCCCACCCTCCCCGTCCGCGAGCTCGTCCCCGGGGACGTCGTGCAGTGAGTGGGTGAGAGCAGGTGAAGTGAAGGCTCGAAGCAGGCAAGCAGCCGTGACTCGATGGCGTGCGAGGCGGAGGAGCACGTCTCCGGTCTCCCCGATTCCGTTCCAGTGTGGCGTGAGGGGACCCGCCGACTGGCCGAGCAGGGCAGCGGCCGACGGCGATGACCAAGGGAGAAGGGGAACGGCGTTGCGGCAGCATGCTGGGCCTGGGGAGCAAGCGACAGATGCGAGATGCAGGCTGGGGCCTGGAGAGCAGACTAGAGACGAGGGTTGGGGAGACCGGAACACCCGGCACACCCTTTTGCTATGCCAATGACGCTCAAGGTCAGCCACTCCCTGCATCCCACTCCCTCCGATCTGTCTCTTTTCGTGACACATGTAGAGCAAGCCCAATCGTCGTGGTTTAGGGGTAAGTTGCGTCGATCCTCATCCTGCTGCGCTCCATTCTATTACTAGATTTATGCTACTAATATTTTTGCTGGGATTTGTGGTTGTTTCAATCGATTAGGACAAAGCTAATCTGATTATTTTTTAGAGTAAAGCTAATCTGATTCTGATGAGCTGAGGTTTCAGGTTTTGACTGGATGTATGAACATCCACTACGGGTTCTGTAAAATAAATAACAAATTCAGTTAATCCATTATTCACAAATTCTAATATAATGGGCGGCTATTTTCTATTAGTATACTTGAAATGATATTGAGGTATGCTCCCATGTTTTCATCTGTGTACTATGTAGATGTATACTGACAATTAAGCTTTGATCATGAATGCATAAACCATAGAAGATTCTAACAAACTAAGTGGCGTGTAATTCTCTGTTCCATAGAAGATTCACTGATCCCTGTACTTTTGACCAATTTATTTTCACGATGTCTTTTGTGTATTCCCTTTCTCATGATTTGTGATTCTCAATTCTGCCAGCTCTGTCGAGACATGGAACCGAAGCTGTGAGGCAGACATCATCATTTTGTCAGATTAAGTGTGGAGTTACAAGGTACTCTATTGGCAACCTCATAGACCTGCACCAACTATAATTACAAGTAGAGCATTTCCGTGCTCTTAAGTCACTCTATTAGGGAAAAATCAAAGGCTTTTGTCCCTGTTAGTTATTTTTTGTTCTATTGTATGTGGGCATCTTATCTATCTGTAACATGTGATGTGTGCAACTATAGAAATGTTAGGCTATAATATCAATTCTTTGCAACACATGTTCTCATACATTCTGGCTATACTTACTTGCTGCATTGCTTTGGGTGTTGAACAGTGCATTGATTGCATATTACATTGATTTGGATTTGGATTGTACATTGAAATTTAGGTATTTTTGGAGAGCTGACTGTACAATAAAATGATCTACCTTGCAGTATCATTTTTTCACAAAGGTAGAAATTTGGAGTAATTATGGCCTTGGCGCTCTTCATGTTGTGAGAGAACCTGTTCAATGGGATGCGAAATGCATCAGAAGCCAACGGACAGCCAGAGCTGGAAGGCGTGGAGCTTGAGCTGCAGTGATTTATTTATAACTTGGGTGTCACTGCAAAAACTGTAGTTCAAAGTGTTCAACCAAGTGTAAGTTTGCGAGAAGTCAATTTGTAGTTCTACAATGACACATTCAGACTTGCATCCAAAGTTAGATAGGAACATGAAAAGAATCTCGAAACTTATTTATGAGGCGAGAAAACTTCACTCCTATTTTATCTTCAAGTGGTTGAACTCTCTTGTAGCTTTGGTTCAGATCCTAAAGCTATATGAAGCACCATAGATTGAGTTTCCAAGCAAAAGGATCACACAACCCGATAGTTGGTAGCAGTCTTTTTCTTGCAAAGTTTAGCATTGATGTCTGTCAATTTGCGGGTAAGTTACATGTGTGCAAACGAGAGGTTGACCAACAAGTTGTTGATTTCTTAATCTCGAAACTTGATCCTTATATAACGGCTATCGTTAATTTTATTGAACTTTAGTCTCTTTAAAATACCAAGACACGATATTCAGGTCCAAAGGTAAGTAGCAACCTATTTGAGCAAGTTGCAAAACACATCCGGATCCGGAAGGTGAGTGATCTGAGCCGCCTTCTCGGCTCGGTTTATTTCGATTCTGAACCCGGTCCTGTGATGTGATCCTTGTTCCTCCCATCAGATATTGTGCCTCGCGCGCCTCGCTAGTTGTTGTTGGATTGGCTCGAGTTTAGGATGACAAGGTCATGATCAGGGTGGCGCTTTCGAATGAGAGCAGAGCAGTATGACCTTCACCAATTTGGGACTTGGAACAGATCACCAATTGATGTCGTTTTGTTTCTGCGGTTCCACTTTTGTTACCTGGGACGGAGATTGTTGAATGTGTGGCTGAGTGTTTGGTTCTGCGAGCAATCATATACTCGTTAGATTAGCTCAACACAGGAAATCCTATGGGAGGAATATATGCGACCGCTGACTTGTGGATATGTTGCTTGATTGTTCACGACCTTCCGAGATGAGTATGAATTATATCTCACAGACCATAATAAATCAATGATTATCCTATAACTTTGAGATGCGATTGGGTTAGATTGGATATGATCGTGATATGCTCTATATTGTTATGTTTGATGAATCGTAGTTCTAACATTGCGCTTACGCCAGTTTTCCGTCCATCGCATGGCTGGCTACGAATGGTCTGTCCGACGGGTGCTCGGCGAGGTCGGCCGCCCAGATCTTGGATGGCCGTCGCGCCAAACGTCGAGGAGTACGGCAGCGCTGTGGCCAGGGCCAATGCTTCCGGTGCCGAGAATGTGGCCAAGGGGATCATGTGGTGCGGGGTGATGATCATGGACAGGCTCCGCTGGCGGAACGAGGTGCTCCGAAAGAGGATTCAAATCGGCGATAATGAGGCCGAGGTCTGCCCGGAGATGCTCAGGTGTATCAAAAGGTAGTGCTTTCTTTCTCAATTTTCATATTAAATGTGTTTCTAATTTGCGGTCAAGCAAACTTATTAAGTGGGATTTGTGATGCATAAATCAATAAATGCTTCAGGTTTTGGGCACATCACAATTCATAGTTAGATTAGATTATTAGATTAAATCGTGATGCAATGTGCCATCATGGGTATCAAATTTGCGTTCGATGGTATTTGTGTTAAAAATCTTTATGGTTAGTATTGATAATCTTGCTGATTGCACTTGTTTTACTTGTTCTGCTGTTTGGTATCCCTGGTGCTATGTTAATCTTGTCTGGTTGGTCCTGCTATGTATGGTGATTGGTGAATTATAGCAATGACATGATGTCATAGGAGAAGAATCCGTGATTGCAGACAGCTGCATTTTGATGAATTCTGCAACTGGGCTAACTTAAGTGTGTGCACGTTAGGCTGATTGTCTTGTTTCGTTTTGAGATTCCTCACCATGCTATGTTATCATGGTTTTAGGTTTCCTTGTGCTTAATTACACGCCATGCAGCGGCTCAAGAAGCGTGGCCCAGCTGACCAAGAAGGCCAGAACGTGGCCATGGCACAAGGAGCCCGGTTTAAGTATATTTGCGGTTGTCGATGGTGGTATGTCTCTCTATCTCTCTCGTATGTAGTTCCAGTAGTTCCATGGTACTTTTTCTGCTAATTTCTAATTCCTATTGGCTATATACAAGATTGTGACTTTTTTGGGGTGATGCACCTATAGTAATCAGTGACTGTACCAACCAAGATGAACGAGAGAACAAAATAAGAAAGGGGTGGCTATTGAATTGTCATGATTGTATGGTACTGTCATTTCTTTTATATCACTGTTTGCATCACAAGGTGTTTACGCTAAAACAAGTCGGTTGCTGCAAGTCTTGCAAGAAATTTGGGTGACAAGGTGTCGGTGTCAAAACCGGCGGATCTCGGGTAGGGGGTCCCGAACTGTGCGTCTAGGCGGATGGTAACAGGAGACAAGGGACACGATGTTTTTACCCAGGTTCGGGCCCTCTCGATGGAGGTAATACCCTACTCCTGCTTGATTAATATTGATGATATGGGTAGTACAAGATTAGATCTACCACGAGATCAGAGAGGCTAAACCCTAGAAGCTAGCCTATGGTATGATTGTTGTTCGTCCTATGGACTAAAACCCTCCGGTTTATATAGACACCGGATAGGGTTAGGGTTACACAGAGTCGATTACAATGGTAGGAGATCTACATATCCATATCGCCAAGCTTGCCTTCCACGCCAAGGAAAGTCCCATCCGGACACGGGACGAAGTCTTCAATCATGTATCTTCATAGTCCAGGAGTCTGGCCAAAGATGATAGTTCGGCTATCCGGACACCCCTAGTCCAGACTCCTCAAGAGCCCCGAACCAAAGCTTCAATGACGACGAGTCCGGCAGCATATTGTCTTCGCATTGCAAGGTGGGTTCCTCTTCCGAATACTTCATAGAAGGTTTTGAACACAAGGATAGTGTCCGCTCGCAAAACAAGTTCCACATACCACCGAGAGAGAATAATTTTGCACAGATCGCTAACGTATTCGCGGGCGTGACATCACACCACGGCCAGGCCTTTATACGAATCGTTTTCTTCGTCCCACCTCAAAGACGTTTAGCGGCGGTTTCTTGGCACGCCTTATCAAAGCATAGATCGTGCCCCTTATTCCGGTTTCTCATCAAGGTGGGTAACCCATCCGCGCCTTGATTATGGCGCTGGGAGATAAGCGAGTTTTACCGGTGGCGGGGACGATAGCCGTCCGTCCATATAAGGGATAAGGATCCACCTTTTCACCACGCCTTCTTCCTCCTTTGCTCATCCATTTCACAAGACTCGAGCTCCAGCGCCCAAGTCCGCACACCTCTCCTCAACCTTCTCCAACTATGTCCGGAGCGGGAGGCAGGTGGATGGCCTCCTCCGTCACGGAGGGGCACATCACAAAGCTGCGGGAGGCTGGATACTTGTCCGGCGACATCGCGTGTCGGCTCCCCAACAAGGGGCAGCTCATCTGCCGGATTCTCCCATGCCAGCAACGGGCCTTTAATTTGTGGGAGTTTGATCCGGCACAGCACCGGACCTTGAGCCGGCTCTTCAACACTACGTACGAAGATGCCTGGAAGGTGCTGTTCAAGGACGCCGAAGCCCCCGCATCCGCTACCAAAGATCACGGATTCAGCTCGCTGCGTCAAGCCAGCGAGGTAAGTTATTTTACCCTTTATGGGACTCTTTTTTCATAGTTTGACTCTATGCGGGATCTAAAACTCCCTAACCTTTGACAGGACTGGCTGAAGATGTCCGGACAGATTAACTGCCCGACCCCTTTGCCAGAAGACCCAGCGGACGCCCAATTGACGGGGCTGCTGGCTCCGGCACCTCATGTGGTGACGGAGAAGAAGGCCAAGAAGGAGGCCATGGGAACTCGAAAGAGCTCCCGGCGGCGCCAGGGGCTGTCGGACTCATCGCCCGACCACTTGGAGGCGGAATCCTCCTCTGAGGAAGAGGAGGAGGAGAAAGAAGCCTCTCCCCCAGCGGGGAGAGAGAAGAAAAGGAAGTCCGCCCCAACTGGGGAGGCCGGAGGGTTCAAGAAGGGAAGGACCCTTCCTCCGGACTTCTCCACCAACGTCGACAACGACGAGGAGGAGTGGCCAACAAGGGCCAAGCCCCTGGCGAGATCGTAAGTGTCCGGATACCCATGGCATTTTTATCATTGCATAGTGTTCTCTAATGCCGAACAATCATGCAGCCCGCCCAAGGACGAGCCCGCCGCTTCGTCGAGCGGGTCCCTGAGTTCGTCGGAAATGGAGAGTACCTCACTTCCGGCCGCCTCCTCACCTCACGCTGCAGACGAAGCCGAGGTGGGGCCCCAAGGGGGGCCTGGTCGAGAGGAGGCGGCGCAGGAGGCGCCGCAAGGCAGCCTCCCGGACTCCAGGCGCGGGGGGAGCGAGACCACCAGGGGCTCTAAGCCTGGCCCTTGTCCGGACTCCATAACGGAACCTTCAGCGGTTCCGAAGTCCGGCAAGCGGCCCCTTCGTAGGAAGGGTAAGACGCCAGTGTCCTCCCTCCAACCGGAGGCACCGGATAGCTTACTAGAGGCGCTTAACGGCGCCTCCATCAACGAGGAGCACCTCACTGTTATGAGTGTGGTGATCCAGAAAGTTCAGTCCGCCAAGAGCGAGCTGACCGAAGCCTGTACCAGCCTTCTAACAGGCTTTGAGGTAAGTTTAGAATATGTAAAAATATTACCGCATAGAAAGTAGCCCCTGATGCTTAGTTCGGTGTTCGGAAAGAAAAGCCGGACTAAGGATCTAAAAAGTTATACGCAGGAGTGTAACATAAGTATGTCAATATGGGAATGCAGGCTGCGCTGCTGACCTCTGCCGCATTGACTGCGGAGGTCAATGCATTAAAGCAGAGCCTCGAGCGGTCCGAGAACGAGCTCGGCCTTGCCAAGAAGCAGCTCGAGGACAAGGAAGGTAAGTAAAACCTTATTAAAGAAATTCCTTATAGAAAGGATTTGGTTGCAAAAATGACAGGAATAACGTGGGTATTGTAGGGGCCACGAACGAGGTGGCGACCTCAAGGAGGCGGTGTCATGACCCGAAACAAAGCGGGCGGAGCGCGCACCGAGCGAGAAAAGCAGGAGGAGCGGGTGGAGGAGATGCGGCAAGAGCTCCGTGCTCGTGGAAAAACACGAGAGTTTGGAGCGTGACTCAAGACTTCGAGTCCGAGCTCGCCTCGGCTCTTGAGAGTGCCAAAGCTGCTAAGGCCGAAGCCCAAAAAGCCCTCCAAGAAATTGAATCATTAAAGAAGATAGCGGCGGGTAAGGCATTCTTTATGCAAAGCAAGCATGTGAAAGTGAATTACCTATTACTTACCCGGATTCGGAGCTCTCCAGGAGGATTCGCAGATCTGCCCCATAGTTTGTCTGATGCTGCCGCGTTCTACCGCGCCAAGGAGGGGGGCTCGACGGAGAAGGTGTTCTGGTCTCAGTATGCTGAGGCCGGACATCCGGTGCCCCTAAGCGACTAGTTGAAGCAGCTGGTCGAGCTCCACAAGGTCGCCGAACAGGCCATGAAGGGCCTCATAGTTCGGCTGTGGCCATTGGAAGCCATGCCCGGGAGCTACTTTGGGCTGGTGCGGCGGCTGGTGGACGCATGTCCATGGATTGAAGTCATCAAGCGCTCCGTTTGCATTGAAGGTGCCCGTCGGGCCCTTGCCCGTGCTAAAGTGCACTGGGGCAAGCTGGATGCAGAGAAGCTTGTGACGGAAGGGCCACCGAAGGGCAAGGAGCATCGCACGCCCGAAATGTACTATGAGGGCGTCCTGAAGGGTGCCCGCCGTATAGAGGATGAGTGCTCCAAAGATGTAATTTTTGAATAGACTCGCATTTGTTATCCTGTACGCTGAAAACTTGTTCATATGCGCTAAGTAACGCTTGTTAATTTAAAATATTACCTTCTGTGCGGCCGTTTATCAAATTTGAGAGATGGCAAGTCGTTGGCTTCAGCCCCCATGCCACGAGTGCTGGGGTGTTCGGGATAAACTTGAGCGATCTTGTTCCCATTCTTGGGTCCATCGAGGAGGCGCCAGCAACGAACAAGGCAACCGGACTTATAGTGCTTGAACACTCTCAAGAGCCATAGAATTCTATAATTTTGAATTTCGTGAAGCCCCTAGTATTCGGAAGACCTAGTTCGGGCGCTATCCACGCCTTGGCGGACAACCGGTTCCTCGCTCTAAGCGGCATAAGTCTTTAGGGACCAAAAGACCTCTCGAACAGCTTAACGGCTCTCGCCCTATCATGACGGTCAGTTTTAGCTTTTCCACCGAGGTGCTCAACCCAGCTCAACCGGGGCACAATCGCAGTGGTTCTCCCAAGGCTACCTTAGCCGATATAACGGAACGTAAGGTACCAAAACATGGGAGCCGGGCAAACCCAACTATTGACCCAAGACATGATTCACAGCCGATGCATATAATGCTATAAGTTCGGGTGCCGACTTGTGAAAGTGTTAGGACTTATCACACCATAATTTTGGGGTATTTAAGCCCTCGGTGTATTGGCCGTACCAAAGTGTACGGGTGCAACATGTCATGAAATGAAATATATATATATATATATATATATATATATATATATATATATATATATATATATATATATATATATATATATATAGATAAAAAGGAGTGCAATAATAGGCAAAAGCTATGTATTGGTTATTCAAAAGGTACTCGCAAATAAAAGCGTAACGATACAAATTGTGCGATAAGCAAGGGATTGACTATTTAATATGTTCCCCTCGGGGTAAGCTATGGATGGTATGTAAAACAAGTATACTGCTCGTAATAGAGACCACATGGACACTGACGCAGTTTTACGCTTCCTGGCTGTTGCATCGTATTCGGCGCGAATGCGGACAGGGCTTCGGAGAACATAGTCCCGAAAGTAAGAAAAAGAAAAAGAAAAATAATGACACAATCGGAGCCCCAGTGCGGTTGAGCCGCATGCAGGCGTGCCGTGGTCGTGCCCTCCCCTAAGCCCATGGTATCTCCGGAGCGTAGTTATGTACGCAGTAGTAATCGCTTCGCAATTTCGCGAGGGCTAGGGTTGGCCGGATTGCTACGCGTGCTTGGATCATGCCAGCGGTCTTGTTGTAGGTTACTCCGCGCGCCGCTCGGCGGTGTCGGACGCTTAGTGGCCGTGCTCGAGAATTGCTGTGAGAGGCTGCTTTGCACCTCGCGCCCGAGGGCCGCCGTGTGCTCCTCCGCTCGAGAGAGCGCTCGGTGTTTCCATTGACCGTGATTACTCCTCGAGGGCTGGCATCTTGAGCTTGAGGTATGCGAGTGTGGCACCGCATTGAACTTTGCAAATATGGTTCGTCCGAGCAAAGGCGTGATAGCCGCCATGAACGGGAGTATGTCAAGATTAACTCTTCGCCGGAAGTTATCCGGGATCCAAGACCACTTCGAGTGTTACCGAGCCTGTATAATTGGCCTCTACACCTGGTATGACGCCTTTAAAGGTCGTCTTTGTGGGTTTAATCCTTGAGGGTCTATGCCCATTTTGCGCATTGTATCCCGATAAAGCAGGTTCAGGCTGCTACCGCCGTCCATCGGGACTCGGTGAGGTGAAATCCGTCAATAATTGGGTCAAGAACCAATGCGCGAAACCGCCGTGACGGATGCTAGTGGGTGGTCTCTTCGATCAAAGGTGATCGGGCAGAAGACCATGGGTTGAACTTCGGGCGATCGCTCCATCGCATATACGTCCCTTAGTGCACGCTTCGCTCCCTTTTGGGTATGTGGGTTGCGATATCATGTTCATCGACCGCACTTGTGTGGGAAAGCCCTTCGTCCTCTATTGTTCGGGCGCCGGGCTCTTCCTCGTCATCGCTATGCAGCCCCTTGTCATTGAGTTCGACACTTAGCTTGCTCGCTTGCTTGAACACCCAACAATCCCTGTTGGTGTGATTGGCTGGTTTTTCGGGCGCCATGTATCCGCACAAGCGATCGAGTATTCGGTCCAAGTTGGACGGGCCCTGGGTATTTCTTTTAAATGGCTTCTTCCGCTGACCGGGTTTAGAGCCTCTGAATCCGGCATTGTCTGTCGTATCTTCAGCATTATCGCCGTTAATGTGGCGCTTGTTCTTGTTGCGACACGACCTGCCATTGCTGTCCTTGGTATCCGAACTATCAGGGTGTTTGGCCAAGTTGTTGCTTCGAGCTAGCCAGCTGTCCTCTCCCGCGCAAAAGCGGGTCATGAGTGTTGTGAGGGCTGCCATGGATTTCGGCTTTTCCTGTCCTAGGTGCCGGGCAAGCCACTCGTCGCGGATGTTATGTTTGAAGGCTGCAAGGGCCTCTGCATCCGGACAGTCGATTTGATTTTTCTTGGTTAGGAACCGTGTCCAGAATTGTCTGGCCTATTCTTCTGGCTGCTGAATTATATGGCTAAGGTCATCGGCGTCTGGTGGTCGCACATATGTGCCCTGGAAGTTATCGAGGAATGCGGCTTCCAGGTCCTCCCAACAACCAATTGATTCAGCTGGCAAGCTGTTAAGCCAATGTCGAGCTGGTCCTTTAAGCTTGAGTGGGAGGTATTTGATGGCGTGTAGATCATCACCGCGGGCCATGTGGATATGGAGGAGGTAGTCCTCTATCCAAACCACAGGATCTGTTATGCCATCGTATGATTCAATGTTTACGGGTTTGAAACCCTCAGGGATTTGATGATCCATTACTTCATCTGTGAAGCATAGTGGGTGTGGCGCCTCAGATGGGCTATATCACGACGTAGCTCATATGAGCTTCGCTTCATCGTGTTCGCCCGCCGGTTTGTTGTATCCGGCGTGACGGTAATCATCCCGAGTCGTTACGCCCACGCGATCCGTAGATCGATCTTGTATGTTTTGCCTTATCCTCCAATATATCTCACAAGTCCGCGCGTTTTCCGTGCCTTGGTACTTTTGAGCGGCGTCGGGCGTGGCTTGAGCGGAGGGCCGAGAGGCTTCTCGTCGCGACCCACGGGTGGCCGGTCTGCCATGTCGTCGCTGGTGACTTGGTGCTTCCTCCTCGATCGAGGCAACAACCTGCGCTTGGGGTAGCTTTTGAGGGCGTCGAGTTCATACTCTTCGCTGCAAGGACTTCATCCATCCGTCGCCTAGCAGGTCTTGGTCAGCTCTAAGCTGTTGCTGCTTTTTCTTGAGGCTGCTTGCCGTGGCCATAAGCCTGCGTTTGAAACACTCCTGTTCGGCGGGATCCTCAGGCACGACAAATTCGTCGTCGTCGAGGCTTGCCTCATCTTCGGAGGGAGGCGCGTAATTATTGTCCTCTACCTCTCTTTCTGCCGCACTGTCGTCCGGACTTCCTTCTCCCTCCTCCTGCGCTGAGTCCTGCTGGAGGGTGTTGTCTTCGGCACTATCCGGGGTGTTATTATCTCCCATGCCGGAATCGCCGTTTTTATTGTGACGGGATTTAGAGCGGCGCCGCTGACGTCGGCGCTTGGGCTGTTTCTTGGAGGGGTCATCCTCCGTTGTTCCATCGTCGTTCCCATATTTTGGGATGTCCACCACGTATATGTCGTATGACGAGGTGGCCATCCAGTGCCCTGTGGCCGCTGGTTCTTGGTCGTCTCCAGCATCGTCGTCCATACCGTCGATTTCTTTGGAGTCGTAGTCGAGAATGTCGGTTAAATCATCGACAGTGGCTACAAAGTGGGTGGTGGGTGGGCGTTGAATTTCTTCGTCGTCCGCATCCCAACCTTCCTGACCGTAGTCCGGCTAGGGCTCTCCTGATAAGAGAGAGACTTTAGTGAATTCAGGATGTCGCCAAAGGGCGAGTGCTGAAAGATGTCCGCGGCAGTGAACTCCATAACCGGCGCCCAGCCGGATTCGACTGGCAGGGGCGCGGGAAGTTCGGAGTCCGGAAAGGAGTCCGGCACCTTGGAGTCACGGTCTTCGCAAAGGACAAGGACAGGAAAGGAGTCCGGCACCGTAGAGATTTCAGCCCCCGAGGTGGTGTCCAACCAACCATCCTCGATCGGCGAGATCAGCTCCGAATCAATGGTCGGAGCGGACACTAGTGCGGCCTCCAGGACACTGTTCGGCGGCAGAGTTAGATCATGCCCATCTAGATAGTGCGGTGCGCTTGGCTGCGGCTCGAATCCGTCGAAGATCAAGTCTCCGCGGATGTCGGCCGTGTAGTTTAAACTTCCAAACCTGACCTGATGGCCAGGGGCGTAGCTTTCGATCTGCTCCAGATGGCCTAGCGAATTGGCCCGCAGTACAAAGCCGCCGAATACGAAGATCTGTCCGGGGAGAAAAGTCTCACCCTGGACTACGTCGTTGCTGATCTTTGAAGGAGCCATCGGGCCTATCGGTGACGACACAAAGGAACTCTCAATGAAAGCACCAATGTCGGTGTCAAAACCGGCGGATCTCGGGTAGGGGGTCCCGAACTGTGCGTCTAGGCGGATGGTAATAGGAGACAAGGGACACGATGTTTTTACCCAGGTTTGGGCCCTCTCGATGGAGGTAATACCCTACTCCTGCTGGATTAATATTGATGATATGGGTAGTACAAGAGTAGATCTACCACGAGATCAGAGAGGCTAAATCCTAGAAGCTAGCTTATGGTATGATTGTTGTTCGTCCTACGGACTAAAACCCTCCGGTTTATATAGACACCGGATAGGGTTAGGGTTACACAGAGTCGGTTACAATGGTAGGAGATCTACATATCCGTATCGCCAAGCTTGCCTTCCACGCCAAGGAAAGTCCCATCCGGACACGGGACGAAGTCTTCAATCTTGTATCTTCATAGTCTGGTAGTCCGGCCAAAGATGATAGTTCGGCTATCCGGACACCCCCTAGTCCAGGACTCCCTCACAAGGCGTCTGGACGGAACTATCTATCCGTCTATCTATCTATCTAATATAGTTTACTACTATACCATGTAAAATTAGTGTCTCCACTACCACTATGGCTTGGTGTGGTCATGCTATGATGTTAGCGGATACGAATGTTTGGTGATGTGTTGATTCAGGAAATTCGCATTTGGTTCAGCATGTAGTTGGGCTCTATGCTCTTAGGAGATAATGTTCTGTGAATTCTTTTCCAACTGTTATTGCCACAAAATTGAAATTTGGTATTGACATTATGAAGATTACCTTAAGTGTGAAAGATACTGAGCATGGTCTGTGTCTTATTTATAGCTCTAACTACATGTACCATATTGATAAAAAAATTTCTATCATTTCTAATGAAATGATAAGATTTCTTGATCTTCAATAATGATGTGTACATAAATATCACTAAACTCGATGCTGCCTTGTGATAATCTCATGGTGATGTTTAACTCCATAATGTCTTTGCTTCTATCAAATGTGAATGTTTTTTCTTACTTTTATTTTGTTATATCCTGTTTGAGTAAGTATGTTAAACCTGGATTACTACTAACTTGAACATTATCTGCATAACCACAACGTCGGGACCGGCACCCTCGCGCCAAGGCGCGTTACCGATCTAGTGATTATATTGATGAAAGTGATGATGAAGAGTTGCATGTTATTCCTGAGGGTTATGTTTTTGATAAAGAAGCTTCTTTAGCTATTTTAGCTTGCAAAGATAGATATGAGCTCAAGAGATTATTAGCTAAATGGAGTCAACAATCTCTTATTGATAGAATGAGACCTGGCCCTGCTTTTGAAACTTCACCTATCTGTATTAACGATAAGCATTATGAATTCTCTATTGATCCTGATATAATTACTTTGGTTGAATCTGATCCTTTTTATGGCTATGAATCTGAAACTGTTGTGGCAGATCTTACTAAATTAAATGACATAGCCACCCTGTTCACTAATAATGAGAGATCTCGCTACTTTTATATCCTTAAAATATTTCCGTTCTCATTAAAGGGTGATGCTAAGATATGGTTTAATTCTCTTGATACTGGTTGTGTGCGTAGTCCCCAGGATATGATTTATTACTTCTCTGCTAAATATTTCCCTGCTCATAAGAAACAAGATGCTTTGAGGGAAATATAAAACTTTGTGCAAATTGAAGAAGAGAGTCTCCCACAAGCTTGGGGGAGGCTTCTCAAGTTACTTAATGCTTTGCCTGATCATCCTCTAGAGAAAAATTAAATACTTGATATCTTTTATAATGGACTAATCGATGCTTCCAGAGATTACCTGGATAGTTGTGGTGGTTCTGTTTTCAGGGAAAGAACACCGGATGAAGCTGAAATTCTATTGAATAATATGTTGACAAATGAAAATAATTGGACACTTCCTGAGCCAGCTCCTGAGCCAATTCCTGAGCTTATTCCTAAACCAACTCCGAAGAAGAGAGGTGTTCTATTTCTTAGTCCTCAAGATATGCAAGAGGCAAATAAATCTATGAAAGAAAAAGGTATTAAAGCTGAAGATGTTAAGAATTTACCTCCTATTGAAGAAATACACGATCTTAATTTACCGCATGTTGAAGAAACATATGATATTAATCCATTACCTATTGAAAAAGCTCATGGTCTTGATAACCCGACACAGGTAGTAAAGGTAAGTTCTCTCTATAGATATGATAGAGCTGAAATCCCTCCTACTAAAATTGCTAGCCAATGCTTGGATGAGTTTGATAACTTTATGGTTAAGCAAGAAGATTTCAATGCTTATTTTGGTAGACAATTGAAATACAATTCCAATATGATTGAACACTTGGGTAATTACATGGCTAGTGTTAGAGGTGAACTTAAACTCATTACTAAACATGCTTCTATGGTTACCACTCAAGTAGAACAAGTACTTAAGGCTCAAAATGATTTGCTCAATGAAATGAATAGTAAGAAAAATGATTATGCTGTTAGAGTGGCTACTAGAACTGGTAGAATGACTCAGGAACCTTTGTATCCCGAAGGCCACCCTAAGAGAATTGAGCAAGATTCTCAGAGAAATAATATTGATGCACCTAGTCCTTCTAAAAAGAAGAAAAATAAAAATGATAGGACTTTGCATGCTTCTAGTGAACCTGTTGCTGAACCACCTGAGAATCCAAATGATATCACTATTTCTGATGCTGAAACACAATCTGGTAATGAACATGAACCTAGTGAAAATGTTAATGAAGATGTTCATGATGATGCTCAACCTAGTAATGACAATGATGTAGAAATTGAACCTGCTGTTGATCTTGATAACCCACAATCAAAGAATCAACGTTATGATAAAAGTGACTTTGTTGCTAGGAAACATGGTAAAGAAAGAGAACCATGGGTTCAGAAACCCATGCCTTTTCCTCCCAAACCATCCAAGAAAAAGGATGATGAGGATTTTGAGCGCTTTGCTGAAATGATTAGACCTATCTTTTTGCGTATGCGATTAACTGATATGCTCAAAATGAATCCTTATGCTAAGTATATGAATGATATTGCAAATAAGAGAAAGATACCGGAAGCTAAGATTTCCACCATGCTTGCTAATTATACTTTTAAGGGTGGAATACCAAAGAAACTTGGAGATCCAGGAGTACCCACTATACCATGCTCCATTAAAAGAAACTATGTTAAAACTGCTTTATCTGATCTTGGAGCCGGTGTTAGTGTTATGCCTTTTTCTTTGTATCGTAGACTTGACTTGAATAAGTTGACACCTACTGAAATATCTTTGCAAATGGCTGATAAATCAACTGCTATACCTGTCGGTATTTGTGAGGACGTGCCTGTTGTGGTTGCAAACGTTACTATTTTAACGGACTTTGTTATTCTTGATATTCCCGAGGACTATAGTATGTCTATTATTCTTGGAAGACCTTTTTCGAATACTGCAGGGGCTATTATTGATTGCAACAAAGGCAATGTCACTTTTCATGTTAATGGTAATGAGCATACGGTACACTTTCCGAGGAAACAACCTCAAGTTCATAGTATCAACTCTTTTGTTAAAATTCCATCGATTATATTTGGAGGTTTTGAATTTCCTCTTCCTACTGTCAAGAAGAAATATGATATTCTTATTATTGGGGATGTGCATATCCCAGTTGAGGTAACATAGTGTTATTCGAAATTTCTCTGGTTCCATGTTATTCGGAATGAGTTAGTTAACAAGACTTGATCAACCTTGTTAGTGGATTCCTTTTGATGAGCATGAGATGGATGAAACTAGAAGGCACAACCTTCTGTACCCTCCTTCTACTTTCTGTTATTTAGTTGAAATAAAGTAAATATAGTATTTTTCTGTCTGTTTTCTAATTTATCTGTGCAATATAAAAATACCCCGAAAACAAAAGTTCTCCAAATGCCCTGAAAATGGAATATGATTTTTTTTGGAATATTTGAGAATATCTGGCACTAAGAACACAGCAGGAGGGGCAAGCACTGTCATGAGGGTGGAGGGCGACCCTACCCCTGTATGCGCGCCCCTGCCTCGTGGGCCCACGGTGGCCCTCCTCCACTTATTCCTGCACCCATACATTCCTTCTTCCTCCCACAAACACCAATATCCAGCTCAAGCACGAGTTCTAGCTCATTTTGCTGCGATTTTCGATCTCCTTGCTCAAAGCACCTCTCACAAAACTGCTTGGGGAGATTGTTCCATGGTATGTGACTCCTCCATTGGTCCAATTAGTTTTTGCTCTAGTGCTTTATTCATTGCAAATTTGTGCTGCCTAGGTGACCATGTTCTTGAGCTTGCATGTCAAATTTATATTTTTTCCAAGTAGTTCTAATGCATGATATAGTCTCTAGGCACTTGTAGGAGTAGTTGCTATCAATTTTATTCAGGTTGTTTCACTTTTGTTTGAAGTTACTAAAAATTTCAGAAATTTTTCAGAGGGAAAATGTTCCAAGGTGGTTCTTCAAGGAAGCAAGGACCCAGGCTTGCAATGCGTTGTAGCGACCCGACCTCAGACGGTCAAGCCTCGTCCGTGTTGTGCCATCCTGGATCAGTATGTTGGCACACACAGTACATCAATGTATATATCAAAGTGCAATCACATGTATAATTAACGTAAAACTGATATATACCTCATAAGTCACAATGAAACAAATAGTCGGTGTGGAGTCCCATCAACGCCATCGGCAGGTTGAGTGTAGACCGTAACCTGTGCACTACTTTTACTCGTCGGAAGAAACATATCTCGCAACATGATACGTTGCAGCCGTGTAGGTCAAGACATTGAATGTACCGCAAGATCACAACATGAGAAAACAGATGATAAAACTATACTATATGCAATATGGCTTTGTGGCTCGTGTCTGAGTTTTGTTTGCGTAAAAGCTGATTTATTTTCCCTACATCAAAGGAATAAATGAAGTCTGTACTATGGAGTTTTCTATCATGACATGGTTCCGCCAACCGATGTCTCATAGCCCAAATTCATCATAAGTTGCCCACAATTAAGTTATCAGTCCGTGTTGAGAGTTCCGAGATAGATCCAAGTCCAGATGCTCAAATTGTCCGTAATCGGGACACGGCTAATCGATTAGGTTTTAACCCTCGCAGAGGTTTGTACACTTTACCCCAAGAATCGATCCTCTCTTTATGTTCTCGCACTTCGTGGTGTTTGAGAACAAGATGACCAAACATGGTCTTCCAAGAGTTCTCTCGACCACTATCCGGTGCTCATCCAATCCTACCGTAGTTCTACATCTGCTAGCACCGCCCCAGCCAGAGTCACCACTAAGGTCAACCAAGCCGAGCCCATAATGACTTGCGGTTGCAGGGTAAGCTTCGGGCATGAAGTATTCTTCCGTCTCTTTGAGTCTGGGTGAAGCTTTCCGCAAGATATCATGGCGCTTCTCCATGCATCCCGCCAACCACTGGTTTCTCCAGGTGCCCGTCAACCATCCTTCACCCAAAGAGTGTGTATTGAATTCTTGTCTCGAGTCTTGAAGTCTTGAGGCCTTGAAGATGCAGTCCTTGCAGATTCCATCATGGAGTTGTCGCCATTGACGAGATCCTCCATTCTCACACCACTCCCGAAGCACTCATACCAACCCCGCCTATTATAGCATAGCATTAAAATAAATAATGTCCCGGCTTGGTAACAGGGTGATGGGTTCCTACCTCATGCATACTACTCAACTACAAGGATTCAATATCACTCTTGGAGGGATTGTTGCGAAGATGACACTAGATGCAATAAAACACATAGGTATGAAAAACATGGTCAAAGTGAACTTGCTCGGTAATACTTGATGAAGATAACAACTGTCAGAAAATGACTTGGTAGAACTAATCGTCACTCCGCTGAAAATCTATATAGTCAAACATAGCATTCACATAAGCAAACATCCTAGCAAACAATTTTAGCACTCAAATAACAATCAAAACAGCAAGGAAAATCGATAATAAAACTCAAACAAAATCAAAAGAAACTTCAAATAAAACTACAAAGAAAAACTACTAACGAAGATCTATGACTTTGCTACAAACATCTAATATAGTTTTGCCGTAAGTAAAAACTTAACAACAATTAAAACACTAAACTAATAATTTAACAGAAAATAAAAAGTAAAACAACTAAGTTAACAGCAAGTATTTTTTCATAAAATTTTATTTGCAAAAAGAAACAAATAAAAAGCTTTTATAAAACTCTAACTATGTCCTATAGAAGGTTTCATACAAATGTAAGGAAAATAATTTTTTAAAATAATAATAAATTTTTCTCCTGTTGTCTAACATAAACACAACTAATTTTGTCTAAAGTGACAAAAAGTAATAATTTAAAACTAATAAAAATAATAAAGAAAAAGCTAAAACAGAACTAATAATAAAACAGTACTGTTTTGCTAAAAACCTAATTTAAATTAACCTAGAAATAAAATACTAAATACTACTGGATAAACAAAGGTCCTAGAGACCAGGAGCAAAAAGAATCGGTCAAAATAATATTCCTAACTCAAAATAGCTCAAATCTAGTGATTTGAGCAAATTCATACAAACACAAATTTAAACTGCTCAAATGTGAAATAAAATTGAACTAACAGAAACTTTATAAAATTTGTGACACATAGCAATTGGAATCACTCAAAAATACTAAAAACTCTAAAAGATATGAATTTTCTAAGATTGCTATTTTCTGAAAAAAATGAATTACGGGATTTCGTGGATCTCACCGGAGTAGTCGTCGGAGTTGGGGAAGAAGATCGGATCCGATGTTGCGGTTGATCCTAGAGGAAAGGAGATCACGGGGCGGTGGAGAGGAGATCATATAAACCTCAGGAGAGGTCGAGGGCGCGGCGGCAGCACTTGGCGGCGACGGTGGTGCTGCTTCTTGCTGCTGCTGCGGAGAGGAGAGGAGAGGAGAGGTGTTGGTTTGATGTGTTGGGGGGTGCTTGGGTATTTATATTGGGGAGGGAGGGCTTTGCTTGGGGTAGGGACAAGAAATAGACTAGGATTAGGAAACAAAGAGGAAAAGATCTAGAAACAAATCGGAATAAACGGAATAACGAACGGGATCAAATCCTACTAGGATTTGTAAAAGAATAGGAAACCTTGGCTCCTGGCCCCTAGGTGTGTGCGTGTGATGGCCTTGGCGGTGGCTGGTCGGCGGCTTGGGCCTTTGGCCCAAGGCGCTGCATATATTTTTTTAACAAAATTTCACAGAACTAAAACAAAAACAAAATAATTAAAACTTTTATATAGGCATATAATATATCAAAATTTGCAGAAAAATATTTCCTACAAGATGAACATTATTTTAATGTCAAATAAAATTCACATAAATTTTAATAATTCACACAGTGCTACTGGTCCAATAAAAATCATTTTTAAAATACCAAAATGACTTCAAATTAATTTCTCTCCAATTTTCTGATGTAGGGAATCATGTTACCCTATTTTCCATATATTTTGTTTTGGAGAAAAATAATTTGAATAAAACTCAAATAACTCCAATTGGAAATAAATTCAAAAGAACTTTGAATTTAATTCTTTTAAAACTCCCAACTCATATTTCATATGTTTTGAAGAAGTCATTTTATCTTCGCTCGTGAAAATCATTGAGTTGCATAAAGTTTCAGAATTGGAAAATATTTTCAACACCCCTTGTCATTTAAATAAATGGAAGAAGTCATGTCATCTTCTTTCCAGGGTTTTGTGATGAAAAGAATTTGAATTCGGAGATCATAAAAGAAAATGAAAGTTTGGGAAAGTCCTTTAATTCCTCTCATTTAACCTTCAAAAGTTTCAATTTCACTCAATTTCACTCAATCATTCAGACAACAATCAAACAAACAATCAAAACTATTTATTTAATATAACATTCCAAAATTTAGAATTTTGGGATGTTACAAATCTACCACACTTAAAATGAATGTCGCCCCGAGATTCAAGAGGCTAGGAAGAAATAGGTTAGGGTTTGGGGTCTTCTCAAAATCCATCGATCGTCTCCGGGTCTCGGTGCTACCACCCTTAGAAGCATTGTTACGGTTCCATCAAAACTCAGATACTCCATCCTTATTGTTGACAAATGTCGGTCTTCTCAGATATTAAGGATAATTCCTTCTCTGGGCTCTTCCGGTAGTGGCATAACCTTTTCCTCAATTCTTTTGTCTTTTACTCTTGGTAAGGTTATCCGAGACTGGGTCTTCATAGTCGACGGTCCGACGCCAATTCTAAACAAATATCGGTATCTCATGGTGGTCAACGATTTATGGTTTCTCCTGCAGGAAATGGGTCTGGGTTGATCCTCACCGTATATCCTACGGTTGGCAACAACGGCCTTGTACAAGGGGAAAATGCTTATACCATTCTAAGGTTTAAACAAGGCTTTTTGATCGTCGTCTCTCTACTATAGGTAAGTCACTCAGATTTTACCATCCCATATAGCAAAGCGAATAATAAGAGTAAGTCGGTATGGTGATCAATCCATTCCGCACCCAAATCATTACCCTGTATAAGGTTTAGCGAATATCGTATTTCTAACACTCGGGCATTCTCGCAAGCGTTGCAGAATTTCTCTTCTCAACGAACTCAGTTCAGGTAATTCCATTGATTCTGCAAGCTGAACAAAACATCTATCGTTACTTCACCACTCTCAGGTTTTTGCGTAACCTCCTACGAAACGTATGCTGATTGAATCACCGATTCTTCCAAATTTCTTCCTTCATCAAGGCTCTGATACCATATCTGTAGCGACCCGACCTCGACGGTCAAGCCTCGTGTTGTTGTGCCATCCTCGGATCAGTATCTTTGGCACACAAGACATCAATGTATATATCAAAGTGCAATCACATGTATAATTAACGTAAAACTGATATATACCTCATAAGTCACAATGAAACAAATAGTGCGGTGTGGAGTCCCATCAACGCCATCGGCAGGTTGAGTGTAGACCGTAACCCTGCACTGCGTACTCTTACTCGTCGGAAGAAACATATCTGCAACATGATACGTTGCAGCCGTGTAGGTCAAGACATTGAATGTACCGCAAGATCACAACATGAGAAAACAGATGATAAAACTATACTATATGCAATATGGCTTTGTGGCTCGTGTCTGAGTTTTGTTTATGTAAAAGCTTATTTATTTTCCCTACATCAAAGGAATAAATGAAGTCTGTACTATGGAGTTTTCTATCATGACATGGTTCCGCCAACCGATGTCTCATAGCCCAAATTCATCATAAGTTGCCCACAATTAAGTTATCATCCGGTGTTGAGAGTTCCGAGATAGATCCAAGTCCAGATGCTCAAATTGTCCGTGAATCGGGACACGGCTAATCGATTAGGTTTTAACCCTCTGCAGAGGTTTGTACACTTTACCCGCAAGATTCGATCCCTCTCTTTACGTTCTCGCACTTCAGGGTGTTTGAGAACAAGATGACCGAAACATGGTCTTCCGAAGAGTTCCTCTGACCACTGTCCGGTGCTCATCCAATCCTACCGTAGTTCTACATCTACTAGCATCGTCCCAGCCAGAGTCACCACTAAGGTCAACCAAGCCAGAGCCCATAATGACTTGCGGTTGCACAAGTAAGCTTCCAGGCATGAAGTATTCTTCCGTCTCTTTGAGTCTGGGTGAAGCTTTCCGCAAGATGTCATGGCGCTTCTCCATGCATCCCGCCAACCACTGGTTTCTCCAGGTGCCGTCAACCATCCTTCACCCAAGAGTGTGTATTGAATTCTTGTCTCGAGTCTTGAAGTCTTGAGGCCTTGAAGATGCAGTCCTTGCAGATTCCATCATGGAGTTGTCGCCATTGACGAGATCCTCCATTCTCACACCACTCCCGAGCACTCATACCAACCCGTCTACTATAGCGTAGCATTAAAATAAATAACGTCCCGGCTTGGTAACAGGGTGATGGGTTCCTACCTCATGCATACTACTCAACTACAAGGATTCAATATCACTCTTGGAGGGATTGTTGCGAAGATGACACTAGATGCAATAAAACACATAGGTATGAAAAACATGGTCAAAGTGAACTTTCCGGTAATACTTGATGAAAATAACAACGCTGTCGAAAATGACTTGGTAGAACTAATCGTCACTCCGTTGAAAATCTATATAGTCAAACATAGCATTCACATAAGCAAACATCCTAGCAAACAATTTTAGCACTCAAATAACAATCAAAACAGCAAGGAAAATCGATAATAAAACTCAAACAAAATCAAAAGAAACTTCAAATAAAACTACAAAGAAAAACTACTAACGAAGATCTATGACTTTGCTACAAACATCTAATATAGTTTTGTCGTAAGTAAAAACTTAACAACAATTAAAACACTAAACTAATAATTTAACAGAAAATAAAAAGTAAAACAACTAAGTTAACAGCAAGTATTTTTTCATAAAATTTTATTTGCAAAAAGAAACAAATAAAAAGCTTTTATAAAACTCTAACTATGACCTATAGAAGGTTTCATACAAAAGTAAGGAAAATAATTTTTTTAATAATAATAAATTTTTCTCCTGTTGTCTAACAGAAACACAACTAATTTTGTCTAAAGTGACAAAAAGTAATAATTTAAAACTAATAAAAACAATAAAGAAAAAGCTAAAACAGAACTAATAATAAAACAGTACTGTTTTGCTAAAAACCTAATTTAAATTAACCTAGAAATAAAATACTAAATACTACTGGATAAACAAAGGTCCTAGAGACCAGGAGCAAAAAGAATCGGTCAAAATAATATTCCTAACTCAAAATAGCTCAAATCTAGTGATTTGAGCAAATTCATCTAAACACAAATTTAAACTGCTCAAATTTGAAATAAAATTGAACTAACAGAAACTTTATAAAATTTGTGACACATAGCAATTGGAATTACTAAAAATACTAAAAACTCTAAAAGATATGAATTTTCTAAGATTGCTATTTTCTGAAAAAATGAATTACAGGATTTCGTGGATCTCACGGAGTAGTCGTCGGAGTTGGGGAAGAAGATCGGATCCGATGTTGCGTTGATCCTAGAGGAAAGGAGATCACGGGCGGTGGAGAGGAGATCATATAAACCTCAGGAGAGGTCGAGGCGGCGGCAGCACTTGGCGGCGGTGGTGCTGCACTGCTTCACTCTGCTGCGGAGAGGAGAGGAGAGGAGAGGTGTTGGTTTGATGCGTTGGAGGGGGGGGGGTGCTTGGGTATTTATATTGGGGAGGGGAGGGCTTTGCTTGGGGTAGGGGACAAGAAATAGACTAGGATTAGGAAACAAAGAGGGAAAAGATCTAGAAACAATCGGAATAAACGAAATAACGAAACGGGATCAAATCCTACTAGGATTTGTAAAAGAATAGGAAACCTTGGCTCCCTGGCCCCCTAGGTGTGTGCGTGTGATGGCCTTGGCCGGTGGCTGGTCGGCGGCTTGGGCCTTTGGCCCAAGGCGCTGCATATATTTTTTTTAACAAAATTTCACAGAACTAAAACAAAAACAAAATAATTAAAACTTTTATATAGGCATATAATATATCAAAATTTGCAGAAAAATATTTCCTACAAGATGAACATTATTCTAATGTCAAATAAAATCCACATAAATTTTAATAATTCACACAGTGCTACTGGTCCAATAAAAATCATTTTTAAAATACCAAAATGACTTCAAATTAATTTCTCTCCAATTTTCTGATGTAGGGAATCATGTTACCCTATTTTCCATATATTTTGTTTTTGGAGAAAATAATTTGAATAAAACTCAAATAACTCCAATTGGAAATAAATTCAAAAGAACTTTGAATTTAATTCTTTTAAAACTCCCAAACTCATATTTCATATGTTTTGAAGAAGTCATTTTATCTTCGCTCGTGAAAATCATTGAGTTGCATAAAGTTTCAGAATTGGAAAATATTTTCAACACCCCTTGTCATTTAAATAAATGGAAGAAGTCATGTCATCTTCTCCAGGGTTTTGTGATGAAAAGAATTTGAATTCCGGAGATCATAAAAGAAAAATGAAAGTTTGGGAAAGTCCTTTAATTCCTCTCATTTAACCTTCAAAAGTTTCAATTTCACTCAATTTCACTCAATCATTCAGACAACAATCAAACAAACAATCAAAACTATTTATTTAATATAACATTCCAAAATTTAGAATTTTGGGATGTTACATGCGTGATGCTGACGAGGAGCCACCAAGGGATGCTCCAGTGCGGCCCTGTGAATGGCCTTCAGATAATTTTATGGATCAAGCGGCAATAAATGAAGAATTTAACACATATTTGCGTAACGCTGATCTTGTGAGCTTTGAGGCAGAGAAGTGCAGCCAATACCATCATCTCACTAGTTCATTTGTGAGGAGGTTTGAATTTTCATCTTCACGTAATTCTCCAACTGTCCTGTTTGATCTTTATGAAAAATCTTATACCATGGACTTAGAGGATTTTACTTCTGCTTGCAAACTTCCACAATGGGGTAGTGTTAGTGAACCCCGTAAATCTGAATTTAGAAACTTTCTTGCTGGTATAACCGCGGGGGAATCTAGAGATATAGCACAAGCTACCATAGGGAGCATTCACTTTCCAGCTATACATTATTTTGCTCTCTTCATATGTAGGTGCATAAATGGTAAAGATGAAGCATGTCATATGTGTGTCCCTGACCTTAGTATTCTTAGGAGTGATGTGTTAGGAGAAAAATCTTATAATTTGGGAGCCATTGTTGCACGTAGGTTGCATAATAATAGATTTAATGGAGATTTCTTTGGTGGAATTTATGCAACCCGCTTAGCTGATTTTCTTGGTGTGGACGTTCGTGAGGATGACATTGAGTTGCCTCCTACTTATTTAGACTATAACTCTATGGTCTACCACCAGTTTGTCGAGAGGAATGAGTCACCTCTCTAATATCGCTTAATCTTTGACAGACGTCATGTTGTCCGTATTACTCTCCCTGCTCCTGCCTTCTTTGATTATCAGCAAAAGGAAGACATTTTATTACCAGAGAGGAGGCAGATGAGTACGAGAGGAGGGCGGAGGCAGCTCGCCGCCACGCTGCAGCTCAGGAGGCGATAACCGCTCCATCTCAGTACGACCCCAGCTACACCTACATGTATCCGCCAGGCCATCCATGGCAATGAACCAACTTAGGCCAAAAAAGCCTAAGCTTGGGGATTACGTATTTCCCACCGACATTACATTTATGTTCACACACTCATTGCTAGATGTCGGTGCTCATACTTTTTCACTGTAATATCCATGCTAGTTTATTTTCTTTTTCTTGGTTTCTTCTTGTGTGTTTAATAAACCTTAAGAAAAACAAAAAAAATAGTGTAGCTTTTACCTAGTTTACTTTTCTTGCTGTAGTAGTAACAATTAAAAAGAAAACCCAAAAATATTTCCCGTTCTTCTTTTGCTTGTTGGGAGCTCTCCCATGTAAATATTTTTATTTCTTTTCTTTTCTTTGGGGGTCGATAGGAGAAGACCATAATTAAATTGTTGAAGTGGCTCTTATATGCATTATTGTTGATTTAACCAAGAGCCCATATTGCCTTGTCTTCTCCTCTTTATTGAATGCTCGCAGATTCCAGCTTAGTCCAATGCACGTGCACTCTTATTATTATTCACATCGTTTGGTCGTGCAAGTGAAAGGCAATTATGATGATATATGATGGACTAACTGAGATGAGGAAAGGTGGTATGAACTTGACCTCTCTTTTTTTGTAAATATGATGAGTTCATCATTCCTGATTCAACTTATTATGAATAAACATGTTTGAAATGACAATTAGAGATCATAGTTGCTTATGCCATGCTTGATTAGCTATGAGTTATAATGGTTTACCTTGCGTGCCAACATGCTATTAAAATGGTTGTGATGTGGTATGATGGGGTGGTATCCTCCTTTGAATGATTTAAGTGACTTGACTTGGCACATGTTCACACATGTAGTTGAAACAAAATCAACATAGCCTTCACTATATTTATGTTCATGGTGGATTATATCCTACTCATGCTTGCACTCAATGTTTATTAATTTTAATGCATGTTCATGACTGTTGTCGCTCTCTAGTTGGTCGCTTCCCAGTCTTTTGCTAGCCTTCACTTGTACTAAGCGGGAATACTGCTTGTGCATCCAATCCCTTAAACCCCAAAGTTATTCCATATGAGTCCACCATACCTTCCTATATCCGGTATCTACCTGCCATTCCAAGTAAATTTGTATGTGCCAAACTCTAAACCTTCAAATAAACATTCTGTTTTGTATGCTCGAATAGCTCATGTATCAACTAGGGCTGCCCTTATCTTCCATGTTAGGCGGGTTATTCTCAAGAGGAGTGGACTCCGCTCCTCACTCACGAGAAAACGGCTGGTCACCGGGATGCCCATTCCCATGCTTTATGCAAACTAAATCAAAATAATTGCGAACAAAACTCCCCATGGGACTGTTGCTAGTTGGAGACACTCGTTGTTTCGAGAAAGTCATGGATGGATGCTTGTTGGTGGAGGGGGAGTATAAACTTTACCATTCTGTTTGGGAACCGCCTATAATGTGTGTCGCATGGAAGATATCGCCATCTCTTGGTTGTTATGTTGACAATGAAAGTATGCCTCTCAAAATATTATTTATCTCTATTTCAAAACCGAGCTCTGGCACCTCTACATATCCCTGCTTCCCTCTGCGAAGGGCCTTTCTATTTATTTTTATGTTGAGTCATCACCCTCTTATTAAAAAGCACTAGCTGGAGAGCGCAGCTGTCATTTGCATTCATTATTATTAATTTATATTGGGTATGACTATGATTGGATCTCTTTTACCATGAATTACAATGTCTAGTCAGTCCTTGATCTTTAAAGGTGCTCTGCATTTATGTTTTGCTGTCTCAGAAAGGGCTAGCGAGATACCATCTTGTTATATTATATCATGATTGTTTTGAGAAAGTGTTGTCATCCGAGATTTATTATTATTGCTCGCTAGTTGATTATGCCATTGATATGAGTAAACATGAGACCTGCGAGTTATTGCAAATGTGGTTAGTCATAATCTTTGCTGAAAACTTCAATGTTGGCTTTACATATTTACAACAACAAGAGCAAAAGTGTTTGTAAAAGTTTTTCTTTATCACTTACAGTTTATCAACTGAATTACTTGAGGACAAGCAAAGGTTTAAGCTTGGGGGAGTTGATACGTCTCCGTTGTATCTACTTTTCCAAACACTTTTTCCCTTGTTTTGGACCATAACTTGCATGATTTGAATGGAACTAACCCGTACTGACGCTATTTTCAGCAGACTTTCCATGGTGTTATTTATGTGCAGAAACAAAAGTTCTCAGAATGACCTGAAACTCCACGGAACGTCTATTTGGAAATAATAAAAAATCCTTGCAAAAGATGAAGACCAGGGGGCCCACACCCTGTCCACGAGGGTGGGGGGCGCGCCCTCCCCCCTAGGGCGCGCCCCCTACCTCGTGGGCCCCCTGGAGATCCTCCGACCTCAACTCCAACTCTATATATTTGCTTCCGGGGAGAAAAAAACCAGAGAGAAGAATTCATCGCATTTTACGGTACGGAGCCGCCGCCAAGCCCTAAAACCTCTCGGGAGGGCTCATCTGGAGTCCATTCGGGGCTTCGGAGAGGGGGATTCGTCGTCGTCGTCATCATCAACCATCCTCCATCACCAATTTCATGATGCTCACCGCCGTGCATGAGTAATTCCATTGTAGGCTTGCTGGACGGTGATGGGTTGGATGAGATCTATCATGTAATCGAGTTAGTTTTGTTAGGGTTTGATCCCTAGTATCCACTATGTTCTGAGATTGATGTTGCTATGACTTTGCTATGCTTAATGCTTGTCACTAGGGCCCGAGTGCCATGATTTCATATATGAACCTATTATGTTTTCATGAATATATGTGAGTTCTTGATCCTATCTTGCAAATCTATAGTCACCTACTATGTGTTATGATCCGGCAACCCCGAAGTGACAATAATCAGGACCACTCCCGGTGATGACCTTAGTTTGAGGAGTTCATGTATTCACTATGTGCTAATGCTTTGTTCCGGTATTCTATTAAAAGGAGGCCTTAATATCCCTTAGTTTCCATTAGGACCCCAGTACCACGGGAGGGTAGGACAAAAGATGTCATGCAAATTCTTTTCCATAAGCACGTATGACTATATTCGGAATACATGCCTACATTATATTGATGAATTGAAGCTAGTTCTGTGTCACCCTATGTTATGATTGTTACATGATGAATCGCATCCGCCCTAATTCTCCATCACCGATCCAATGCCTACAAGCTTTTCATATATTGTTCTTCGCTTATTTACTTTCCCGTTGCTACTGTTACAATCACTACGAAACACCAAAAATATTACTTTTGCTACCGTTACTTTTGTTACCGTTACCACTACTATCATATTACTTTGCTACTAAATACTTTGCTGCAGATACCAAGTTATCCAGGTGTGGTTGAATTGACAACTCAACTGCTAATACTTGAGAATATTCTTTGGCTCCCCTTGTGTCGAATCAATAAATTTGGCTCGAATACTCTACCCTCCAAAACTGTTGTGATCCCCTATACTTGTGGGTTATCACATTTGCATTATCAATTAAAACCATACGAGGAAAAGTGGCTTTCTCCTTGGGTAGCTTCACTTGGAGTTGATCATGAGACTTTTTAAGACTAGCATGAGTACCCTTCAAGGCCTTGTGAGCCTTGTCAAGTATATCAAACTCCTCCTTGAGTCTAGCAAGATCAATCCCAAGTTTGGCCTTCTCGGAATTTAGCACACGAGATAAAACAAGAGAATGATCAAGATCTTTCTTTAATTTAGCATGATAATTGTTGTATGACTCATCAAGAGCCAAACGATGACCACGCTCTTCCTCAAGAGCGTTAGAAAGATCCGATATCTCATCGGCATAGTCACGACTATGCCCGTCCATCTTGATGGTTTTTTGTGAGCCTCGATCGTGTCATTGGCTTCACCAAGTTGTTCCAAGAGGGCAACAAAGTGCTTCTTGGACTTACCCTTGATCTTACTCATAAACGACTCAAATTCATTTTCTTCCTCATTAGGCCCCTCACTTTCATCAATGCAATCCGTCAAAGAAGGATTAGTAATGATGGTAGTTTTGATGTTGGGGGTTACCTTGTTGGTGGCTTTAGCCATGAGGCACTTGGCAGTGATGTTCTCATTGGGTGAGTCGAAGAGGGACACCCATGGAGTTGTTGCAATGGCCATGGAGGCCATGGCAACCGAGTCACCGTCTTTCAAAGGATCGATATAGTTGACTAGAGGGGGGGGGGGTGAATAGGCAACTAACAATTTTTAGCTTTTCTTTACCAAATTAAACTTTGCATCAAAGTAAGTTGTCTAGATATGCAACTAGGTGAACAACCTATACGATGCAACAAACACAAGCACACAAGCACTCAATGAATGTAACACAAATAAGCTTGCACAAGTAAAGGGATGAGATAACCAATAGTGGAGCCGGTGGAGACGAGGATGTGTTACCGAAGTTCCTTCCTTTTGAGGGGAAGTATGTCTCCGTTAGAGCGGTGGGGAGGCACAATGCTCCCCAAGAAGCCACTAGGGCCACCGTATTCTCCTCACGCCCTCACACAATGTGAGATGCCGTGATTCCATTATTGGTGCCCTTGAAGGCGGCGACCGAACCTTTACAAACAAGGTTGGGGCAATCTCCACAACTTAATTGGAGGCTCCCAACGACACCACGAAGCTTCACCAAAATGGACTATGGCTCCGCGGTGACCTCAACCGTCTAGGGTGCTCAAACACCCAAGAGTAACAAGATCCGCAAGGGATTAGTGGGGGGAATCAAATTTCTCTTGGTGGAAGTGTAGATCGGGGCCTTCTCAACCACTCCCGAGAAAATCAACAAGTTTGATTGGCTAGGGAGTGAGATCGGGTGAAAATGGAGCTTAGGAGCAACAATGGAGCTTAGGGTTGGAAGAGGTGGTCAGCTAAAGGTAGGAGACGACCCTTTTATAGTGGTGGACGAAATCCAACCGTTATCCACTTAACCAGCCCGACACACGCGGTACTACCGCTCCAGGGGCGCGGTACTACCGCAAGGCTACGCGGTACTACCATGGGCCACCACGGTACTACCGTTGCAGCAGCGGGGGCTACAGCGAGCCTGACAGGGGGCAGTACAACCGCGAGCGCGGTACTACCGCTCCCTCCTTGCGATACTACCTCAAGGCAGGAAGGCCCTAGCCTAGGAAGGGCGCGGATGAATAAAAATACATCCGTGCCTACTTCCGCTGGAAAACAAATGGTGCAAAAACCCGACGCGGTACTACCGCTGGAGAGCAGTACTACCGCGTGGCTGCTGGATCAGACGCGCCGCGGTACTACAGCAGCAGCTGGTATTATCACAGAGGCGCGGATGTAAAGAATTACATCCGCCCCTACTACCGCAACGCAGCGGTACTTGGCCTGGGGGCCACAGTATTACGGCTCCAGAGGAGCGGTACTACCATGGGCTCCCGTGGTACTACAGCGCCTGAGCCACGGTACTACTGCGGGTGCTTGCGGTACTACCGCTCCAGGGAGCAGTACTACCGCAAGCACAACAACAGCAGCCAAAGCAATCACAACGAGGATAAACGGGGGATGCTCCAAAGTGCAAGGGAAAAGTGGAGACAAGGAAGGGATCGTGTACGTGATGGTTCCACCCAAACCTTTCCGACGCGGACCCCCTCTTAATAGTACGGCTTTCCTACGACTCAAATCCACCAAAAAGAAACATAGAGAAACGCCGTCTTCAACATTCTTCGAGGGGAACTGTCACGACCGGTTTTTCAATAAAAAAAATTTATTGAACAACCGAACTATGAAGTCCAATATGAGGAAAAATCCTTCATACCGGTTGACAAAACTTTGATACAATAAGCCAGTAGCATTACAATATTACAAGGGTCGGACTGAAGATGCCCAACCAATTATTACAACACGCCGATAATTATACATAGTGGCGGATATGACTCAAAGGTGTGGGGTGGAAATACTACTGACTCGAGCTATGAGTGGTTGGTGGAAAAACACAGCGGGGTGGTTAATAAGTCTCATGCCTTGGCAGCTCATCGCGTCGAGGTGAGGCTCGATGAATTTATTTGGGTAGCGAAGCGGATATATCACAATGACTAATCCAGGGTCGACGAGACGATTTGGGATTCCTCTAGGCGTCGGACTCGCTATCGAACTCTTCATCCATGAGATCGCCTTTCACAAGATCGGCCAAATCAACAAGCCGGTGAGTACTATGAAAGTACTCGCAAGACAGTTCGGACAAAAGATATAACAAATGAATGCATGAATGCGACATGGTCAATCTTAACAATGCTCAATTAAAACAGTATAGCAAAATAATTAAGACGGAATCGGCGGTAGTCCGCTCAAAACCCAAAGAAGGTAAACTCAAAACCGATCGAATTATGTCAAGCGGCGCCTCGAAGGGTGAATAAATAAGCAAAACATGCCACGATCAGGCCCGAGCAACACCTCATAAAGGGCTTATATTGAAATAAAAATACATGCGGGCGCGATCGGACGTCTGGCGACATCACGTAAAGGGCTTATAATGGAAGTAAATAACGACAATGCCGCGATCGGACGTCGGCGACATCACGTAAAGGGCTTATAATGAAAATAAATAACAACAATGCGCGATCGGACGTCTGGCGACATCACGTAAAGGGCTTATAATGGAAATAAATAACGACAATGCAGCGATCGGACGTCTGGCGACATCACGAAAGGGCTTATAATGAAAAGAAATAACAATAATGCAGCGATCGGACGTCTGGCGACATCACGTAAAGGGCTTATAATGAAAAGAAATAACAATAATGCAGCGATCGGACGTCTGAGCGACATCACGTAAAGGGCTTATAATGAAAATAAATAACAATAATGCCGCGATCGGACGTCGGCGACATCACGTAAAGGGCTTTCATCACAAAGATATAGCACTCATAATAAATATTCAACACATGAATATCAACGGGTTAGTCCATCCACAGGAATAAACATTTAACGGACTTAGTACTCATGTGAATCACGGAGTATCTGTCACCAAAACCGACACTTGTCGAGGATAAGATAATCTGAGAACTTGGACATGGATAAGATGATTCGAGGATTTATGACTCTGCAGAGTTTGTACTAAAATTACTCACAGCCAACGGTTTACGTAGTCTGAAGGACTAGTTCCGTTTATGGTATTTCGGAAGAAACACAGCTAACCAAGACACACCCATCCTACCTCACGAATGCCAGGAATCACCCTAGACATCGCCCAAGAAAAACTTTTGAGGCGGGAGATCACAATCTCGAATAGCATGGGATCAAATTTATATTCGGCGCTCTAAGGGTGCCCCTCTCGGTCCCAACCGGAAACACCCATGCCCCGACCGGATGGTGGCTTTAATCCAGGGCCATGGAACCATCATCACGGCCTCTCCATTTGGTGTGTACCAGAAAGCGGTTCGCAACTTACTAAGCCATATCCCTTGCGGAAAACATGTGGTACGGGAAGGGAAATGGATGGGAACCGAACGATACGGGTTGACACTGAAGTCAAATAGTATGGCATAAGACCGGCATGCTACAACACTGCCATCTTACCCATCCTCATGCCAACACATGGCCATGCACATTCACATCCAACACGTATGGATTATCGACTCACTTGCCTCAACTTTGCATGAAAATAACCTTCATCGGTATGCTCACAAACATGCCATGAAACTACTTAATGCAAACCTGCAGAACACTCATCATATCAAAAGTTCAAACATGCTTGCCTGGTTCAGAGTAGTCGGGTCTAGCTCGGCGAAGTTCATGGTTCCGTCACCTCCTTCGGTATCTACGGTAAACAAAAATACACGCGCTAACTCAAATACCATGGAGTACAGAAAGTTGGTCCAAAAATTTTCCAAATCCCATAAAAAACTAGACAAAATTATAAGACTGTCAAAAAAAGAATCACTCAAAAATCACTTTTCATTAAAAGTTATAAGGGTTTCTATCCAGGACTCATCGTAATGAAACGAGAAAAGTTCGAGGGTTTAAGCGAGAAAACAGAAAACGGTTGAATAGAAACGCGCAAGCCCACAGGAAAAGCGTACTCTGCTGAAGGCGCCAATGGAAAAGCAGTTCGCGGGAAAAGAAGAGAGGCTGACATGGGGGTCCACATGTCAGGTTTGAAAGACCTCGCCGGCGCTCGAAGGCTGCGGTGGTCGTCGGCGTCGAACCACGGCGAGTCAGGGAGATCGGAGTGTACCAAGAGTATCAGCGTGTCCTTCCGCGTCGGTGGGTGGTGGACTTGGCGTCGGGGAGCACCACGTCGACGGCGACACTTTCTCCGCGGACGGCGGCTCGGGCGATGGTGGGGAACTCTGGTGGTGTGCAAACTTGAATTGAAGCGCTGGTCGAAGGAGGATGTACTAGAGTTATTGGCAAGAGATGGGACGCAGAGGCGCACGCACGAGCGAATCGAGCTGGATCCCGTGGCGGTCGCGGCGGCGAGTCGAGGAAGGAGACTCCTCGGGGCTCTTCCGGTGGCTGGGCGTGGTCTTGGTGAAGTGCAGGGTGGTGTGTGCACGAGCGAGCTCGGGGCTCCTTTTTATAAGCGATCCGAGGCGGTGGGCGTGAACGGACTTCTCCGGCGATGGTTTCTGGCGCCTGAGCTTGGTCGGGAGGTTTAGGGAGTGGGCGTCGGCGTGGAGTTCCAGGTTCCGTTTAGGTGCTAACTGCGTCGGGATTTGGTTGCTTAGGGGGAGCTCGACGGAACGGGGCGGCGCGGGCCCGTCGGCGGCAGGGAGCGCGCTCTGTGCGTGCCATGCCACGGCGACGGTGCTGCATGCGTGCGCTGTCGAGGAAGTGGCCACGCGGAGCCACCAGAGGGATTGGGCGGCGCCGAACGGCGTTACGCTGCCGTTCTGCTCCCAGTCGGCTGCTATGGTGGTTCGGCCACCGCAAGACACGCCGGCGTAGGCGGGCCAGGGCGCCACCGATGCCAAGAACGCGCCAAGCACGCGTGCGAGCCTCCGGACAGGCAAGCTAGGCCGTGAGCAACGTGCCAAAGGCACTGTGAACATGTGACTGAATTTACTGACGAAGATCGACACTGAAACTCTGAACTTTCTGAATTTAACTGAAGATGCACAGAAACAGTGCATGCAAGGTGTTCGACAGAATGATTTTGGCATGTGGGAAATTTTTCTTGAGTTGATCTTTGGTGTGGTGGTCTCTCATTGCATCTGAGGGCTGCCTGAATTTTGGTAGAATTTTTGGGAAAGAGGAGATATGAATTTCACCAAAAATGATGAATCTGGTCCAAACTTGCAGAGGTTGAATTTTGAAAATTTTGAAAAGAGGAAGAGTGGATCAAGATGGTTCTCGGTTGTGGGTACCAAGGACTATCCAAGGGAGTTGGTTTGAGGTCAAAAATCAAGAGCATTAGGGTACTTGCTTTGCAAATCACTTAGGCTCAAAAGAAAAGACAGAATTATTTTGGGAGAAGAAATAATTGGAATAGAGTCCAAAAATGGATTTTACTAGTTTGGACAGAATGTTTGAGTTGTACCAAAGTGGAAGGAGGGGTTTTGGGAGAAATTTACCACAAGAGGCATGGTAAAACCAAGGATGGATCAAAACCAAAGAATAGCCCAAAACCAAAAAGGTTTCTTTTTAGAAGAAAAATAAATCCAAGAAATGCTTTTGAGAAGAAAACTCAGAAGAGAGGTTTTTAAGAAGGGTTTAAATGACCTTCTTCAAACCAAGTAAGGCTTTTGCTGAAAACAAAACAACAAATTTTTTAGAAAGTCACAGCACCTACCCCCTTAGGAAAAATCTCGTCCCCGAGATTCCAGTTGATTTTCAAATAATTGTGGGTGCTCTGTTCGAAGGAAATCCTCCCTTTCCCAAGTGGCTTCACTTTCGGTGTGGTTGCTCCACTGAACTTTGAAGAACTTGGTGGTTTTCTGTCGGGTTCTCCTTTCTGACTCTTCCAAGATTTTTATCGGATGCTCCCGATATGTGAGATCTGGTTGCACGTCAATGTTTTTATGGGGTACTTGTTTCTCTGGTTTGCTTACGCACTTCCTCAATTGGGAGACGTGGAATACGTCGTGGATGTCGGATAATTCTTCGGGTAAGTCTAGCTGGTAGGCCACCGTGCCTCTTCGTGCTACTATGCAGAAAGGCCCGATGAATCTCGGTGCTAGTTTTCCTTTAATCTTGAAACGGTGCAGGCCCCTCATGGGTGATACTCGTAGGTACACAAATTCACCGGGTTCAAAATGGACTCCACGATGCTTCTGATCGTAATAACTCTTTTGTCGACTTTGGGCTGTCTTGAGCCGGTCCTTAATTACCTTGACTTTATCCTCAGCCTCCTTGAGCAGGTCTGGGCCGAAGATATCACTGTCTCCGGTTTCCGACCAATTTAGCGGGGTACGACATCTTCGTCCGTACAGAGCTTCAAATGGTTCCATCTGCAGGCTGGACTGATAGCTGTTGTTATATGCGAATTCTGCGTATGGTAAGCTCTCCTCCCAACAGGTCCCATAGGTGAGGACACATGCTCTCAGCATATCTTCTAGAATTTGATTTACTCGTTCAGTCTTCCCATCTGTCTGGGGATGGTATGCGGTACTGAATGCCAGCTGAGTTCGTGGCTTGTTGTAAGTGATCCCAAAACCGGAGGCGAATTGAGTGCTCTCGTCCGAGATTATTTTCTTTGGGACTCCATGTAGACAAACGATCACGGAGAGGTAGAGCCTAGCAAGCTTCTGAGTGGTGTGTGTTGTCTTCACGGGGATGAAGTGAGCTACTTTAGTCAGTCTATCTGTGATTACCCATATGGCATCATGTCCGTGTCGTGACCGAGGTAGTCCAACAATAAAATCCATTCCAATTTCGTCCCATTTCCACTCGGGAATCTTATTCGGTTGCAATAGTCCGCCGGTTTACGGTGCTCGGCCTTGATGCGTTGACAAGAGTCACAACATGCAATAAACGTGGCTATGTCTCTTTTATACCAAGCCACCAAAATGTTTCTGAAGATCTTTGTACATTTTGTTCCTCCGGGATGGATTGAATATGGGCGGTGTGGCTTTCAGCCAGGATTTGCTGTTTAAGGTCATGGATATTTGGTGCAGAGCCTATTCCGTACCACAATATTCCTTGCTCATCAATCTGAATTCGAGGCCTTGCCCAATTTCATCTTACGCTTTATGCCTTCAATCTTTGGGGTGTCCACGTTGAGCCTCTTTAACCTTCTCTATCGGGGTAGGCTATACTTCTAAGTTTGACACACTGCCTTGGTGACCATCATCGTTGAGCCTTGCAATTCCTGCTGGAATTCAGGTCTTAAGTCGGCATCTTTGTCGTTATGCGGACTGGGGTTCCGACTCGAGTGTCTGCTACAACATTTGCTTTGCCCGGGTGGTAGTGGATCCCAACATCATAATCCTTTACTAATTCCAACCAGTGTCGCTGCCGCAAATTTAGTTCTGGTTGTGTGAAAATATACTTGAGGCTTTTGTGGTCCGTGTATATTTCACAACGATTACCAAGTAGAAAGTGTCTCCATTCCTTGAGTGCATGTATCACTGCTGCTAATTCCAGGTCATGGGTAGGGTAATTTTCCTCATGCTTGCGAAGCTGTCTAGAAACATATCGACAACCTTGCCTTCTTGCATTAATCGCACCGAGGCCCTTTCGAGATCGTCACAAAACACTTCAAAACTCTTGTATATATCGGCACAATTAGTCTGGTGTCTTTGTCGTTAGTTTCCTCTTTAGTTCTTGGAAACTTTTCTCATGAGCTTCCGTCCATTCAAACTTCTGTCTTTCTTGAGTAGTTGCGTCATTGGCTTTGCTATGGTGGAGAATCCTTCAATAAATATTCGGTAGTATCCTGCCATTCCTGTGAAACTTCAGACATCCGTCACACTGGCTGGTGGCTTCCAGCCAAGCACGGCCTTGACTTTTTCGGGTCTCTGGCGATACCTTCTTGAGTTAGTCGTGGCCCGAAAACCTACTTGCTTTAGCCAAAATTCACACTTGCTGAATTTGGCGTACAACTGATGTTTCCTGAGCTCTCCTAGTACAATCCGGAGATGTTCAGCGTGTTCTTCTGGTGTTTTGGAGTATACCAGTATATCATCGATAAATACCACAACAAACTTATCCATGAACTTCATGAATACTTTGTTCATGAGGTGAACAAAATATGCGGGGGCGTTTGTTAGTCCGAATGGCATCACGGTGAACTCGTACAATCCGTATCTGGAGGTGAAGGCGGTCTTGGGAATATCCTCGGTTCGTACTTTCAGTTGATGATATCCCGATCTCAAGTCAATCTTTGAGAATACCTTAGCCTTAGCAAGTTGATCGAACAAATCATTTATTCGCGGCATCGGATATTTGTTCTTGATTGTGACCATGTTTAGCGCTCGATAGTCTATGCACAATCTCAGTGTACCATCCTTCTTTTTGGCGAATAAAATTGGTGAACCCCAAGGTGAGGAACTGGCTCGTATGTACCCTTTTTCCAATAGTTCCTTTATTTGCTTCTTCAGTTCCACCAACTCGGAAGGTGCCATTCTGTATGGTTTCTTTTATATGGGAGCGGTTCCGGGTGCTAGCTCAATGCTGAATTCTATCTCTCGATCCGTGGCATGCACAGTAGTTCTTGGGAATACATCCGAAATTCGCACACTACTAGAACTTTGCTCAATTCAGAAATATCCACCTTGTTCAATCTCGGTTGCTGGATATTTTTCTTTCCTTGGCTGAAACCTTTATGGTCTTCTGTGGTGATGGGTGAGAATTATGGTCTGTTGAAGCAGTCAATAAAACCTTTGTTGGTGGTTAACCAATCCATCCCTAAGATGACATCCAGTCCTTTATTTTCCAATACGATAAGATTTGCGTGAAACTTCAACCCTTCAAACTCGATAACCACACCACGGCAATAATTCGGGTAACTTGCTCAATTCGGGGACTTGGCGATCATAGATTTTCCCAAGGAAGCATCGAAAAATTATTTTGCAAAGCAAAACTTTTCAAACGAGCAGTGAGAAGCTCGAATCAAACAAAACCATGGTAGGTATTGTGTTGAAAGGAAGCGTCGAGTACGATATCCGGGGAATTTTGTGCTTCCTCTTTGGTCACGTGGTTCGATGACCCTTCGGTGGTTGTTATTTGGGTTGAAATTGTTGCGCTTTGGTGCGAATTGTTGCTTCCGTTGTTCGGCTTTGGGGTCGAGTTCCTAGGCTTGGGGCTTTGCTTGGCATAGTGCCCTTCTTCTCCTAAGCGTAACAGTAACGCCTGGGCGGTATGTGAACTCCTTGTCCCTTGCGTGGAAATTCTTGATTGGGTGTGAGACGCTTGTCGTGGGTTTGGGTGTCCAGTTCTTCTGAACATGTGTCTTGCTGCGGTGGTTGCGGGTGTGTTTAGTCTGGTCCCTCTTCCGCTATGGAAATCTTCTAAGATCGTCTCTCATTTTCCAAGGTAATGGCCTTATCCACCAGCGTCTTAAAATCTGGAAATGTGTATACGACCAATTGACATTTAAGCGCGGGTGTCAAACCATCTAGGAATTTCTCCATCTTTTGTTTTTTCGACATCGCTCCTCATTGGCGAAGCGAGACAGCAGGTAAACTGATTGTTGTATTACGACTTATCATTGTCCTTTGCTTGAGGTCATCAAATTCTCTCTTTTGATTTTCATAAGACTCTTAGGAATATGTGCCCCACGAAAACCTTCTTTAAATTCCTCCCATGATATATTATTTTCGTTGGGGTGCATGTGCAGGAAATTTTCCCACCACGATGCGGCTGCTCCAGTGAGATAGTGCGGAGCATAAAGCACTTTCTCAAGGTCTGAACACTGGCGATAATTAATTTTCTCTCCATGTCTCAAGCCAGTCCTCGGCTTCGAGAGGTTTGTCGGTGTGAGAAAATGTTTGGGGACGCGTCTTTCGTAGCTCGAGATAACTTGGATTGCTGCTGATACGGTCCGCGGTGATTTCCCATATTGATGACTTGGTTCAGTATTTCTGATGTTGCTCTGACTTTGTTCATAAAAGCGGCACATTTGGGAAAGTGCCGTTTCACATCCTGCTGACTTGTGCATCCCTGTGTGAAATTGTTGCACAGGGGTGTGCCATAATTCTTCTCTGTCGGAGTTGGCATGGGGCGCGCCCAAGGACGAGACATAGTTCACTCTGGGGATATATTTTGAAACACTCATAAGAAAAGTAATTGAGCCGCAAAAATCAATAAGCTCAAGAAGATGCAAAAGTTGCAAACGCTCCAAGATTTTTCAAGAGAAAAAAAATACGTTTGCGCACGGTGAAGGACTGTTCATTACATATCTTACACGCAAGCAGTAATTATACAATACATCACTCAGGATATGCGTACATAAATCCTGACATGTTATTTAGTCTAGTGCACTCCTCCGGATCCTACATGATGCGCAAACAGACTACTTCTCACAGCCTATTTACATATAAATATATCGCACAAGTTGGTACATCGCATGGCGGCTAAGCGCACTTAGTCGGAGATGGTAAGGATTTCCCTTGGCCTGCCAAGGGTGAGGCATAGAGAGGCTGGGGACTCAACCTCCTCCTCAGAGATAGGCTCCAGACGAGAGGTGTTACGCGGAGTTGGTGGAGCAGGTGCCTGTCTTGGGACAACCCGAATCTGGCGGGCACGAGGGTGGTGCGAGCGAACCGGAGTAGGCGCAATGGCGTGGTTGAATTCCTCCGTGGTAGGCAGGCGACGAGTAGTGGTGCGAGCAGTAGGAGCGAGCGATCTTGATGACGAGGCGAAAGTCGGTGGTGGTGCAGCACGCAGGAGCTCCCTCTGTTGGCGGTACAGCCATGGACTGAGTCCATGCGGGCAGCTACAAAGTCGTCCACCAGGTTGTCGAAGGCTGCCTCCAAAGCCCGAAGATACTCGATGAGCATATCAAAAGCTTCATCTCGTTCTCCTCTGGGGCAAGAGAATGCGTAGTGGCAGGTGTATGGCACGTGACATGGCAGGTAGCGGTAGCGACGAGTCTTCATCGAAGGCAGGATATCCCTGAGACGGGCTATCGCCTCACGGGCTGCCATCTGTAGCACGTGCTTCTCTATGGGCATGGCTCTCCCCACGAACCGGTAACGCTCAACTCGTCCTCTCTTGAATTCCACCGCGGCTTGGTGCATGGTTAGACGGTCATTGACCTTGTCGAGAGAGAGAGAGAAACTGGCGCACATCCGCCCCATCGCGACTTGGACGATGAAGGAGAGAAGCTTGACAAACCCATTGGGCATGTTGGCGAACATCTGCGACTCATGATCGTTGCTGGCCATCTACAAAAGTAGGCAAAAATCTGAGGAGTCAAATCATATTTATCGACCGTCGAAATTGACTACATTTGTAAAAATAATAAATAGCTCTACTATGCTAATAACCGATTAGCGATCGTACCTAGTGGCTTCCTACAGTCAGCTGGCTCTGGTACCAAGCTTGTCACGACCGGTTTTCAATAAATTTTTTATTGAACAACCGACCTATGAAGTCAATATGAGGAAAAATCCTTCATACCGGTTGACAAAACTTTGATACAATAAGCGGTAGCATTACAATATTACAAGGGTCGGATGAAGATGCCCAACCAATTATTACAACGCCGATAATTATACATAGTGGTGGATATGACTCAAAGGTGTGGGGTGGAAATACTCTTGACTCGAGCTATGAGTGGTTGGTGGAAAAACACAGTGGGGTTAATAAGTCTCTGCCTTTGGCGGCTCATCGGCGTCGAGGTGAGGCTCGATGAATTTATTTGGGTAGCGGAAGCGGATATATCACAATGACTAATCTAGGGGTCGACGAGACTGGTGGGATTCCTCTAGGCGTCGGACTCGCTATCGAACTCTTCATCAATGAGATCGCCTTCAAGATCGGCCAAATCAACAAGCCGGTGAGTACTATGAAAGTACTCGCAAGACAGTTCGGACAAAAGATATAACAAATGAATGCATGAATGCGACATGGTCAATCTTAACAATGCTCAATTAAAATAGTATAGCAAAATAATTAAGACGGGAATCGGCGGTAGTCCGCTCAAAAACCCAAAGAAGGTAAACTCAAAACCGATCGGGTGTCGAGCGGCGCCTCGAAGGGTGAATAAATAAGCAAAACATGCCACGTCGAGGCGTCGGCGACACCTCATAAAGGGCTTATATTGAAATAAAAATACATGCGGGCGCAATGGACGTCGGCGACATCATAGAAAGGGCTTATAATGGAAGTAAATAACGACAATGCAGCGATCGGACGTCGAGCGACATCACGTAAAGGGCTTATAATGAAAATAAATAACAACAATGCGCGATCGGATGTCCGAGTGACATCACGTAAAGGGCTTATAATGGAAATAAATAACGACAATGCAGCATCGGACGTCGGCGACATCACAGAAAGGGCTTATAATGAAAAGAAATAACAATAATGCCGTAGTCGGACGTCTGAGCGACATCACAGAAAGGGCTTATAATGAAAAGAAATAACAATAATGCCGCAGTTGGACGTCTGGGCGACATCACAGAAAGGACTTAGTACTCATGTGAATCACGGAGTATCTCATCACCAAACCGACACTTGTCGAGGATAAGATATCTGAACTTGGACCTGGATAAGATGATTCGAGGATTTATGACTCTGCAGAGTTTGTACTAAAATTACTCACAACCAGCGGATTTTGTAGTCTGAAGGACTAGTTACATTTATGGTATTTGGAAGAAACACAGCTAACCAGTACACACCCATCCTACCTCACGAATGCCAGGAATCACCCTAGACATCGTCCAAGAAAAACTTTTGAGACAGGGAGATCACAATCTCGAATAGCATGGGATCAAATTTATATTCACACGCTCTAAGGGGTGCCCCCCTCTCCGTCCCAACCGGAAACACCCATGCCCCCTGACCGGATGACTGGCTTTAATCCAGGGCCATGGAACCATCATCACGGCCTCTCCATTTGGTGTGTACCAGGAAAGCGGTTCGCAACTTACTAAGCCATATCCCTTGCGGAAAACATGTGGTAGTACGGGAAGGGAAATGGATGGGAACCGAACTGATACGGGTTGACACTGAAGTCAAATAGTATGGCATAAGACTGGCATGCTACAACACTGCCATCTTACCCATCCTCATGCCAACACATGGCCATGCACATTCACATCCAACACGTATGGATTATCGACTCACTTGCCTCAACTTTGCATGAAAATAACCTTCATCGGTATGCTCACAAACATGCCATGAAACTACTTAATGCAGACCTGCCAGAACACTCATCATATCAAAAGTTCAAACATGCTTTCCTGGTTCAGAGTAGTCGGGGTCTAGCTCGGCGAAGTTCGCGGTTCCGTCACCTCCTTCGGTATCTACGGTAAACAAAAATACACGCGCTAACGTAAATACCGTGGAGTACAAAAAGTCGGTCCAAAAAATTTCCAAATAAATCCCATAAAAGACTAGACAAAATTATAAGACTGTCAAAAAAAGAATCACTCAAAAATCACTTTTCATTAAAAAGTTATAAGGGTTTCTGTCCAGGGACTCATCTGTAATGAAACAGAAAAGTTCCAGGGGTTTAACTAAGAAAACAGAAAATGGTTCGAATAGAAACGCGCAAGCCCACAGGGAAAACGTACTCTGCCCGAAGGCGCCAATGGAAAACGGTTCGCGGGAAAAGAAAGAGAGGCTGACATGGGGGGTCCACATGTCAGGTTTGAAAGACCTCGCCGGCGCCCGAAGGCTGCGGTGGTCGTCGGCGTCGAACCACGGCGAGTCAGGGAGATCGGAGTGTACCAAGAGTATCAACGTGTCCTTCCGCGTCGGTGGGTGGTGGACTTGGGCGTCGGGAAGCACCACGTCAACAGCGACACTTTCTCCGGCGGACGGCGGCTCGGGCGATGGTGGGGAACTCTGGTGGTGTGCTGCAAACTTCGAATTGAAGCGCGGGTCAGAAGGAGGGATGTACTAGAGAGTTATTGGCAAGAGATGGGAGGCAGAGGCGCACGCACGGGAGCGAATCGAGCTGGATCCCGTGGCGGGTCGCGGCGGCCGGAGTCGAGGAAGGAGACTCCCTCGGGGCTCTTCCAGTGGCTGGGCAGGGTCTTGGTGAAGTGCAGGGGTGGTGTGTGCACGAGAGCGAGCTCGGGGCTCCTTTTTATAGGCAATCCGAGGCGGTGGCCGTGAACGGACTTCTCCGGTGATGGTTACGGCGGCACAGAGCTTGGTCGGGGAGGTTTAGGGAGTGGGGCGTCAGCGTGGAGTTCCACTGGTTCCGTTTAGGTGCTAACTGCGTCGGGATTTGGTTGCTTAGGGGAGCTCGGCGGAGAACGGGTGGCGCGGGGGCCCGTCGGTGGGAGAGCGCTGTGTGTGCCGCGCCACGGCGACGGTGCTGCATGCGTGCGCTGTCGAGGTAGTGGCCACACTGAGCCACCAGAGGGATTGGGCGGCGCCGAACGGCGTTACGCCGTCGTTCTGCTCCCGGTCGGCTGCTACGGTAGTTCGGCCACCGCAAGACATGCCAGGCGGGCCAGGGCGCCACCGACGCCAGGAACGCGCCAAGCACGCGTGCGAGCCTCCGGACAGGCAAGCTAGGCCGTGAGAAATGTGCCAAAGGCACTGTGAACATGTGACTGAATTTACTGACGAAGATCGACATTGAAACTCTGAACTTTCTGAATTTAACTGAAGATGCACAGAAACAGTGCATGCAAGGTGTTCGACAGAATGATTTTGGCATGTGGGAAATTTTTCTTGAGTTGATCTTTGGTGTGGTGGTCTCTCATTGCATCTGAGGGCTGCCTGAATTTTGGTAGAATTTTTGGGAAAGAGGAGATATGAATTTCACCAAAAATTATGAATCTGGTCCAAACTTGCAGAGGTTGAATTTTGAAAATTTTGAAAAGAGGAAGAGTGGATCAAGATGGTTCTGGGTTGTGGGTACCAAGGACTATCCAAGGGAGTTGGTTTGAGGTCAAAAATAAAGAGCATTAGGGTACTTGCTTTGCAAATCACTTAGGCTCAAAAGAAAAGACAGAATTATTTTGGGAGAAGAAATAATTGGAATAGAGTCCAAAAATGGATTTTACTAGTTTGGACAGAATGTTTGAGTTGTACCAAAGTGGAAGGAGGGGTTTTGGGAGAAATTTACGACAAGAGGCATGGTAAAACCAAGGATGGATCAAAACCAAAGAATAGCCCAAAACCAAAAAGGTTTCTTTTTAGAAGAAAAATAAATCCAAGAAATGCTTTTGAGAAGAAAACTCAGAAGAGAGGTTTTTAAGAAGGGTTTAAATGACCTTCTTCAAACCAAGTAAGGCTTTTGCTGAAAAGAAAACAACAAAAATTTTAGAGTGTCACAGGCACCAAACCGTCTTGTACCTAGTGAAGAAATGTCTGAGAAACTCAAAGGCACAAGATTAGTCCGCAAAAGCATTGTCATCAATCACCAAAACTCCTAAGGGATAAATATGCACTTACAATCTCCCCCTTTTTGGTGGATTGATGACAATACGGGATTTGCGCAAAAGGGAAAGAAACCATAGCAAAGGCAAACCCCTCCTCTCTAAAATATAGACGGGCTCGCCTAGATGTGTGCAGACTAGATAAATGCTTTGGACTGCATAGCACACAACTAGGATCAACACTCCCCCTATGCTTTAGAGACAAGGCATATCTAGCAATGATAAGGCTAAACAACTACTAATGAGCATAAAACACATAGGTAGCACAATATAACATAAACTCGCTAAGAAAGGATAAAGTGCATATGTCTTACACCATATGAAGGATAAGTCTCAAACCAAACCAAAACAACGAAACGAGGTTCAAACGAGACAGCAGACACACCAGCAAACACACCAAACACAACGACACACGAGCAAATCCCTACACTCTCTCCCCCTTTGGCATCGAGACGCCAAAAGGCAGAGAGGACACCTACACACTCGGGGTGGCTCAAGCGGAGAAATCATCCCAACGCTCCTCCTCAGACTCGGCGGCAGGGATGTCCTCCTCGAAGTCCTCGTCAGAATCAGTCCACTTGGAGCCCTGCTTTGCCATTCACTCGGCCTTTGGAGTGATGTTCCTCTCTGACCCGCTGGAATGAGCCTCACCAAAGACCCTCAGGATGTGAAAGTCACGACGGCGAGCCTCCTTGGAGGCAACGTGAGTCCTGTACTGCCCCTTAGCTTGCATGCAGAAGAGCGTCTTCATCTTGTCCTTTAGCTTCTTGGCCCACGAGGGCATAGAGGAACTCTGGGAAGACCTAGCAGCATGGTCCTCAGCAACATACTTAGCTCCAGTCTCCTCCTCACCAACATGCCTCCTAGCAGCAGACGCCTCAGCATGAGTGGTAGTGTTGGCCCAGTTGGGCTTGACACGGAGACAGATGGGATCATGCCTAATCGAGTCTGGTGCAAGGAACTCATCTCCAGGGTACATCTTCTCCCAAGTCTTGGAGATCAGCAGAAACAGGTATGGCCCATAGATAGGCACCTTGCGGTTGAACACCGCAAACCGAAGCTCATGCCACATGATGTGTGAGACATCAAGAGGTTGAGTCTGAGACACCCGGGCCTCCTCGCACATGAGCATCATATCCACCGTAAATGCATGAACCTTATCCTTGTCGCCAATCCGCGGGAACAGATAGTTGCGGAAGATGCGATACATGATATCCAGAAAGGGGTTCAGCACCCAAGCTGACTTGCCACTAGCGAGCACCTTCTCAACAAAGTACTGTTGGAGCTTGTCCTTGTTAGCAGACTTAGAATTGGCATGGGGACGAACACCAACAGGAGTGTTGAGTCCGTCATCTGGAACATGCAGCAAGTCCATGAACTCCTTCCAGGTAGCGATCAACTGACGGCTGTTGGTCATCCACGTCATCCGCCGCTCCTCCCCAGGGTGAAAGTACACAGAGGCAAAGAACTGAAAAACAAGCTCAGGGTCAAAGTCCAGATGAAAGGAGATCACATGCTCAATGCCAAACTGCTCCACCAAGTCCAGAGCCTCTCCAAAGTACTCACGATATTGTTCCTTCCTCATGTGATGCATGTCAATCCACTTGACCTCCACGTAGGTATTCTGCTTGTTCTTGATGACATCCAGATAAATAAGAGTCTTCAGCTTGGTCCAGAACAACTCACATCCTCTGATAACAACACGAGGATTCACATACGGGTTCATCTGCCTGAGACGGACATACTCAGCGGAGGGAATCTCGTCCATGCTCTTAGCGGGTTCCTTGTTCTTGTTAGCGGTGGTCTTGACATTGCGCTTGGGGGCATTGGGGCCCTCTGCGGCTTCACCTTGATTGTGCAAATGCTTGGATCCAGTGTCGCGACTGGGATTGGAACAGCGAGAGCCACCACCTGAGACAGAAAGCGCAAAACACACATGAAAACCAAGAAGGATCAATGCAAAGACCACAGCAAAGCAGAAGAAACACTTAGGAAGCATACACGCTGAATGCCATGAGAAAGATTTGACCAAACTGTAGTACTGTCAGGTGCTGCGGTAATAAAATTATAGTACCGCCCCAAGTCGTGGTAGTACCGTGTGCTGTCATGGTAGTACCGTGTCTGGGAGCAGTAGTAAGATTTTAGTGCCGCGCAAATCGGCTGATAATACCGCATCGATCGGGCGGTAGTACGGACTAGCGGTAATACCGCACATGTGGAAGCGATAGTACCGCACCACGTTAGATCCGAACGGGATTTTGAATCTGAGAAGGACCGCGAAACCATGGCGGTACTACGGTTGATCAAATCTATCACAAGACAACATAGCAGGTATAATCCCTACACACTACTACTCTCCAACATCCTACTCTTGCAACGATTTAGCCTAAAATCTCAAGAACACATGCATCTCCCCAAAAGCCTAGAGGCAAAGAAAACAGCCAAAAGAGAGAGGGATTTGGGGAAAGACCTTGTTCCATGGCAAGAGCACGTGGTGGGGAACGATCCCACCGGTCGGAGTCGAAGGAGAGCAGCCGAAGGCGGAGATCCGGCGAGGGACCCCGGCCCTCGTTCTTGACCGAGAGAGAGAGACGGAGTGGGGAAAACTGACGAATGGGTATGGGGGAGTTAGAACTCCCCCTTCCCGTCCTTATCCCCCACGCGTCTGCAACGACGCGGTAGTACCGCACTTCATCGCGGTAGTACCGCTCGGGCTGAAATACCGCACCCAAGCGGTAGTACTGCTCTCCCAGGCTGTAGTAAAAAATTACTGCCCCTATTGGGTAGTAGTACCGTTTCACGCATGGTAGTACCGTAGCAAGCTGCGGTAGTACCGTGAGCTCAAGAAAAAGGTGGTCTCTAACACACGAAAAAGGGTCTTCGCAAAGAAACTTTGAGCACAAGAGACACCACAAGAACATGCACAACACAAAGGCAGAACGGCAACCGACAACAAAAAAACCACGCAACACCACCTCTCCAATGGGAGGGCGGTGGCCGGAGCCACCTATGTTTGAGTCAATTGGTATGGCACCGCGAAGAATTATCCTTGGGCCCATGACCAAAACTCGTCTTTGAAGCACAAGTACCATAAAAAATGGCTAATGTGAAAGAGTTGATCGATTTATGCATAATGGGGGGAGGGAGAGTTCATTGAGAGAACAACACTCCTCCTATGTCCATGCCTACACCTAAAAAAGATAACAAGTTGAGTATGGTGGGGTGTGCAAGGGTTCAAGCAACATTGCTCGAATCAATGATATTTAGCTCATGCCTTAACTCGCGAAATCTTGCTTCATCCAAAGGCTTCGTGAAGATATCTGCAAGGTTATCATGAGTGTTGATGTAGTTGAGCTCGATCTCCCTCGCCTAATGTGATCCCGGATGAAGTGATATCGAATCTCAATATGCTTCGTCCTGAAGTGTTGCACCGGGTTGAGAGAAATCTTGATGGCACTTTCATTGTCACACCAAAGAGGCACTTTGTCACAAATGACACCGTAATCCTTTAAAGTTTGCCTCATCCATAAGAGTTGGGCACAATAACTACCAGCCGCTACATACTCCGCTTCGGTGGACGAGAGAGACACACAACTTTGCTTTTTGGAAGACCAACTTACCAAAGAGCAACCAAGGAATTGGCACCCTCCGGAAGTGGACTTCCTATCCACTTTGTCTCCCGCCCAATCGGAATCCAAATATCCTACAAGCTTGAAGTTTGCTCCTCTTGGGTATCATAGGCCAAAGTTTGGGGTATGAGCCAAATATCGAAAGATTCGCTTGACTGCCACATAGTGGCTTTCCTTAGGTGCGGCTTGAAACCGTGCACAAATTCCCACACTCAACATGATATCCGGTCTAGATTCACAAAGGTAAAGCAAGGATCCAATCATGGAGCGATATACCTTTTGATCCACCGCTTTACCATTGGGATCGATGTCAAGTTGGCACTTAGTGGGCGTTGGAGTGGAAGCCGGCTTGACATCTCTTAGCTTGAATCTCTTGAGCATGTCTTGAGTGTATTTGGCTTGGTTGATGAAGGTACCTTCTCTTCTTTGCTTCATTCGAAACCTAGAAAGAACTTCAACTCTCCCATGGAAGACATCTTGAACTTTGAGGTCATTAGTGCGGCAAATTCATCATTGAAAGCTTTGTTAGAGGAACCAAAGATAATGTCATCAACATATAGTTGGCACACAAAAAACTCCCCATTGACCTTCTTAGTAAAAAGAGTGGGATCGATGAGCCCAACTTCAAACCCGCGATCTTGTAGCAACTCGGTAAGGTGGTCATACCACACACGCGGGGCTTGTTTAAGGCCGTAGAGTGCCTTATCGAGTTGATACACATGATCGGGAAAGTAGGATCCTCGAACCCGGGGGGTTGTTTGACGTAAACCAACTCATTAATAGGACCATTAAGAAAAGCACTCTTCACATCCATTTGTTGCAACTTAAAGTTGTGATGAGAAGCATAAGCAATCAACAAACGAATGGATTCAAGACGAGCAACAGGAGCAAAGGTTTCACCGTAGTGGATACCCTCGACTTGGGAGTAACCTTGTGCCACCAATCTTGCCTTGTTGCGGATGATGGTTCCATGAGCATCTTGTTTGTTCTTGAAATTCACTTGGCCCCAATGACATTGTGGTTCCCCGTTGGCCTTGGCACCAACCTCCACACCTTGTTGTACTCGAAGTTGTTGAGTTCTTCATGCATGGCATTAAGCCAATCCGGATCTTCGAGTGCTTCATATACCTTTTGGGGTTCAACACACGAAACAAACGCGTGGTGTTCACAATAGTTTGCCAATTGTCTACTAGTGCTTACCCCCTTTTCAATGCTTCCAAGTACATTCTTCATGAGATGACCCTTGGTGGTGAGCTTGGAAGCAATCTTGGCGGCACGACGCTCTAATTCCTCCTCGGAGGTGCGTTGAGGAGCGGTTACTTGATCACCTTGAGCCCCATCATGAGCATGTTCTTGATCTTGAACTTGCTCGGGGACGAGAACTTGACCTTGGGCATCACTTGGTGTGCCAACATCGTCTTGAGCATGATCTTGCCCTTGGTCTTGTTCAAGAGGTTGAGGGCCTTCACTTTGTTCTTCGGAAGCGTGTGGGTCTTGGGTTGGTGATGACTCCACTTGAGTGGAGCATTGTCCTTCTCCTTCGCCCACAAGGGGTTCCTCAACGGGTAGGATAAAACCAACACCCATTCTTCTTATGGCTTGGGGAGGAATTTCATCACCTACATCACAAGTGCCACTTTGCTCCACTTGGGAGCCGTTATTCTCATCAAACTCCACGTTACACGTCTCCTCAATAAGTCATGTGGATTTATTGAGGACACGGTAAGCATGGGAGTTTGTAGCATAACCATCAAATATGCCCTCATAAGCTCTAGCTTCAAACTTAGACAACCGAACACCTTTCTTGAGAATGAAACACTTACACCCGAACACCCGAAGTTACTTGAGGTTGGGCTTGTTATCGGTGAATATCACATATGGAGTCTTGTTCAAGCCCTTGCGGAGGTAGAGCCGATTGGATGCATGACATGCGTTGTTGATGGCTTCGGCCCAAAAGTTGTATGGAGAATTGAACTCCGCCATCATGGTCCTTGCCGCATCCATCAACGTCCAGTTCTTCCTCTCCGCGACACCGTTTTGTTGAGGGGTGTAGGGTGCAGAATATTGACGCTTGATCCCCTCATCACTAAAAAACTCATGCAAGGTGTATTTCTTGAACTCGGTGCCGTTGTCACTTCTTATTGTCAAGATCTTTGCATTGTGTTGAAGTTGTGCTTCATTTGCAAAGTCAATGACGGTTTGTTGGGTCTCGCTCTTCCTCTTGAAGAAATACACCAAAGTATATCTTGAGTAGTCATCCACAATCACCAAGAAATACTTCCTACCCCCAAGACTATCAAAGGATGGAGGCCCAAAGAGATCCAAGTGAAGGAGCTCCAAGGGCCTTTTCGAGTAAATGATAGTCGTGGGAGGGTGAGCCTTTTCATGAAGCTTTCCTTCGATACAAGCAATGCAAGCACGATCTTTAGCAAAACTAACATTCGTTAGTCCACGGACATGGTCCCCTTGAGAAGAGTTTGCAAAGATCTCATATTGACATGGGCTAAACGGCGATGCCAAAGCCATCCCACATCAACTTTAGCCATTAGGCATGTCGCGTTCCTAGTGGGTACCTCTGAAAAGTTAATCACATAGAGATTGTTCTCGACATGCCCAACAAAGGCTACTTTAAGAGTCTTGCTCCACAAGAGGGCCACGGTATCAATATCAAAAAAGTGGCAAAGCCCATGATTGCAAGTTGACGAACGGAAAGTAAATTGTATGCAAGGGACTCCACAAGCATGACTTTCTCGATCGTTAGATCATGAGAAATGACAACCTTGCCGAGTCCCAATACCTTAGAAGACGAGGCATCACCCCACTCGACATTGGTGGGCATAGAAGGAATCTTGTGCACGTCCACCACCAAGTCCTTGCTTCCGGTCATATGATTTGTAGCTCCACTATCAAGCAACCATGATCCCCCACCGGAAGCAAACACCTACAAGAGATCAATGCTTGGTTTTAGGTACCCATTTTGTAATGTGTCCCTTGATGTTAGTAACAAGGGTCTTAGGAACCCAAATAGACCATTCAATGTACTCATGAGGAGAACCAACAAATTTGGCATAAACGTGCCCATGACTAGCACGGCATAACACATAAGAGGGATTAAAATCGCCGGCTTTGTTGGGAGGGGTGGCATTTCCCTTCTTGACATCGCCACCCTTTGCGTTGTTCTTCTTCTCCTTGGAAGCATCCTCTCCCTCCCTCACAAAAGTTTGCTTGAGAGGAGGAGGTCGTTTGGTCTTGTCATTCTTCTTCTTGTTCTTGGGCTTGGGTGCGAACCCAATCCCATTCTTGGCCACAACTTCCTTTTGATTACTCAAAAGGTCGTTGAGGTTCTTCTCACTTGTATGCATGTGACAAGGCCTTTCTCAAGTTGCTCCTTCAACTTAGCATTCTCCTCAACAAGATGCACATGCTCACAACAAGGGTTAGTAGCATTTGCATTATCAATCAACACCATATGAGGAAAAGTGGCTTTCACCTTGGTTAGCTTCACTTGGAGTTGATCATGATACTCTTTGAGGCTAGCATGAACACCCTTCAAGACTTTGTGAGCCTTGTCGAGAATGTCAAACTCCTCGTTGAGTCTAGCAAGATCAACCCCAAGCTTCGCCTTATCGAAGCTTAGCACACGAGACACAACAAGAGCATGATCAAGATCTTTCTTTAATTTAGCATGATCATCGTTGTATGACTCCTCAAGAACCAAACGAAGACCACGCTCTTCCTCAAGATCATTGGAAAGATCCGAAATCTCATCGGCATATTCACGACTATGCCCCTCCATCTTAGAGATGGTTTCTTCGTGAGCCTCGATCATGTCATTGGCTTCACCAAGTTGTTCCAAGAGAGCAACGAAGTGCTTCTTGGAGTTGCCCTTGAGTTTACCCATAAAGGCCTCAAACTCATTCTCCTCCACATTAGTTCCCTCATGTTCATCAATGCAATCTGTCGAAGAAGAATGATTGATGATTGTAGTTTTGATGTTGGGGGTTACCTTGTTGGTGGCTTTAGACATGAGGCACTTGGCGGTGATGCTCTCATTGGGTGAGTCGAAGAGAGACACCTGGGGAGTCGTCGCAATGGCAACGGAGGCCATGGCAATCGACTCACCATCTTCATCATCATCGTCATCCTCATTGTACTCTTCTTGTACCACCAAAGTCTTGTGAGGAGTCTTCTTGGTGAATTTGCTCTTGTTGGGGAAAGACTTGGCCTTGTCCTTACGGATGAGCTGGCCACCATTGTCTTCCCTCTTCTCATACGGGCACTCCGCAACAAAATGACTCACATTGCCACAATTGAAGCAAGTCCTCACTCGTTGCTTGCCCTTTGCGCCACTTGAGCTGCTCTTGTTGAAGTTGGGCCTTGAGTTCTTCTTGCTCCAAAATTGCCTTGAAGCAAGGGCCATGTGTTCATGATAGGCATACTTCATTATCTTGAGGTTGCTCTCTTCTTCATCCTCCTCTTCTTCTTCTTCGACACAAACCTTGGCCTTCAATGCAAGGTTGGGCTTCTTTGCTCTTTGGGAGCGAAGCACCGCATTGTCGGCGGTCTTGTCCAATATGCTCATAGCCACAAACTCATCCAACACATCACTTGAGGACAAGGTGTGAAAGTCCGGCCTTTGAAGGATGACGGAGGACATGGCTTTGTGGTAGGGCATCATTGCCTTGAGAAATTTGCGCTTGATCCAATTGTCATCCGTGTCCTTACTTCCATGATCCCAGAGAGAGACCGCGAGCTTGGTAACTCTCCGATAGAGCTCACGAGGTTCTTCATCTTCTTTCATTGCAAACTCATCAGCTTCATCTTGTACCACTTCATAATTGGAACGTTGAATGCTTGCACTTCCCCGATAGAGGGAAACCACTTTGTGCCAAGCTTCTTTGGCCAATGAGTAGGGCCGAAGATGCGGAGGTCTTCGGAAGGATTGCTTCTTGGATGATGAAGAGCATTTTCATTGAATTGATCATCCATGGCTTCTCTAGGAGTGAAGTTGCTCGTCATGCGGATAAAACCTTCTTCAATGATTCTCCAAAGGTTAGTGTTCACATGATTTAAATGGCGCTTAAAACGATAGACCCAAGAATCAAAATCCTCCTTTTATCAATCTTGGGGGAGGACCGACATGATTCAAATGAGTAGAAGAATCGGTCCACCATAAGCGGGTGGAGGTTGCACATGGGCAAAGATGCGGTGCCATTTTACCACTAGACATAGGAGCTTTCTCACTAGTAGCTTCCCCTTGTCGGGTTAGCATCCGTCTCCGTGTTGGCGGGATCACCCACTTTCACAGGCGCGGTGGAAAGTTTAAGCCCTTCTAAGAATTCCTTAAACATGTCCTTGACCTCGATCGTCATGGAGGTTTTCAATGTGTCCAACGCCACATTGAATTCCTCACGTGAGATCAAGTTACCCCCATCTCCCGTAGACGATATCGGATTCGCAACGGAGTGCTCACCCACATCGTCTATGACGTCAACCATACTCTTTGGATGGTGAAGTCCTTAAAAAGAGACGAGGATCTGATACCAATTGATCGATATAGTTGACTAGAGGGGGGGGGGTGAATAGGCAACTAACAATTTTTAGCTTTTCTTTACCAAATTAAACTTTGCATCAAAGTAAGTTGTCTAGATATGCAACTAGGTGGACAACCTATATGATGCAACAAACACAAGCACACAAGCACGCAATGAATGTAACACAAATAAGCTTGCACAAGTAAAGGGATGAGATAACCAAGAGTGGAGCCGGTGGAGACGAGGATGTGCTACCGAAGTTCCTTCCTTTTGAGGAAATGCGTCTCCGTTAGAGCGGTGTGGAAGCACAAGGCTCCCCAAGAAGCCACTAGGGCCACCGTATTCTCCTCACGCCCTCACACAATGCGAGATGCCGTGATTCCACTATTGGTGCCCTTGAAGGCGGCGACCGAACCTTTACAAACAAGGTTGGGGCAATCTCCACAACTTAATTGGAGGCTCCCAACGACACCACGAAGCTTCACCACAATGGACTATGGCTCCTCGGTGACCTCAACCGTCTAGGGTGCTCAAACACCCAAGAGTAACAAGATCCGCAAGGGATTAGTGGGGGGAATCAAATTTCTCTTGGTGGAAGTGTAGATCGGGGCCTTCTCAACCACTCCCGAGCAAATCAACAAGTTTGATTGGCTAGGGAGTGAGATCGGGCGAAAATGGAGCTTAGGAGCAACAATGGAGCTTAGGGTTGGAAGAGGTGGTCAGCTAAAGGTAGGAGACAACCCTTTTATAGTGGTGGACAAAATCCAACCGTTATCCACTTAACCAGCCCACGACATGCGGTACTACCGCTCCAGGGGCGCGGTACTACCGCAAGGCCACGCGGTACTACCGTGGGCCACCATGGTACTACCGCTACAGCAGCGGGGGCTACTGCGAGCCTGACAGGGGGGCAGTACTACCGCGAGCGCGGTACTACCACTCCCTCCTTGCGGTACTACCGCAAGGCAGGAAGGCCCTAGCCTGGGAAGGGCGCGGATGAATAAAAATACATCCGTGCCTACTTCCGCTGGAAAACAAATGGTGCAAAAACCCGACGCGGTACTACCACTGGAGAGCAGTACTACCGCGTGGCTGCTGGATCAGACCGCGCACGGTACTACCGCGCGCAGGGCGCGGTACTACCACGGAGGCGCGGATGTAAGAAATTACATCCGCCCCTACTACCACAACGCATTGGTACTTGGCTTGGGGGCCACAGTAGTACGGCTCCAGACGAGTGGTACTACCATGGGCTCCCGCAGTACTACCGCGCATGAGCCAAGGTACTACCGCGGGTGCCTGCGGTACTACCGCTCCAGGGAGCAGTACTACCGCAAGCACAGTAACAGCAGCATAGGCAATCACAACGAGGATAAACGGGGGATGCTCCAAAGTGCAATGGAAAAGTGGAGACAAGGAAGGGTTCGTGTACGTGATGATTCCACCCAAACCTTTACGACACGGACCCCCTCTTAATAGTACGGCTTTCCTACGACTCAAATCCACCAAAAAGAAACGTAGAGAAACGTCGTCTTCAACATTCTTCGAGGGGCACCAAACCGTCTTGTACCTAGTGAAGAAATGTCTGAGAAACTCAAAGGCACACGATTAGTCCGCAAAAGCATTGTCATCAATCACCAAAACACCTAAGGGATAAATATGCACTTACAGTCTTCATCGTCATCATCATCCTCATTGTACTCTTCTTGCGCCACTAACCCCTTGGCAGGAGTCTTCTTGGTGAAGTTGCTCTTGTTGGGGAAAGACTTGGCCTTGTCTTTTCGGATGAGCTTACCACTATTGTCTTCCCTCTTCTCATATGGGCATTCCGCAAAAAAGTGGCTCACATTGCCACAATTATAGAAATTCCTCACACGTTGCTTGCCCTTCGCGCCACTTGAGTTGCTTTTGTTGAAGTTTGGCCTTGTGTTCTTCTTTCTCGAAAATTGCCTTGAAGCGAGAGCCATGTGCTCATGATAAGCATATTTTGTATCTTCGGGGTTGCTCTCCTCTTCTTCCTCTTCATCCTCTTCTTCCACACTAACCTTGGCCTTCAAAGCAAGGTTGGGCTTCTTAGCTCTTTGAGAACGCAATACCGCATTGTCGGCGGCCTTTTCCAAGATCCTCATTGCCACAAACTCATCCAAAACTTCACTTGAGGACAAGGTGTGGAAGTCCGGCATTTGACGGATGACGAAGGACATGGCCTTGTGGTAAGGCATCATGACCTTGAGAAACTTGCGCTTGATCCAATTTTCATTTGTATCCTTGCTCCCATGATCGCGGAGTGAGACCGCGAGAGTGGTTAACCTTCGGTAAAGCTCACGAGGTTCTTCATCTTCATTCATTGCAAACTCGTCGGCTTCATCTTGCACCACTTCATAGTTGGAGCGTTGAATGCTTGCGCTTCCCTTGTAAAGGGAAATGACATGGTGCCATGGTTCCTTGGCCACGCTGAAGGGTCGGAGATGTGCAATATCTTCGGGCGGAATTTCATCTTGGATGATGAAGAGCGCATTCTCATTGAATTGATTATCCGCGGCTTCTCTAGGGGTGAAGTTGCTTCGGTCATGCGTATAGAAACCTTCTTCAATGATTCTACAAAGATTAGTATTAACATGGTTTAAGTGATGCTTAAAGCGATATACCCAAGCATCAAAGTCCTCATTTTTCACAATCTTAGGGAGAGAGCCGACATGATTCAAATGAGTGGAAGGAATCGGTCCACCATAAGTAAGCGGAGGTTCCACATGGGCAAAGATGCCATTTCCACTTCTACCACTAGATACAGGAACTTTGTCATTAGTAGCTTCCCCCTTGTCGGAGTTAGCATCCGTCACCTTGTTAGTGGGATTGACCACTTCCAACGGTACAGTGGATAATGTAAGACCATCAAGAAAGTTCTTAAGCATGCCTTTGACCTCGGACGCCATGGAGGTTTTCAATGTGTCCAAAGACACATTGAACTCCTCGCATGAGACCGATGTTCCCCCATCGGCCGTAGACGAGGACGGAATCACACCGGGGTGCTCCTCCTCACCGTCTACGGAGTCAACCATACTCTTCGGACGGCCAAGTCCTTAAAAGAGAAGAGGCTCTGATACCAATTGAAAGGATCAATATAGTTGACTAGAGGGGGGGTGAACAGCAACTAACAATTTTTAGCTTTTCTTTGCCAATTTAAACTTTGCATCAAAGTAGGTTGTCTAGATATGCAACTAGGTGAGCAGACTATATGATGCAACAATAACAAGTGTACAAGCAAGCAAGGGATACAACACAAGATAATCTTGCACAAGTAAAGGTGCGAGATAACCAAGAGTGGAACCGGTGAAGATGAGGATGTGTTACCGAAGTTCCTTCCTTTTTAAGGGAAGTACCTCTCCGTTGGAGTGGTGTGGAGGCACAATGCTCCCCAAGAAGCCACTAGGGCCACCGTATTCTCCTCACGCCCTCACACAATGCGAGATGCTATGATTCCACCATTGGTGCCCTTGAAGACGGCGACCGTACCTTTACAAACAAGGTTGGGGCTCTCTCCACAACTTAATTGGAGGCTCCCAATGAAACCCTGGAGCTTCACCACAATGGAACGTGGCTCTGAAGTGACCTCTTCCGTCTAGGGTGCCCAAGAACCCAAGAGTAACAAAATCCACACAATAAAGTATGGGGGAATCAAATATCCTTTGGTGGAAGTGTAGATCTAGGTCTCCTCCTTCAATCTGTAACATCCCAAATTTTGGAATGTTAATATAATTAATTGAATTGTTTGTTTGTTTGCTTGAGTGAATTAAACTTGAGTGAAATTTGAACCTTTTCAAAAACTTTTGAATGAGAGGGAATAAAATGACTTTCCCCTTCTCCGGTAAATTCAAATTCATTGTATTAAAATCAATGAGAGAAGATGACATGACTTCTTCAACTATAAAGAATTTGAGCGGAGTTTTGCAATTTAATTCTTTCAAATATTTGCACTTGCTTCTCTATTTTTCTTCCCGAGAAATACCCGAAAAATAAATTCTTGCAAGCAAGAAAGAGCGGAGGAAAATGACCCTCCAAAATCAGGGGCATTTTGAAAATATTTGAGCCAAGAAAAACCAAAGTTTTATTTAAAATTATTTGCAAAAAGAAATAAAGCCTTTAGGGATTTTCTGAAAACATTTTTTTAGGTTTTTATTTTGGTCGTGGAATAATGCTCATCATCTACATTTTATTTTTCTGATAATTTTAGTATATAAAACTCTTTATTCGAATTGATTTGATTTCCTTTTTATTGTTTTAGTTTCCTAATTTTAAAAATAGGAATGGAATCGTTTTATTAGGAAAAAACCTGGCCCATTAAGCACTTTCCTATTATAGCCCAACAAGAGATCATCTCCTTCCTCTGTTTCCTCTCACGTTCTGAAGCTTTCCATGTCCATGGAGACAGAAATCTCCACCTTCCCGATCTCCTCGTCTTTCCATCCCAGCGCCTCCCGAGACCGCCTATAAAACCCCTCCTCTCCTCGTTCCATTTTTCCCATCACCACGCCCTCTCCTGCCCGTAGCCTTCTCGCCACCGTCCTCCTTTTCCTTCTGGAACGCTCACCAGAGCTCTCCTGAAACCTCCCCATCGCCCAGCGCCACCTCCCCAGCGCCGACCCCTCCTCCGCCACCCCACCTCGCCCGGCGACCTCCCCCCGCCGAGCAGCCCTCCACATCGCCATCTCCTTCCTGCCATCTCTACCTCACGTCTGGTAACTCCGTTTTCGTTTTCAGATTTTATTTCCGTAACAGATTTAGTTCCGTTCTTGTTTAGCTTATAACTTTTGATCTAGAAGTCCAATGATGCTGATTCTTTTTGCGTTAGATCACAATTTTCTTGTAGTTTCCAAAATATATAATTTGTCTATGTTTGGATTTATAAAATTGAGTTAGATCAGATTTGAATTAAAGCTTGTTTTGCCTATTCAGGAGTTTCATAATAGATTTTTATTTAATTCTTTTTGCTCCTAGTTGCTTAATGAAATATTTTCTGTTTAGTTAACATAAAACCATGATTAGGTTATGTTAGAAAAAATTTTATTATATAAAACTAGTTCTAATTGTTGTTTGAAGTAGGAAACTTGAGTTGATTTTCTTTGAGTTTTCCATTTGGGTTTTGATTTGGTTGTTTTGATGTGTTATGTTGCTATTGCTATGCTATTGTGTTATGTGGTCCTATGCTATGCGCTTATTGTGATTAATTGTTTGTCTCGGTAGAATTTTCCGGAGTGCGAAGCTTGCTACTACGAATCCCTAGTTTTCGAAGATCGACAACAAGGCAAGTTCACTTTGACCATGCTTCTTACCTATGTTTTATTGCATTTAGTGGCACCTTTGCAACCACCCCTCAGTAGTGTTATTGAAATTCTTGTAGTTGAGTAGTATGCATGAGGTAGGAACCCATCACCCTGTTACCAAGCCCGGGACGTTATTTTATTCTAATGCTACGCTGTAGTAGACGGGGTTTGGTATGAGTGTTCGAGAGTGGTGTGAAGAAGGAGGACTCTCGTCAATGGCGACAACTCCATGATGGAATCTGCAAGGACTGCATCTTCAAGACCTCAAGACTTCAAGACTCGAGACAAGAATTCAATACACACTCTTGGGTGAAGGAAGGTTGACGGGCACCTGGAGAAACCAGTGGTTGGCGGGATGCATGGAGAAGCGCCATGACATCTTATGGAGCTTCACCCAGACTCAAAGAGATGGAAGAATACTTCACGCCGGAAGCTTACCTGTGCAACCGCAAGTCATTATGGGCTCTGGCTTGGTTGACCTTAGTTGTGACTCTGGCTGGGGCGGTGCTAGCAGATGTAGAACTACGGTAGGATTGGATGGGTGCGGACGGTGGTCGGAGGAACTCTTTGGAAGACCATGTTTGGTCATCTTGTTCTCAAACACTCTGAAGTGCGAGAACGTAAAAGAGGATCGAATCTTGCGGGTAAAGTGTACAAACCTCTGCAGAGGGTTTAAAACCTAATCGATTAGCCGTGTCCCGATTACGGACAATTTGAGCATCTGGACTTGGATCTATCTCGGAACTCTCAACACCGGATGATAACTTAATTGTGGGCAACTTATGATGACTTTGGGTTATGAGACATCGGTTGGCGGAACCATGTCATGATAGAAAACTCCATAGTACAGACTTCATTTATTCCTTTGATGTAGGGAAAATTAAAACCAACTTTTACATAAACAAAACTCGAGATCTGAGCCACAAAGCCATACCGCATATAGTATAGTTTATCATCTGTTTTCTCTTATTGTGATCTTGCGGTACATTCAATGTCTTGACCTACACGGCTGCAACGTATCATGTTGCAGATATTTCCTCGACAGTAAGAGTTACGATACAGGGTTACGGTCTACACTCAACCTGCCGATGGCGTTGATGGGACTCCACACCCGTTTGATTGTTTCCGCTGAGTATTATGAGGTATATATCATTTTATGTTATTTATACATGTGATTGCACTTTGATATATACATTTATGTCTTGTGTGTGCCAAACATCTTGATCGAGGATGGCACAAGAATACGTAGGCTTGACCGTCTCGAGGTCGGGTCGCTCTGAAATGGTATCGAGCACATGTTGACTGTTGGACGTGACCCTAGACATCGGAAAGCCCTAGGACAGGATATCTCAAAAACTTTATTTACAAAAAGACTCTTACTTCTCATCTTTTCTGATTTTATCAGATAGACCCTCTCACCTCAAATAGTTAGAATATACCCGTATCCTTTGATCACCGGAGGATCAATCGAAGGCGCTCAAGAAGGATTTGATATCGAGAACTGATGGCCCCTTGAGTAAAGAGGATTTCACCATGTATTAGAAGCTAGAACAGTTGAAGACTCCGAAGACTTGGAAAGATCTGAAGAATTATTAGACCTTTAGAAGACCAAACCCCGGTTATACACTTACGTTAGATACGATGATTTGTGAGCTGTCATTTGTTTGATGTTTTTCCGACAGCCACAAAGTAAAACTTGTTTCTTCAAAAACTATTGTTTGTATTGTGTGTATATCCCTCCCCATCTCTCTCTCATCTCACCCTTGAACCCCATAGATGATGAATGAAGTTGGACTGATATTCTCTGGACCGAAGACTCAGCCGGAGGCAGAGCTATGGATGCAGAACATGGAAGAACACTTCGGGAGCAATTTGGTTTCAAGGAAGAATGAAGTATCTTATGCTCTTGATAGATTTTACGAAAGTGCTGCAACACAGTGGAAAATGCATCAAGCCATACAGGATTTGATGGAGTAAGAACTTAGGGAACTCAAGAAGACCACGATGAGATCATGTCTTATCCGGAAGCACCATGATACACCAAGAAATAAACCTTGTGCTGCAAGATTTGCGGAGAAATAGGACACACCGGGAGGAACACAAGGATGGATGCCCTCATTGTGAGGAGAAACACCCAGTGAGGAATGCCCAACTAGTCGGGTGACTTGTTTCTTGTGTGAAGGAACCACCCACTACCCGGCGGTGTCATATTTACCCCACGGTGCAACAAACTATTCGAAGCAGGAAGATGGAATGAAAGAAGCCCTCAAGGAAGGTCTAGAAGAACCGGGGATGAAGGAATATGTTGAAGACCTTGATGGAGAAGGCCTCAACAGATTTTACTCCAATGCCTGCTATACATGTGGAGAAGAAGGACATTTTCGCGAGATTGCACCAAGGAAAGAAAAGAGTATCGGGATATTTCCGACAACAGAAGTGAAGTTTGACCCTCGGGAAATAGAAGCTTTGATCATTACAGAGAATTCCAGGAAGAGAAAAAGAAGGCAACCCGAGGGCAACGCAATTTTTGCAGAGAAGGACCTAAGTCATATCACTTGTTACAGATGCAAGGATTTAGGTCATTACGCTAGTAAATGTCCAGAAAAGAAGCCAAGAATCCAAGGAGTCCGCATAGTCACAAAGAAGCCCCGAGACATGTCGGAAGTCGTTTGTTTTCGCCGCAAGGGGGCAGGAAATTATGCTATTAAATGTCCCGACAAGATGAAAGCTGGAGTTGAATAGTTGGAATTTTGATATGGAGTAGTAGAAAGCAATTTCATTTTCATGAGCTCAATGAGTTGAATTATGTAGTAGATTACTCTGAGATTGTAATAGTTCATGACTCAATAAAGTTGTAATGTCACATGCTGAAAAGCTTTAAGGAGTTACCATGTTTTATCTTGGAAATTAATATTTTTGATGAACATGGAAGAAAGTGAGTTGTGATGCATAAACAGGAAATTGGAAATTGAGTTTGAAGTTCTGTTTGGATGATATGAATGTATGCCCCAGGAGATAAGTACCTTAATTCTGAGCATCATTTCTGTTCCACAACTGCAGATGACAACCCTTTATGAGTCTTTCCTTAAGGGCCCTGAAACGATCATGACCCTGACAAGTGATCATGATTACCCGAAGATCTTGATGAAGCATATTCACCTTGAAGGAGATGCAGTCTACAAAGGCTACCCCTTCATGCATAAGGGAGTGGAACTTTGGTATGTGGAGGTACACCTCCACCATTTGAAAGGAGTTTGCCCAAAGATGACGGGCAGTACTTTTCATTTCACGTGTGCCACAAGCAACTTTCTTGATGCTGTTCGTGAAGCAGCCATGGAAGCCATCGCCGATCGGAGAATACTTGAAGCAAGACTCCGCTATACTCAGGAATACCTAAGCGAAGTGCATGCAGAGATGATGAAGGTGAAGCTCAAGACCACCATGATGAAATAGAAGATTGAAGATTTCAAGGCTCATGTCGCACAATTCCAGTGGGACTGAAGAATCCTCGAGGAGGATAAATAAATAAAGTGGAAGTAATGCCTGACCATACCAAATCATGTGGGTGGCAGCATTTGTAACAAAGTACTTTTTGGAATTTGAATTTACGAAAATGGTTAAGGATGTAATGAAAGATTGATATGAAAATAATGAGATTTTATGGATAAACTTGTGCATTCTTTCGGTCATAGTACTCTGTAAAGCCACAAGATCAATGAAGAAAGAAACGTGTTATTCATGACGGCCATAGAAGGAAGCTGGACAAAGTAAGTTGGAGTTTTGTTTTGATATGATGGTATGAAGAAACAGTACTACTGGATTCAAAGGAGGTGTAACAAGAGAGTTACTCAAGGATGATTTAAAGCTGCACTAGTCTTTGAAGTGGGCCATAACCCACGGCCCGTGGATTTTGAGAAGGAACCGTTGTAACCTTGATAAAGGAATAAATTTGGAAGAATCTGTGATCCAATCAGCCTACGTTTACGTAGGAGGTTACATAAAAACACGAGAGTGGTGAAGTAACGATAGATGTTTTGTTTGGCATGCAGAAACCATGGATTTATCGAACTCAGTTCGAGAACAAGAGAAATTCTGCAATGCTTGTGAGTATGCCCAAGTGTTAAAATCGTGATTCGATATTTACATATGTGGTAATGATTCAAATGCAGGATGGATTGGCCCCATACGGAGACTTCTATCATGAACTATCATATGTTGATGGAAAATCGAGAGCCTTGAAAAACTTAGAAGAGTGTCGACGCGATAAGCCATAAAACCATAAAATGGTAGGACGATGGAACCCCATTACAGGCAACCGTTGCCAAGCGTAGGTTATCGGTGAGGTTCAACCAGACCCGTTTTCTGCAGGAGAAAACCATAAATTGTAGACCACCATGAGTGTTTCGATAGTTGTTTAGAATGGACACAGACCCATCAGCTAAGAAGATCCGGTCTCGGACGAACTTCAACTTTGACGAACCGACCCAAGCTTTTGAGGAAAACTCTATGCTTCGACGGAAGAGCTTTAATGAAGGAGCTATTGTAAGATATGTGAAGAGACATACATTGTCAGCCCTCCGGAGGAAATATCTGAGTTTATTGGAACCATGACCTTGTTTTTAAGTGTGGTAGCACCCCGACCTTCGACCAAGACATTTGCTAGAAGACCCCAACCCCTAACCTTTTATTGCTAGCCTCTTGAATCTCGAGGACTAGATTCATTTTAAGTGTAGTAGGTTTGTAACATCCCAAATTTTGGAATGTTAATATAATTAATTGAATTGTTTGTTTGTTTGCTTGAGTGAATTAAACTTGAGTGAAATTTGAACCTTTTCAAAAACTTTTGAATGAGAGGAATAAAATGACTTTCCCTTCTCCGTAAATTCAAATTCATTGTATTAAAATCAATGAGAGAAGATGACATGACTTCTTCAACTATAAAGAATTTGAGCGGAGTTTTGCAATTTAATTCTTTCAAATATTTGCACTTGCTTCTCTATTTTTCTTCCCAGAAATACCCGAAAAATAAATTCTTGCAAGCAAGAAAGAGCGGAGGAAAATGACCCTCAAAATCAGGGCATTTTGAAAATATTGAGCCAAGAAAAACCAAAGTTTTTATTTAAAATTATTAGAAAAAGAAATAAAGCCTTTAGGGATTTTCTGAAAACATTTTTTTAGGTTTTATTTTGGCCGTGGAATAATGCTCATCATCTACATTTTATTTTTCGATAATTTTAGTATATAAAACTCTTTATTCGAATTGATTTGATTTCCTTTTTATTGTTTTAGTTTCCTAATTTTAAAAATAGGAATGGAATCGTTTTATTAGGAAAAACCTGGCCCATTAAGAACTTTCCTATTATAGCCCAACAAGAGATCATCTCCTTCCTCTGTTTCCTCTCACGTTCTGAAGCTTTCCATGTCCATGGAGACAGAAATCTCCACCTTCCCGATCTCCTCGTCTTTCCATCCCAGCGCCTCCCGAGACCGCCTATAAAACCCCCTCCCTCTCCTCGTTCCATTTTTCCCATCACCACGCCCTCTCCCTGCCCGTAGCCTTCTCGCCACCGTCCTCCTTTTCCTTCCTGGAAACGCTCACCAGGAGCTCTCCTGAAACCTCCCCATCGCCCAGCGCCACCTCCCCAAGCGCCGACCCCTCCTCCGCCACCCCCACCCTCGCCGGCGACCTCGCCCCCTCGCCGGAGCAGCCCTCCACATCGCCATCTCCTTCCTGCCATCTCTACCTCACGTACAGGTAACTCCGTTTTCGTTTTCAGATTTTATTTCCGTAACAGATTTAGTTCCGTTCTTGTTTAGCTTATAACTTTTGATCTAGAAGTCCAATGATGCTGATTCTTTTTGCGTTAGATCACAATTTTCTTGTAGTTTCCAAAAATATATAATTTGTCTATGTTTGGATTTATAAAATTGAGTTAGATCAGATTTGAATTAAAGCTTGTTTTGCCTATTCCGGGAGTTTCATAATAGATTTTTATTTAATTCTTTTTGCTCCTAGTTGCTTAATGAAATATTTTCTGTTTAGTTAACATAAAACCATGATTAGGTTATGTTAGAAAAAATTTTATTATATAAAACTAGTTCTAATTGTTGTTTGAAGTAGGAAACTTGAGTTGATTTTCTTTGAGTTTTCCATTTGGGTTTTGATTTGGTTGTTTTGATGTGTTATGTTGCTATTGCTATGCTATTGTGTTATGTGGTCCTATGCTATGCGCTTATTGTGATTAATTGTTTGTCTCGGTAGAATTTTCCGGTCTGAAGCTTGCTACTCTGAATCCCTAGTTTTGAAGATCGACAACAAGGCAAGTTCACTTTGACCATGCTTCTTACCTATGTTTTATTGCATTTAGTGGCACCTTTGCAACCACCCCTCAGTAGTGTTATTGAAATTCTTGTAGTTGAGTAGTATGCATGAGGTAGGAACCCATCACCCTGTTACCAAGCCGGGACTTTATTTTATTCTAATGCTACGCTGTAGTAGGCGGGGTTTGGTATGAGTGTTCGAGAGTGGTGTGAAGAAGGAGGACTCTCGTCAATGGCGACAACTCCATGATGGAATCTGCAAGGACTGCATCTTCAAGACCTCAAGACTTCAAGACTCGAGACAAGAATTCAATACACACTCTTTGGGTGAAGGGCGGTTGACGGGCACCTGGAGAAACCAGTGGTTGGCGGGATGCATGGAGAAGCGCCATGACATCTTGCGGAAAGCTTCACCCAGACTCAAAGAGATGGAAGAATACTTCACGCCGGAAGCTTACTGTGCAACCGCAAGTCATTATGGGCTCTGGCTTGGTTGACCTTAGTTGTGACTCTGGCTGGGGCGGTGCTAGCAGATGTAGAACTACGGTAGGATTGGATGGGTACGGACGGTGGTCGGAGGAACTCTTTGGAAGACCATGTTTGGTCATCTTGTTCTCAAACACTCTGAAGTGCGAGAACGTAAAAGAGGATCGAATCTTGCGGGTAAAGTGTACAAACCTCGCAGAGGGTTTAAAACCTAATCGATTAGCCGTGTCCCGATTCACGGACAATTTGAGCATCTGGACTTGGATCTATCTCGGAACTCTCAACACGGATGATAACTTAATTGTGGGCAACTTATGATGACTTTGGGTTATGAGACATCGGTTGGCGGAACCATGTCATGATAGAAAACTCCATAGTACAGACTTCATTTATTCCTTTGATGTAGGGAAAATTAAAACCAACTTTTACGCAAACAAAACTCAGATCTGAGCCACAAAGCCATCTGCATATAGTATAGTTTATCATCTGTTTTCTCTTATTGTGATCTTGCGGTACATTCAATGTCTGACCTACACGGCTGCAATGTATCATGTTGCAGATATTTCCTCGACAGTAAGAGTTACGATACAGGGTTACGGTCTACACTCAACCTGCCGATGGCGTTGATGGGACTCCACACCCGTTTGATTGTTTCCGCTGAGTATTATGAGGTATATATCATTTTATGTTATTTATACATGTGATTGCACTTTGATATATACATTTATGTCTGTGTGTGCCAACATCTTGATCCGAGGATGGCACAAGATAACACGAGGCTTGACCGTCTGAGGTCGGGTCGCTACACAATCCCTAGCAAATCGGCAAGTTTGAGTGGCTAGAGAGAGAGATCGGGCAAGAGAGCTTTAATGGCAGTAATGGAGGAGAGAGAGGCAAGAGGTAGGTGGGAGGTAGGAGAAGCACCTCCTTAAATAGGATCCCCTCAGATCAAACCGTTATACACAGAAATGCATAGGAGCGGTACTTCCGCAATAGACACGAGTACAACCGATGAATGCGGGAAACCCCTGCTAGGGCACCAGGGTGGTACTTTCGGTGGCGCACCTGGTAGAACCTCTATATGGGAATAAATCGGAACTACCGCTCCACCACCGCCCAACTAACGCATCACATCCAGAAGGTTTACACCTCAGGCCGGTAGTTAGAGCGGTGGTTGGGCCGGAGCTACCACTGGGCTAGCAGTCCTTGGGTGGTGGAGTCCGAGGCGGTACTACCGCCCTGAACACCGGTAGTACCGATTTGTCAAGACAAACCAGAACTTCCGTTCCACCACCGGTCTACCACCGTACCCGGTACAGAAGTGAGTCACCCCTGAGCGGTACTTGGAGCGGTGGTATGACCGGAACTACCGGCCAGCGGTACAACCGCTCAACAGAGCGGTACTACCGCCATGGGCAGAACTGCACAGGACAGTGGACATTGGGGGAACCTCTTTCTCCTCGAACGAAGGGTATATGGTGGGTGCAGAGAATGTGTACGTGCAGTGATTCACCCAGTACCTTCCGATGTGGATTCCCTCTTAATAGTACAGATATCCTACGACCAAAGGAATACCAACGTCCGAAACTACGTCTTCAATCTTTTCCGCATAGAGGGAAGGCCTAACCATCTTGCGCCACACAATGTGTACCTGAGAAAACTATGGTGCACGATTAGTCCACATGTGTGTTGTCATCATCACCAAAACTCTAAGGCAGAAGATGCCCTTACAAGCTCCCCTGAAGGAAATATGCCCTAGAGGCAATAATAAAGTTATTATTTTATATTTCCTTATATCATGATAAATGTTTATTATTCATGCTAGAATTGTTTTAACCGGAAACTTGATACATGTGCGGATACATAGACAAAACACCGTGTCCCTAGTACGCCTCTACTAGACTAGCTCGTTAATCAAAGATGGTTAAGTTTCCTAAACCATAGACATGTGTTGTCATTTGATGAATGAGATCACATCATTAATAGAATGATGTGATGGACAAGACCCATCCATTAGCTTAGCATATTGATCGTTCAGTTTTATTGCTATTGCTTTCTTCATGTCATATACATATTTCTTTGACTATGAGATTAAACTCCCTGAGACGGAGGAATGCCTTGTGTGCTATGAAACATTACAACGTAACTGGGTGATTATAAAGATGCTATATAGGTATCTCCGAAGGTGTTTGTTGGGTTGGCATAGATCGAGATTGAGATTTTTCACTCCGAGTATCGGAGAGGTATCTCTGGGCCCTCTCGGTAGTGCACATCATAATAAGCCTTGCAAGCAATGTGACTAATGGGTTAGTTGCGGGATGATGTATTACGGAATGAGTAAAGAGACTTGCCGGTAACGATATTGAACTAGGTATGTAGATACCGACGGTCGAATCTCGGGCAAGTAACATACCAATGACAAAGGGAATAACGTATGTTTTCATTACAGTACAACCGATAAAGATCTTTATAGGATACGTAGGAACCAATATGAGCATCCAGGTTCCGCTATTGGTTATTGACTGGAGAGGTGTCTCGGTCATGTCTACATAGTTCTCGAACCCGTAGGGTCCGCACGCTTAACGTTCTATCACGATTTTGTATTATATGAGTTATGTGATTTGGCGAACGAATGTTGTTCGGGGTCCCGGATTAGATCACAGACATGACGAGGAGTCTTGAAATGTTCGAGAGGTAAAGATTGATATATAGGACGATGGTATTCGGACACCGGAAGAGTTCTAGGGGTACCAGGTACATATCGGGTCACCAGAAGGGGTTCGGGCACCCCCGACAACTATATGGGCCTAATGGGCCAAGAGGAGGACAGACCAGGCCCTAAGGGGCTGGCGCGCCCCCCATGTAGGCCGAAATAGGAGGGGAAGGAAAGAGGGGAAGGGAGAAGGAAAGGGGAGGCACTACTGGAATCAACAAATTTGCCTTCTGGCCACTCTTTGCCGTCCGCTGGTAGGCTTTGCCATCAGCCACCAGAAAGCGGACGACAAAGAGGCAGCAGACAGCAAAGGTAGGCTTTTCCATCAGTCAACTCTTTGCCGTCAGCTAGCAGACGACAAAGCCTCTTTGCCTTCTACTAGGAGACGACAAATAGGGGGTTTGGCCCACTGGCTGTTAAACCCTAACGGGCCCCCTCTTTGCCGTCTGGCTGTTAAACCCTAACGGGTCCCCTCTTTGTCATCTGCTAGCTGATGGCAAAGGTGAGGCGGACGAAAAACTTTAAAATTAACTTAACGGGCCGCGCCCTCCCCGTCGCCCTCTCTCTTTCTCCTCTCCTCTTTCCTCCTCGCCCGACGAGCACCGCCGCCGCCCCGTCGCCCCATCGGCCCACCCCCTCTCTGTCGCCGCCCCCTCCCCGCCCGGTCGCCCCCTCCTGCCACTGCCGTCGCCGCCGCACCTCCTCGCCCGTCGCCGCCCCCTCCTTGCCTCCCTGATACGTCTCCAACGTATCTATAATTTTGATGTATTCATGCCATGTTTACAATATTTTTACATGATTTTGGTATGATTTGATTAGAACTAACCCGGACTGACGCTGTTTTCAGCAGAACTACCGTGGTGTTGTTTTTGTGCAAAAATAAAAGTTCTCGGAATGCGCTAAAAATCAACGGAGATTTTTTCTGGAAAATATAAAAAATACTGGAACGAAGAGTTAACAGAGGGGAGTCCCATGGGCCCCACAAGGGTGGAGGGTGCCCCCACCCCCCTGGGGCACGCCCCTGTGCCTCGTGGAGTCTCCGTGGGGCCCCCTGACTTGTTCTCGACGCCAACCTCTCCTATAAATCCCCAAACCTCCAGAAAATAATCTAGATCAGGAGTTCCGCCGCCGCAAGCCTTTGTAGCCATGAAAAACCAATCGGGGCCCTGTTCCGGCACCCTACCGGAGGGGGAATCCCTCATCAGTGGCCATCTTCATCATCCCGGTGCTCTCGATGACGAGGAGGGAGTAGTTCACCCTCGGGGCTGAGGGTATGTACCAGTAGCTATGTGTTTGATCTCTCTCTCTCTCTCATGTTCTTGATTTGGAACGATCTTGATGTATCGTGAGCTTTGCTATTATAGTTGGATCTTATGATGTTTCTCCCCCTCTATTCTATTGTAATGGATTGAGTTTTCCCTTTGAAGTTATCTTATCGGATTGAGTCTTTAAGGATTTGAGAACACTTGATGTATGTCTTGCGTGGGATACCCGTGGTGACAATGGGGTATTCTATTGATCCACTTGATGTATGATTTGGTGATCAACTTGTGGGTTCCGTGACCTTGGGAATCTATGCATAGGGGTTGGCACACGTTTTCGTCTTGACTCTTCGGTAGAAACTTTGGGACACTCTTTGAAGTTCTTTGTGTTGGTTTGAATAGATGAATCTGAGATTGTGTGATGCATGTCATATAATCATAACCACGGATGCTTGAGGTGACATTGGAGTATCTAGGTGACATTAGGGTTTTGGTTGATGTGTGTCTTAAGGTGTTATTTTACTACAAACTCTAGGGCTGTTTGTGACAATTATAGGAATAGCCCAACGGATTGATCGGAAAGAATCACTTTGAGGTGGTTTTGTACCCTACAATAATCTCTTCATTTGTTCTCCTCTATTAGTGACTTTGGAGTGACTCTTTGTTGCATGTTGAGGGATAGTTATATGATCCAGTTATGTCATTATTGTTGAGAGAACTTGCACTAGTGAAAGTATGAGCCCTAGACCTTGTTTCGAAGCATTGCAATACCGTTTACGCTCACTTTTACCACTTGCCACCTTGTTGTTTTTATAATTTCAGATTACAAAAACCTATATCTACCATCCATATTGCACTGGTATCACCATCTCTTCGCCGAACTAGTGCACCTATACAATTTACCATTGTATTGAGTATGTTGGAGACACAAGAGACTCTTTGTTATTTGGTTGCAGGGTTGTTTGAGAGATACCATCTTCATCCTACACCTCCCACGGATTGATAAACCATAGGTCATCCACTTGAGGAAAATTTGCTACTATCCTACAAACCTTTGCACTTGGAGGCCCAACAATGTCTACAAGAAGAAGGTTGTGTAGTAGACATCAAACTCTTTTGTGGCGCCGTTGCCGGGGAGGCGAGGAAAGCGGCACTAACACCCCGTCAACTAAGCTCTTTTCTGGCGCCGTTGCCGGGGAGGTTAGTGCTTGAAGGTATATCTTTAGATCTTGCAATCAAATCTTTTTGTTTCTTGTTTTATCACTAGTTTAGTCTATAAAAGAAAACTAAAAAAATGGAATTGAGTTTGCCTCATATGCTTCATCTTTTTAATGTCTATCGTGAAAATTATGGAAAGGAAAATTGTGCCCAAGTGCTAGAAGAAGAATGCATTAAAATGTTTGGCATTAAATATTTGAATGATGAGAATGATTGCAATGTTGTTAGTATGAATTCCTTGAATATCCATGATGCTAATGATATGCAAAGCCATAAGCTTGGGGGTGCTATGTTTGATGAATATGATACTTTTTGTCCCCCAAGTCTTGATGAGCAAATTTATTATGATGAAAGAATGCCTCCTATTTATGATGATTATTGTGATGACTTGTATGCTATTAATAATAACAATAACCATGAAACTTGTCATCATGATTTAATTTTCAATTGGATTGTGCCTCTCGTGATAATTATTTTGTTGAGTTTGCTCCCACTACTATTCATGAGAAGAAATTTGCTTATGTGGAGAGTAATAAAAATTCTATGTTTGTGCATCATGAAAATAGTACTTTATGTGATAGTTGTATTGTTGAATTCATTCATGATGCTACTGAAAATTATTATGAGGGAGGAATATATGCTTGTAGGAATTGCAATAATATCAAGTTTCCTCTCTATGTGCTTAAGTTTTAAAGTTATGCTTGTTTTGCCTTCCTATGCTAGTTGATTATTGTTCCCATAAGTTGTTTGCTCACAAAATCCCTATGCATAGGAAGTTGGTTAGACTTAAATGTGTTAGTAATATGCTTCATGATGCTCTCCTTATGTTTCAATTCTTATCTTTTATACGAGCATCATTGAAATCATTACGCCTAGCTAAAAAGGCAATAAAGAAAGGTGCTTGTTGGGGGACAACCCAATATTTACCTTTGTTGTTTTTGTGTGTTCACATGATTATGCTACTGTAGTAATCATGTTTTATAGATTTTGTTTCAATAAAGTGCCAAGTAAGACCTTTAGGATAGCTTACAATTGTTGGGGAACGTAGTAATTTCAAAAAATTTCCTACGATCACGCAAGACCATGGTGATGGCATAGCAACGAGAGGATAGAGTATCCGTCCACGTACCCTCGTAGACCGAAAGCGGAAGCGTTATAACAACGCGGTTGATGTAGTCGTACTTCTTCCCGATCCAACCGATCCAAGTACCGAGCGACGGCACCTCCGAGTTCTGCACACGTTCAGCTCGATGGCGTCCCTCGAACTCCGATCCAGCCGAGTGTTGAGGAGAGTTTAAATCGACCTGACGGCGTGGTGGCGATGATGATGTTCCACCGGCGCAGGGCTTCGCCTAAGCTCATAGCGGTATATTCGAGGTGTAGTTTGGTGGAAGGGGCACCGCTGCGGCTAAGGAATCGATCTCAATGATCAACTTGTGTGTCATGGGGTGCCCTCTGCCCTGTATATAAAGGAGGGAAGGGAGGGGCTGGCGGCCACCTATGGCTGCGCTGGGAGTCCTACTCCCACCGGAGTAGGATTCCCCCAATCCTAGTCCAACTAGGGTTTGACCAAGGGAGAGGGAGAGAGAGGCCACCCCTTCTCCTAATCCTAATAGTACTAGGGAAGGGGAAGGCTGCGGCCAGCTTATGGCCCCTTTTCTCTTTCCCTAAGGCCCATCAAGGCCCATTGACTCCCAGGGGTTCGGTAACCCGGTACTCGATAAAATTCCCAATTTCACCGGAGTGATTCGGAGTCAAACATAGGCTTCAATATATCAATCTTTATGTCTCGACCATTTGAGACTCCTCGTCATGTCCGTGATCTCATCCGGACTCGAACAACCTTGGTACATCAACATCATAAAACTCATAGTAAGCATCATCGAAGCGTTAAGCGTGCGGACCCTACGGGTTCGAGAACTATGTAGACATGACCAAGACACCTCTCGGTCAATAACCAATAGCGGGACCTGGATGCCCATATTGGTTCCTACATATTCTACGAAGATCTTTATCGGTCGAGACCGCATAACAACATCGTTGTTCCCTTTGTCATCGGTATGTTACTTGCCCGAGATTTGATCGTCGGTATCAATACCTAGTTCAATCTCGTTATCGCAAGTCTCTTTACTCGTTCCGTAATACATCATCTCATAACTAACTCATTAGTTACAATGCTTGCAAGGCTTAGGTGATGAGCATTACCGAGAGGGCCCAGAGATACCTCTCCGACAATCGGAGTGACAAATCCTAATCTCGAAATATGCCAACCCAACATGTACCTTCGGAGACACACTGTAATGTACCTTTATAATCACCCGATTCGTTGTGACGTTTGGTAGCACCCAAAGTGTTCCTCGGGCAAGCGGGAGTTGCATAATCTCATAGTTATAGGAACATGTATAAGTCATGAAGAAAAGCACTAGCAACAAACTATACGATCAGGTGCTATGCTAATGGAATGGGTCATGTCAATCAGATCATTCAACCAATGATGTGATCCCATTAATCAAATAACAACTCCTTGTTCATGGTTAGGAAACATAACCATCTTTGATTAACGAGCTAGTCAAGTAGAGGCATACTAGTGACACTCTGTAGGTTTATGTATTCACACATGTATTATGTTTCCGGTTAATACAATTCTAGCATGAATAATAAACATTTATCATGATATAAGGAAATAAATAATAACATTTATTATTGCCTCTAGGGCATATTTCCTTGATCTCCCACTTGCACTAGAGTCAATAATCTAGATTACGGTAATGATTCTAACACCCATGGAGTCTTGGTGCTGATCATGTTTTGCTCGTGGAAGAGGCTTAGTCAGCGGGTGCGCAACATTCAGATCCGTATGTATCTTGCATATCTCTATGTCTCCCACCGGACCAAATCCGGATGGAGTTGAAGCGTCTTTTGATGTGCTTGGTTCTCTTGTGAAATCTGGATTCCTTTGCCAAGGCAATTGCACCGATATTGTCACAAAAGATTTTCATTGGACCCGATACACTAGGTACAACACCTAGATCGGTTATGAACTCCTTCATCGAGACTCCTTCATTAGCTGCTTCGAAGCAGCTATGTACTCAACTTCACATGTAGATCCATAGCGGCGCTTTGTTTGGAACTGCACCAACCGACAGCTCCACCGTTTAATGTAAATCGTATCCGGTTTGCGATTTAGAATCGTCCGGATCGGTGTCAAAGCTTGCATCGGCGTAACCGTTCTGACGAGCTCTTTGTCACCGCCATAAATGAGAAACATATCCTTAGTTCTTCTCAAGTACTTAAGGATGTTCTTGACCGCTGTCGATGATCCACTCTGGATTACTTTGGTACCTGCTGCTAAACTTACTGACAAGGCACACATCAGGTCTGGTACACAGCATTGCATACATGATAGAGCCTATGGCTGAAGCATAGGAACATCTTTCATTTCTCTCTATCTTCTGCGGTGGTCGGGCATTGAGTCTTACTCAACTTCACACCTTGTAATACCGGCAAGAACCCTTTCTTTGCTCGATCCATTTGAACTTTTCAAAACTTTATCAAGGTATGTGCTTTGTGAAAGTCCTATTAAGCGTCTTGATCTATCTCTATAGATCTTAATGCCCAATATGTAAGCAGCTTCACGAGGTCTTTCATCGAAAAACTTTTATTCAAGTATCCCTTTATGCCATCCAGAAATTCTATATCATTTCCGATCAATAATATGTCATCCACATATAATATCGAAATGCTCTGAGCTCCACTCACTTTCTTGTAAATCTGAGCTTCTCCAAAAATCTGTATAAAACCAAATGCTTTGATCACACTATCAAAGCGTTTATTCCAACTCGAGAGGCTTGCACCAGTCCATAAATGGATCGTTGGAGCTTGCACACTTTGTTAGCTCCTTTGGATCGACAAAACCTTCTGGTTGCATCATATACAACTCTTCTTCCGTAAATCCATTCAGGAATGCAGTTTTAACATCCATTTGCCAAATTTCATAATCATAAAATCGGCAATTGCTAACATGATTCAGACGGACTTAAGCATCGCTTCTGGTGAGAAGGTCTCATCGTAGTCAATCCCTTGAACTTGTCGAAAACCTTTTGCAACAAGTCGAGCTTTATAGACGATAATATTACCATCAGCGTCGGTCTTCTTCTTGAAGATCCATTTATTCTCAATTGCTTGCCGATCATCGGGCAAGTCAACCAAAGTCCACACTTTGTTCTCATACATGGATCCCATCTCAGATTTCATGGCCTCAAGCCATTTTGTGGAATCTGGGCTCACCATCGCTTCTTCATAGTTCGTAGGTTCATCATGTTCCGATAACATGACTTCCAAAACAGGATTACCGTACCACTCAGTGCGGATCTTGTTCTGTTTGATCTCTGAGTTCTGTAGAAACTTGATCTGAAGTTTCATGATCATCATCATTAGCTTCCTCCCTATTTGGTGTAGGTGTCACGAAACTGTTTTACGTGATGTACTACTTCTCAATAAGGGAGTAGATACGATTATCTCATCAAGTTCTACTTTCCTCCCACTCACTTCTTTCGTGAGAAACTCTTTCTCCAAAAGTTTCCAATTTAGCAACAAAATCTTGCCTTCGGATCTGTGATAGAAGGTGTACCCAACTGTCTCCTTTGGGTATCCTATGAAGACACATTTCTCGATTTGGGTTCGAGCTTATCAGGTTGAAGCTTTTTCACATAAGCATCGCAGCCCCAAACTTTCAAAAGCGACAACTTTGGTTTCTTGCCAAACCACAGTTCATAAGGCGTCGTCTCAGCGGTTTAGATGGTGCCCTATTTAAAGTGAATGTAGCCGTCTCTAAAGCATAACCCCAAAATGATAGCGGTAAATCAGTAAGAGACATCATAGATCGCACCATATCTAATAAAATACGATTCGACGTTCGGACACACCATTACGTTGTGGTGTTCGGTGGCGTAAGTTGCGAAACTATTCCGCATTGTTTCAAATGTAGGCCAAACTCGTAACTCAAATATTCTCCTCCACGATCAGATCGTAGAAACTTTATTTTCTTGTTACGATGATTTTCCACTTCACTCTGAAATTCTTTGAACTTTTCAAATGTTTCAGACTTGTGTTTCATTAAGTAGATATACCCATATCTGCTCAAATCATCTGTGAAGGTGAGAAAATAACGATATCCGCCACGAGCCTCAACATTCATTGGACCACATACATCGGTATGTATGATTTCCAATAAATCATTGCTCTCTCCATAGTTCCGGAGAAGCGGTGTTTTAGTCATCTTGCCCATAAGGCACGGTTACGCAAGTGCCAAGTGATTCATAATCAAGTGACTCCAAAAGTCCATCAAGCATGGAGTTTCTTCATGCGTTTTACACCGATATGACCTAAGCGGCGATTGCCACAAATAAGTTGCACCATCATTATCAACTCTGCATCTTTTGGTTTCAACATTATGAATATGTGTATCACTACTATCAAGATTAAGTAAAACAAACCATTCTTCAATGGTGCATGACCATAAAAGATATTATTCATATAAATAGAACAACCATTATTCTCGATTTAAATGAATAACCGTCTCGCATCAAACAAGATCCAGATATAATGTTCATGCTCAGCGATGGTACTAAATAACAATTATTTAGGTCTAATACTAATCCCGAAGGTAGATGTAGAGGTAGCGTGCCGATTGCGATCACATCGACTTTGGAACCATTTCCCACGCGCATCGTCACCTCGTCCTTAGCCAATCTTCGCAATCCGTAGCCCTGTTTGAGTTGCAAATATTAGCAATGAACCAGTATCAAATACCAGTGCTCTGCGAGTATTAGTAAGGTACACATCAATAACAAGTATATCACATATACCTTTGTTAACCTTGCCATCCTTCTTATCCGCCAAATACTTGGGGCAGTTCCGCTTCGGTGACCAGCCTGCTTGCAATAGAAGCACTCGGTTTCAGGCTTAGGACCAGACTTGGGTTTCTTCTCTTGATCGACAACTTGCTTGCCGCTCTTTTGAAGTTTCCTTTTCTTTCCTTTGCCCTTTTCTTGAAACTAGTGGTTTTGTTAACCATCAACACTTGATGCTCCTTTTGATTTCTACCTCCATGCTTTCAAAGCATCGCGAAGAGCTCGGGCATAGTTTTGGTCATCCCTTGCATATTATAGTTCATCACGAAGCTCTTGTAGCTTGGTGGCGATGATTGGAGAATTCATCAATGGCGCAATCATCCGGAAGATTAACTCCCAGTTGAATCAAGTGATTGTTATATCCGGACATTACGAGTATATGCTCACCGACAGAACCATTCTCCTCCATCTTACAGCTATAGAACTTATTGGAGACTTCATATCTCTCAATCCGGGCATTCGCTTGGAATATTAACTTCAACTCTGGAACATCTCATATGCTCCATGGTGTTCAAAACGACGTTGAAGTCCCGGTTCTAAGCCGTAAAGCATGGCACCTCGAACTATAGAGTAGTCATCAGCTTTGCTTTGCCAGACGTTCACAACTTGGCGCAGCCCTTGCACCAGGCCCGGCACCTAACGGTGCTTCGGGGCGTAATTCTTCCGTGCAGCAATAAGGATAATCCTCAAATTCGGACCCATCCGTGTAATTGCTGCCATCATCTTTCAACTTTGCTTTCTCAAGGAACGCATTAAAATTCAACGGAACAACAAAGACGAGCCATCTATCTACACATCATAGACAAGCAAGATACTATCGGTACTAAGTTCATGATAAATTTAAGTTCAATTAATCATATTACTTAAGAACTCCCACTTAGAAAAATATCCTCCAATTCTCTAAGTGATTGCGTGATCCATTTCAACTACACCATGACCGATCATCACGTGTGATGGAGTAGTTTCAATGGTGAACATCAATATGTTGATCATATCTACTATATGATTCACGCTCGACCTTCGGTCTCCGTGTTCCGAGGTCATATCTTATATGCATAGCTCGTCAAGTATAACCTGAGTATTCGCGTGTGCAACTGTTTTGCACCGTTGTATTTGAGCGTAGAGCCTATCACACCCGATCATCACGTGGTGTCTCAAAGACGAAGAACTTTCATAGCGGTGCATACTCGGGAGAACACTTCTTGATAATTTAGTAAGGATCATCTTATAATGCTACCGTCAATCAAAGCAAAATAAGATGCATAAAGGATTAACATCACATGCAATCAATATAAGTGATATGATATGGCCATCATCATCTTGTGCTTGTGATCTCCATCTCGAAGCACCGTCATGATCACCATCGTCACCGGCGCGACACCTTGATCTCCATCGTAGCATCGTTGTCGTCTCGCCAACTATTGCTTCTCGACTATCGCTACTCCTTAGTGATAAAGTAAAGCAATTACATGGCGTTGCATCTCATACAATAAGCGACAACCATATGGCTCTGCCGATTGCCGATAACTTCGGTTACAAAACATGATCATCTCATACAATAAAATATAGCATCATGTCTTGACCATATCACATCACAACATGCCCTGCAAAACCAAGTTAGGCGTCCTCTACTTTGTTGTTGCAAGTTTTACGTGGCTGCTACGGGCTGAGCAAGAACCGTTCTTACCTACGCATCAAAACCACAGCGATACTTCGTCAAATAGACTCCGTTTAACCTTCTCAAGGACCGGCGTAGCCACACTCAGTTCAACTAAAGTGAGAGAGACAGACACCCGCGGTCACCTTTAAGCAACGAGTGCTCACAGCGGTGAAACCAGTCTCGCGTAAGCGTCACGCGTAATGTCGGTCGGGCCGCTTCATCTCACAATACCGCTGAACCAAAGTATGACATGCTGGTAGGTAGTATGACTTGTATCGCCCACAACTCACTTGTGTTCTACTCGTGCATATGACATCAACGCATAAAACCAGGCTCGGATGCCTTTGTTGGGGAGCGTAGTAATTTCAAAAATTTTCCCACGATCACGCAAGACCATGGTGATGGCATAGCAGCGAGAGGATAGAGTATCCGTCCCGTACCCTCGTGAGACCGAAAGCGGAGCGTTATAACAACGCGGTTGATGTAGTCGTACTTCTTCCCGATCCAACCGATCCAAGTACCGAGCGACGGCACCTCCGAGTTCTGCACACGTTCAGCTCGATGGCGTCCCTCGAACTCCGATCCAGCCGAGTGTTGAGGAGAGTTTCACGTCGACCGACGGCGTGGTGACGATGATGATGTTCCACGGCGCGGGGCTTCGCCTAAGCTCCGCAGCGGTATATTCGAGGTGTAGTTTGGTGGAAGGGGCACCGACACGGCTAAGGAATCGATCTCAATGATCAACTTGTGTGTCATGGGGTGCCCTCGCCCTGTATATAAAGGAGGGAAGGGAGGGCTGGCGGCCACCTATGGCTGCGCTGGGAGTCCTACTCCCACCGAGTAGGATTCCCCCAATCCTAGTCCAACTAGGGTTTGACCAAGGGAGAGGGAGAGGCGCCACCCCTTCTCCTAATCCTAATAGGACTAGGGAAGGGGAAGGCTGCGCCAGCTTATGGCCCCTTTTCTCTTTCCCTAAGGCCCATCAAGGCCCATTGACTCCCGGGGTTCCGGTAACCCCGGTACTCGATAAAATTCCCAATTTCACCGGAGTGATTCGGAGTCAAACATAGGCTTCAATATATCAATCTTTATGTCTCGACCATTTGAGACTCCTCGTCATGTCCGTGATCTCATCGGGACTCGAACAACCTTCGTACATCAACATCATAAAACTCATAGTAAGCATCATCGAAGCGTTAAGCGTGCGGACCCTACGGGTTCGAGAACTATGTAGACATGACCAAGACACCTCTCGGTCAATAACCAATAGCGGGACCTGGATGCCCATATTGGTTCCTACATATTCTACGAAGATCTTTATCGGTCGAGACCGCATAACAACATACGTTGTTCCCTTTGTCATCGGTATGTTACTTGCCCGAGATTTGATCGTCGGTATCAATACCTAGTTCAATCTCGTTACGGCAAGTCTCTTTACTCGTCCGTAATACATCATCTCATAACTAACTCATTAGTTACAATGCTTGCAAGGCTTAGGTGATGAGCATTACCGAGAGGGCCAGAGATACCTCTCCGACAATCGGAGTGACAAATCCTAATCTCGAAATATGCCAACCCAACATGTACCTTGGAGACACCTGTAATGTACCTTTATAATCACCCGATTCGTTGTGACGTTTGGTAGCACCCAAAGTGTTCCTCGGGCAAGCGGAGTTGCATAATCTCATAGTTATAGGAACATGTATAAGTCATGAAGAAAAGCACTAGCAACAAACTATACGATCAGGTGCTATGCTAATGGAATGGGTCATGTCAATCAGATCATTCAACCAATGATGTGATCCCATTAATCAAATAACAACTCCTTGTTCATGGTTAGGAAACATAACCATCTTTGATTAACGAGCTAGTCAAGTAGAGGCATACTAGTGACACTCTGTAGGTTTATGTATTCACACATGTATTATGTTTCCGGTTAATACAATTCTAGCATGAATAATAAACATTTATCATGATATAAGGAAATAAATAATAACATTTATTATTGCCTCTAGGGCATATTTCCTTCAACAATGACAGTTGTGTTGATCCTGCTGAAAATCAGAAACTTTTGCACCCAGTAAATTATTTTTGATAATTCACAGGAACGTGTTTTTGATCTGATTCTTTTTGATATGGATTGGTACACAAATTTCTCAGGTTTTCCTAATTTGGTAGGATTTTTGGAGTTACAGATTACTACAGACTGTTCTGTTTTTGACAGATTCTGTTTTCTATGTGTTGTTTGCTTATTTTGATGAATCTATGAGTAGTATCGGAGGGTATGAACCATAGAGAAGTTGTAATATAGTAGATATATCACCAATATGAAATTAGAATGAGTTCACAACAGTAACTAAGTGGTGGTTTTATTTTCTTATACTAACGGAGCTTACGAGTTTTCTGTTGAGTTCTGTGTTGTGAAGTTCTCAAGTTTTGGGTAAAGATTCGATGGACTATGGAATAAGGAGTGGCAAGAGACTAAGCTTGGGGATGCCCAAGGCACCCCAAGGAAATATTCAAGGACAACCAAGAGCCTAAGCTTGGGTATGCCCTGGATGGCATCCCCTCTTTCGTCTTCGTTCATCGGTAACTTTACTTGGAGCTATATTTTTATTCACCACATGATATGTGTTTTGCTTGGAGCGTCATTTTATTTTATTTTCTTTTGCTTGCTGTTTTAATAAAATCCCAATATCTGAAATTCTTAAATGTTATAGAGTCTTCACATAGTTACATAATTATTCGACTACTCATTGATCTTCACTTATATCTTTTGGAGTAGTTTGTCATTTGCTCTAGTGCTTCACTTATATCCTTTTAGAGCGCGGCGGTGGTTTTATTTTGAAGAAATAGATGAACTCTCATGCTTCACTTATATTACTTTAAGAGTCTTAAACAGCATGGTAATTTGCTTTGGTTATGAATTTTGTCCTAATATGATAGGCATCCAAGAGGGATATAATAAAAACTTTCATATAAAGTGCGTTGAATACTATGAGAAGTTTGATTCTTTATGATTGTTTTGAGATATGAAGATAGTGATATTAGAGTCATGCTAGTAGATTAGTTGTGAATTTGAGAGATACTTGTGTTAAAAGTTTGTGATTCCCGTAGCATGCACGTATGGTGAACCGTTATGTGACGAGGTTGGAGCATGATTTATTAATTGATTGTCTTCCTTATGAGTGGCGGTCGGGGATGAGCGATGGTCTTTTCCTACCAATATATCCCCCTAGGAGCATGCGTGTAGTACTTCTTTTCGATAACTAATAGATTTTTGCAATAAGTATGTGAGTTCTTTATGACTAATGTTGAGTCCATGGATTATACGCACTCTCACCCTTCCATCGTTGCTAGCCTCTCTAGTATCGCGCAACTTTCGCCGGTACCATAAACCCATCATTACCTTCCTCAAAACAGCTACCATACCTACCTATTATGGCATTTCCATAGCCATTCCGAGATATATTGCCATGCAACCTTCCACCGTTCTGTTTATTATGACACGCTCCGGATCCATCATTGTCATATTGCTTTGCATGATCATGTAGTTGACATCGTATTTGTGGCAAAGACACCATCATAATTTTTTCATACATGTCACTCTTGAATCATTGCACATCCCGGTACACCGCCAGAGGCATTCAAATAGAGTCATATCTTGTTCTAAGTATTGAGTTGTAATTCTTGAGTTGTAAGTAAATAGAAGTGTGATGATCATCATTATTAGAGCATTGTCCCATGACACCATGACCCCGACACGACACCCCGACCCCGACTCGACACCCTGACACCACGACCCCGACACAGCACCCCGACCTCGACACGGCACCCCTACCCCGACACAGCACCCCGACACGGCCCCGACAGGACACCACGAGACCCCGACACGGCACCCCTGACCCCGTCACAGCACCCCGACCCCGACACCTCCACTCGACATCCATGACCCCGACACAGCACCCTGACCCCGACACGACACCCCCTACACCCCGACCCCCACACCTCCCGAAAAAGGTGCTCTTCGGCCTTCCAGAGGCCGACGGGGTCATATATTTGTGAATTATGAGTTATGTCAGGTATTCAATTATTATTATGTACATGATGATGATACACACTTAAATATTTATTATGTTTATGTTGTACTTATTTCGTTTACTCTTTGTCATTGTAGGTGTTGACAGATGGTGGGCGCGGGTCGAGTGCGCTCCGAGCCTCCTTCCTCGGCGCGTGCTGGGAGTGGTGCTATTATTCCACCCCAGCACCTTCGAAGAGCGCTGGTAGACAATATCACGACACCGGCGGGCGCTTCTTCTTCAGCCAGGAGAGGTCGGGGGAAGACGAAGAGGCCTGCTAGAGGTGGACGTGGCGGCAAGAGAGGTAGGAAGGCTGCTGCGCCTTTCTCACCGCCACCCCAAGCTGATTCTCCCGACCATCGGAGTGCTCCGTCTCAGGTGGACCCGTATGCTTTGGACCCATCTCGGACTTTGATCCACGAGCCTCGGGTCGCCGAGCCTTCGTCTGACGAGACTCGGGTCCCAGAGTCTTCGTCCCATGTGACTCCGGAGGCTAGTTGCCATGCTAATGGTGATGAGGACACCTTTTCTGACGATAGCTATAGCGAGGGCGAGCTGGTAGAGGGGGGCAAGAAGTCTACCAGCATGGTGGTACAAAGCTCCCGTCCGTGCCACCGACCCGCGATCAGAGGTGGTTGATTGAGCCTAACGGGGAGAAGTAAGTGCATTTAGACTTTTTTAACCTTTTGCCTTCATGTTTCTTTAAATTAATATCTAATGTGTTGGCCTTGTTATACTGCAGGGATTGAAAATACACCCTTGGTATCTGCATGCCCAACCAGGTCCTTGGTGTGCTTTGTCGGTGCCAATTCCCGGGGTGGTTCATGTTGCCCGGTAAGGGCCAGGTTCCATAGCTAGCACTGAGCTGGGAGCTGTACGTGGCTGCCCCTGCCCCGCCGGAGGAGAGGGTCGACGGTGTCTTGTGCGAGACAGTGGCCGACATTGTGAGGCGGCGGTTTTGGGTAATTTCTCCTTTATAGAATTAAAAATCAACAATACCTAGTGATTGTACTTATCAGTGTTGTCTTTGTTTGGTTGCAGACCTTCTACAGGTGTCTTGAGGAACACGAGGTGGATGTGGCTATGGTTCTCGAAGCCGAGTGCAAGCGCCTACTTCAGAACTTACAGCACGAGGCTAGGGTGCAGGCTGTTCGAGACTACTACGCCTCTAACATTAAGAGGGCCAAGAAGAAGTGCCGCGGGAAGTATTTGAGTAAGGAGAAGTACATGAAGTTAATTACCTATTCTTAAGGCCTTGTACTTAGTTTCCTTGATTAGATCCGTAGGCGTAGCGCTGAAATTTCTCTTTGTCTAACTTAGGTGTCCCCGAGATGGTGTGCGGATAGGATGGACTATTGGGAGGCGTTGGTGGATGAATGTTGCTCTCCCTAATGGCTAGCCGTCCACAACAAGGCCAGGGATAAGCGTGTGATACGTCCATTTTGCATCATTTTTCCTTACTGTTATTTATGATGTTTTATGCATAATAATGCTTTTTTGAGTAATTCTAGTGCCTTTTCTCTCATAATTTACAAGGTACACACAAAGAGGGAGAATTCCGGCAACTGGAAATCTGGACCTGGAAAAGCTACATTAGGCCACCTATTCTGCACAATTTCAAACAAGCTGAAACTTCACATAGATTTTTTATCAAATATATGATGAATATTGGAGCAAATAACTACCAGAGGGGGCCCACCAGGTGGGCACAACCCACCTGGGCGCGCCAGGGAGGCTAAGCGCGCCCTAGTGGGTTGTGCTCACCCAGGCCCACCTCTGTTGCCCATCTTCTGGTATATAGGTCATTTTGACCTAGAAAAATAGGGAGAGGACTTTCGGGATGGAGCGCCGTTGTCTCGAGGCGGAACTTGGGCAGGAGCACTTTTGCCCTCCGATGGAGCGATTCCGCCGGGGGAACTTCCCTCCCAGAGGGGGAAATCATCGTCATCATCATCACCAACAACTCTCCCATCTTGGGGAGGGCAATCTCCGTGAACATCTTCAACAAAAACATCTCATCTCAAACCCTAGTTCATCTCTTGTGTTCAATCTTGTTACTGGAACTATAGATTGGTGTTTGTGGGTGACTAGTAGAGTTCATTACATCTTGTAGTTGATTACTATATGGTTTATTTGGTGGAAGATTATATGCTCGGATCCAATATGCTATTTAATACCCCTCTGATCTTGAGCATGATTATCATTTGTGAGTAGTTACTTTTGTTCTTGAGGTCACAGGAGAAATCATGTTGCAAGTAATCATGTGAACTTGATATATGTTTGATATTTTGATAGTATGCATGTTGTGATTCCCTTAGTGGTATCATGTGAACGTCGACTACATGACACTTCACCAAATTTGGGCCTAAGGGAATGCATTGTGGAGTATCAATTAGATGATGGGTTGCGAGAGTGACAGAAGCTTAAACTCCAGTTTATGCGCTATTCCGTAAGGGACCGATTGGATCCAAAAGTTTAATGCTTTGGTTAGAATTTATTCTTAATATTTTTCTTGTAGTTGAGGATGCTTGCGGGAGGGTTAATCATAAGTAAGAGGTTTGTTCAAGTAAGAACAACGCCTAAGCACCTGTCCACCCACATATCAAATTATCAAAGTAGCGAACACAAATTAAACCAACATGATGAAAGTGACTAGATGAAAATCCCGTGTACCCTCAAAAACACTTTGCTTACTATAAGAGACCGTTTTGGCCTATCCTTTGCCTCACAAGGATTGGGCTACCTTGCTGCAATTTTTTTTACTATTATGATTACTTGCTCGTTACAAAATATCTTGCTATCAAACTACTCTGTTACTTACAATTTCAGCACTTGCAGACATTACCTTGCTAAAAACCACTTGTCATTTCCTTCTGCTCCTCGTTGGGTTTGACACTCTTACTTATCGAAAAGAGCTACAATTGACCCCCTATACTTGTGGGTCATCAGCGTCCACAAATGTAAGGTGTGCCACACCATCAAGGGAGCTCCAACTTGTTTGAGTATGGGGATCACTTAGTATGTGGTTTGCTTCATGATTCATGCAATTTCATTCTTCATGCTAGCTTGAGCCCTTAACTAATATGGTGTTCCTCTCTTTTAGGCGAAACACAACAAGAAGGATGTGCCACTGCTGTATGACCTCTATGCCATGGCCCGTACTGCCCCGTACTAGAAGGCCAAGGCATTCTCTGAGGATGACCTTGATCATCCAGAGAGCTTCACCAACATCTCCTTCCACAACAAGCTCGTGAGGTACAGAGACATTGGGAAGACGAGGAATGGGGAGGACTTCAACCCGAGCAAGAGTCCTTTTGATCCAGAGATCGTGATGCTAACTGGTGATGGGAGGTACCATGGCTCGGTAGCCATTGGGGATGGACTCATATGTTGTCCTCGAACTCTCCGGGAGATCAAGAAGCGCCAGACGAGCTCTGATCCTGAGATACTGCCTCATCCACGGCCAATGGAGCTCGCCATCGAGGCTAGGGTCCAGGAGCTTCTGGAGGAGGCAAACAGGTAGGCTAAGCAGAGGGAGAGGGAGAGGAGAGGACGGCTAGTCTGTTGGAGGCGGAGAGAGGAACCGGAATGACGCGTCTCACCGGGCCCTATACGAGCTCCTTGTGGTAAGTTTCACCTGCATATTAGCCAAATCATGCACATAATGTTTGTTTCATTACTAACTAATATGACTGACTCGTGAAAACAAAATGTGCAGTCCGTGTGTGAGAAAAACGGTCAGACCCCTCCGCCGATGCCCCAGATTGGTATAGCGGACATGATGAGTTTCATTTGAATGGTCATTAGTTACTAGTATTCACATTTCAGTTGCATCATACTAATGAGACATTGCAAATGATCTTTGGTGCAGCATGCCTCCCGACAAGCATCGACCGATCCTTCTCCGTCTTGCACTGGTGCAACCTGATGCGTCTCGAAGCTGCATCGGTATTTCCCCAAAGAGGAAGGGATCATGCAGCATAACAACGGTAGGTATTTCCCTCAGATATGAAACCAAGGTTATTGAACCAGTAGGAGAACCAAGCAACACAACGTAAACAACCCCTGCACACAGATAACAAATCCTCGCAACCCGACGTGTTAAAGGGGTTGTCAATCCCTTTCGGGTAACGGCGCCTCAAGATAGGCCAACGGAAGTGAGATAAAATTGTAGTAGATTGATAGATTGAATGCAAAGTAAAATAAAAAAGAATAAAACACAGCGAGGTATTTCTGTAATTTTAGTTTAAAAGATCTGAAAATAAAAGGCAAATAAAATAGATCACGAAGGCAAATAATATGAGAAAGAGACCGGGGCCCGTATGTTCCATGAGTGGCTTCTCTCGAGAACAATAGCAAACAGTGGGTAGACAAATTACTGTTGGGCAGTTGATAGAACTTCAAATAATCATGACGATATCCAGGCAATGATCATTACATAGGCATCACGTCTAAGATTAGTAGACCGAATCCTACCTGCATCTACTACTATTACTCCACACATCGACCGCTATCCAGCATGTATCTAGTGTATTAAGTTCATGGAGAAATGGAGTAATGCAATAAGAATCATGACATGATGTAGAAAATATCTATCTATGTAGAGATAGACCCCATTGTTTTATCCTTAGTAGCAACGATACATACGTGTCGGTTCCCCTTCTGTCACTAGGATGAAGCACCGTAAGATCGAACCCACTACAAAGCACCTCTTCCCATTGCAAGAGAAATAGATCAAGTTGGCCAAGCAAAACCCAAATATCGGAGAAGAAATACGAGGCTATAAGCAATCATGCATAAAAGAGATCAAAGAAACTCAAATACTTTCATGGATATAAAAAGATAGATCTGATTATAAACTCAAAGTTCATCCGATCCCAACAAACACACCGCAAAAGAGTTACATCATATGGATCTCCAAGAGACCATTGTATTGAGAATTCAGCGAGAGAGAGGAAGCCATCTAGCTACTAACTACGGACCCGAAGGTCTACAAAGAACTACTCACGCATCATCGGAGAGGCACCAATGGAGGTGGTGAACCCCATCCGAGATGGTATCTAGATTGGATCTGGTGGTTCTGGACTCTGCGGCGGTTGGAATTGATTTTCGTCGACTCCCCTCGGGTTTCTGGAAATATTGGGGTATTTATAGAGCAAAGAGGCGGTCCGGGGGGCACCAGAGGTGGGCACAACCCACCAGGGCGCGCTTGGGCCTCCTGGCGCGCCCTGGTGGGTTGTGCTCTACTCGGAGCAGCCCCAGGCGCACCTTGGCCCATTAGGTTTCTTCTGGTCCATAAAAGTTCTCTGTAAAGTTTCGTTGCATTTGGACTTCGTTTGGTATTGATTTCATGCGATGTAAAAAACATGCAGAAAACAGCAACTGGCACTTGGCACTATGTCAATATGTTAGTACCAAAAATGATATAAAATGATTATAAAACATCCAAGATTGATAATATAACAGCATGGAACAATAAAAAATTATAGATACGTTGGAGACGTATCACAACCCCGACCGGTCCTTCTCCGTCTGGCACTAGCGCAAACCCGACCGGTCCTTCACCTCCATGATGATGGTAAGTTTTCCCAAGTGTTCTCTTAACAAATGCATACTTAGCTTAAGAAATGACCTACTTAGCTCCAAAATGACATATACTTAGCTTATTTTCCTCGAAAATGACATAATAACCTTACTTAGCTCCAAACTGACATATTTTACCGAGGATAGCTATAAAATGACCTATATTTAGCATTTTTTCCTCCAAAATGACTTGATATGCTTTGTTAGCTAAAAATGGCATAACTACCTTGGATAGCTCAATAATGATCTATACTTAGCTTAGCTAGTTCATTTATGACATAATTAGCTCACTTGGGTAAAAAAATGGCATAATAACCTAGGTTTAGCTCCAAAATGACCTATACTTGCTTATTTTCCTAGAAATGTCATAATAACCTTATATAGCTCCAAAATGACATATTTTACCTAGGATAGCTATAAAATGACCTATACTTAGCATTTTTCCTCCAAACTGACTTGATATGCTTAATTATCTAAAAATGGCATAACTACCTGATACGTCTCCAAAGTATCTATAATTATTTATTGTTCCATGCTGTTTTCTTATAAATCTTGGATGTTTTATAATCATTTTATAGTCATTTTATATCATTTTTTGGTACTAACCTATTGACATAGTGCCAAGTGCCAGTTGATGTTTTTTCCATGTTTTTTACGTCACACAAAATCAATATCAGACGAAGTCCAAATGCCATGAAACTCCATGATGATTTTTTATGGGCCAGAAGAAAGGCAATGGGCCCTGGTTGCACTGGGGTGCCCGAGGGGCACAACCCACGAGGCGCGCAGAGGCCCAGCGCCTACGGTGGGTTGTGCCCACCTCGGGTGCCCCGGACCACCTCTTTGCTCTATAAATACCCCAAAATCCACAAACCCTAGAAGTCGACGAAATATTCATCCATTACCGCAGATTCTAGAACCACCAGATCCAATCTAGACACCTTCACGGAGGGGTTCACCACTTCCATTGGTGCCTCTTCGATGATGTGTGAGTTGTTCTTTGTAGACCTTCGGGTACGTAGTTAGTAGCTAGATGGCTTCCTCTCTTTCTTTTGATTCTCAATACAATGGTCTCTTGGATATCCATATGATGTACGTCTTTTGCTGTGTGTTTGTTGGGATCTGATGAACTTCAAGTTTATGATCAGTTATATCTTTTATATCCATGAGAGTTATTTGAGTTTCTTTGATCTCTTATATGCATGATCTCTTATAGCCTCGTATTTCTTCTCCGATATTTGGGTTTTGTTTGTCCAACTTGATCTATTTATCTTGCAATGGGAAGAGGTGCCAGGTAGTGGGTTCGATTTTACCGTGCTTGATCCCAGTGACAGAAAGGGATCCAACACGTACATATTGTTGCTACTAAGGATAAAAAGACGGGATCTATATCTACCGCCATATAGATAAACGGATCTTGTCTACATCATGTCATCGTTCTTATTGCATTACTCCATTTTCTCATGAACTTAATACACTAGATGCATGCTGGATAGCGGTCGATGTGTGGAGTAATAGTAGTAGATGCAGGCAGGAGTCGGTCTACTAATCTTGGACATGATTCCTATGTAATGATCATTGTCTGGATATCGTCATAATTATTTGAAGTTCTATCAATTGCCCAACAGTAACTTGTTCACCCATCGGTTGCTATTTTTCTCAAGAGATGCCACTAGTGAAACCTACGGCCTCCGGGTCTTATTTTTCATATATTTGTCTCGCGATCTATTTTTCTTTTGCATTTTTATTCAGATCTATTAAATCAAAAATACAAAAATATCTTGCTGCACTTTATTTTATTTGCGATCTATTATTTCAATCTTTTACAACCTTCTCCCGTCCGTGCACCGTTTCTGGCGCCATTATCCGAAAGGGATTGACAACCCCTTTAACACGTCGGGTTGTGAGGTGTTGTTATTTGTGAGCAGGGGATGTTTACGTTGTTTTGCTTGGTTCTCCTACTGATTCGATAACCTTGGATTCATTACTGAGGGAAATGCCTACCATTGTTGTGCTACATCATCCTCTTCTCTTGGGGGAAACACCGACGTAGTATTGGCAAACATCATCACTACCTAGGATAGCTCAATAATGATCTATACTTGAATGACAAAATAACCTTACTAAGCTCCAAAATGACCTATTTACCTAGCCTAGCTCTAAAATTACCTACACTTAGCATTTTTACCTAGCTTAGCTAAAAAATGGCATTTTTACCTACCTTAGTTAGAAGAAGAAGAAGATTAAGAAGAGGAGAGGAGAAAAAGAAAGAGAAGAAATTTCTTCTTCTTCTTCTTCTTCTTCTTCTTCTTCTTCTTCTTCTTCTTCTTCTTCTTCTTCTTCTTCTTCTTCTTCTTCTTCTTCTTCTTCTTCTTCTAGCTAGTCTTCTTCTTATTATTATTATTCTTTCCCAATTTGCAGATTTGCTTTATATGAGGAGCTTGCGTTCATGGAGTCTACTCTTCTCCTTGTGGTTCCTTTTGTTTTGATTTTGTACGATGAACTTTGTTGGAGGAAACTTGTTGTTGGATATGTGTTGTTGCTGAAGGAAATATGCCCTAGAGGCAATAATAAAGTTATTATTTATTTCCTTATGTCATGATAAATGTTTATTATTCATGCTAGAATTGTATTAACCGGAAACATGATACATGTGTGAATACATAGACAAACATATAGTCACTAGTATGCCTCTACTTGACTAGCTCATTAATCAAAGATGGTTATGTTTCCTAACCATAGACATGTGTTGTTATTTGATTAATGGGATAACATCATTAGGAGAATGATGTGATTGACATGACCCATTCCGTTAGCCTAGCACTTGATCGTTTAGTATATTGCTATTGCTTTCTTCATGACCTATACATGTTCACGTAACTATGAGATTATGCAACTCCGTTTAACGGAGGAACACTTTGGTGCTACCAAGCGTCACAACGAACTGGGTGATTATAAAGGAGTACTACAGGTGTCTCCAAAGGTACATGTTGGGTTGGCGTATTCGAGATTAGGTTTTGTCACTCCGATTGTCGGAGAGGTATCTCTGGCCCTCTCGGTAATGCACATCACTATAAGCCTTGCAAGCAATGTAGCTAATGAGTTAGTTACGGAATGATGCATTACGTAACGAGTAAAGAGACTTGCCGGTAACGAGATTGAACTAGGTATTGGATACCGACGATCGAATCTCGGGCAAGTAACATACCGATGACAAAAGGAACAAAGTATGTTGTTATGCGGTTTGACCGATAAAGATCTTCGTAGAATATGTAGGGGCCAATATGGGCATCCAGGTTCCGCTATTGGTTATTGACCAAGAATAGTTCTAGGTCATGTCTACATAGTTCTCGAACCCGTAGGGTCCGCACGCAACAAGGTTTCGATGATAGTTATATTATGAGTTTATGAGTTTTGATGTACCGAAGGAGTTCGGAGTCCCGGATGAGATCGGGGACATGACGAGGAGTCTCGAAATGGTCGATACGTAAAGATCGATATATTGGACGACTATATTCGGAGTTCGGAAAGGTTCCGAGTGATTCGGGTATTTTTCGGAGTACCGGAGAGTTACGGGAATTCGCCGGGGAGTATATGGGCCTTATTGGGCCATACGGGAATATAGGAGAGAGGCCAAAAGGAAGGAGGCCTGCGCCACCCCTCTGGTCCGAATTGGACAAGGGGCGCAGCCCCCTTTTCCTTCTTCCTCTCCCCCTCTTTCCCCTTCTCCTACTCCAACAAGGAAGGAGGGAGTCCTACTCCCGGTGGGAGTAGGACTCCCCTTGGCGCGCCCCCTCCTAGGCCGGCCGCCCCCTCCCTTGCTCCTTTATATACGGGGGCAGGGGGGCACCCCATGACACAAGTTGATCTACGGATCGTTCCTTAGCCGTGTGCGGTGCCCCCCTCCATCATATTCCACCTCGGTCATATCATCGCGGAGTTTAGGCGAAGCCCTGCGCCGGTAGAGCATCATCATCGTCACCACGCCGTCGTCTGACGGAACTCATCCCGACACTTTGCTGGATCGAGTCCGGGATCGTCATCGAGCTGAGCGTGTGCTGAACTCGGAGGTGCCGTCGTTCGGTACTTGGATCGGTCGGATCGTGAAGGCGTCACGACTACATCAACAGCGTTGTCATAACGCTTCGCTTACGGTCTCAGAGTGCGTGGACAATACTCTCCTCTCGTTGCTATGCCATCACCATGATCTTGCATGTGCGTAGGAATTTTTGAAATTACTACGTTTCCCAACAGTGGCATCCGAGCCAGGTTTTATGTGTTAATGTTATATGCACGAGTAGAACACAAGTGAGTTGTGGGCGATACAAGTCATACTGCTTACCAGCATGTCATACTTTGGTTCGGCGGTATTGTGAGATGAAGCGGCCCGGACCGACATTACGCGTACGCTTACGCGAGACTGGTTTCACTGCTGCGAGCACTCGTTGCTTAAAGGTGACTGGCGGGTGTCTGTCTCTCTCACTTTAGTTGAACCGAGTGTGACTACGCCCGGTCATTGCGAAGGTTAAAACAGCACCAACTTGACAAACTATCGTTGTGGTTTTGATGCGTAGGTAAGAACGGTTCTTGCTCAGCCCGTAGCAGCCACGTAAAACTTGCAACAACAAAGTAGAGGACGTCTAACTTGTTTTTGCAGGGCATGTTGTGATGTGATATGGTCAAAACGTGATGCTATATTTTATTGTATGAGATGATCATGTTTTATAACCGAGTTATCGGCAACTGGCAGGAGCCATATGGTTGTCGCTTTATTGTATGAAATGCAAACCCCATGTAATTGCTTTACTTTATCACTAAGCGATAACGATAGTCGTAGAAGCAATAGTTGGCGAGACGACAACGATGCTACGATGGAGATCAAGGTGTCGCGCCGGTGACGATGGTGATCACGACGGTGCTTCGGAGATGGAGATCACAAGCACAAGATGATGATGGCCATATCATATCACTTATATTGATTGCATGTGATGTTTATCCTTTATGCATCTTATCTTGCTTTGATTGACGGTAGCATTATAAGATGATCTCTCACTAAATATCAAGAAGTGTTCTCCCGAGTATGCACCGTTGCGATAGTTCTTCGTCTTTGAGACACCACGTGATGATCGGGTGTGATAGGCTCTACGTTCAAATACAACGGGTGCAAAACAGTTGCACACGCGAATACTCAGGTTAAACTTGATGAGCCTAGCATATCTGAGATATGGCCTCGGAACACGGAGACCGAAGGTCGGCGTGAATCATATAGTAGATATGATCAACATAGTGATGTTCACCATTGAAACTACTCCATCTCACGTGATGATCGGACATGGTTTAGTTGATATGGATCACGTGATCACTTAGAAGATTAGAGGATGTCTATCTAAGTGGGAGTTCTTAAGTAATATGATTAATTGAACTTTAATTTATCATGAACTTAGTCCTGGTAGTATTTTGCAAATTATGTTGTAGATCAATAGCTCGCGTTGTTGCTTCCCTATGTTTGTTGCTTTCATATGTTTATTTTAATATGTTCCTAGAAAACTGTGTTGAAAGATGTTAGTAGCAATGATGCGGATTGGATCCGTGATCTGAGGTTTATCCTCATTGCTGCACATAAAATTATGTCCTTAATGCACGGCTAGGTGACAGACCTATTGCAGGAGCAAATGCAGGCGTTATGAGCGTTTGGCTAGCTCGATATGATGACTACTTGATAGTTTAGTGCACCATACTTAACGGCTTAGAATCGGGACTTCAAAGGCGTTTTGAGCGTCACGGACCATATGAGATGTTCCAGGAATTGAAGTTAATATTTCAAGAAAATAACCGAGTTGAGAGATATGAAGTCTCCAACAAGTTCTATAGCTAAAAGATGGAGGAGAATCGCTCAACTAGTGAGCATGTGCTCAGATTATGCAGGTACTTCAATCGCTTGAATCAAGTGGGAGTTAATCTTCCGGATAAGATAGTGATTGACAGAATTCTCTAGTCACCATCACCAAGTTAGTAGAACTTCGTGATGAACTATAATATGCAAGGGATGACAAAAGTAATTCCCAAGCTCTTCGTGATGCTGAAATCGACGAAGGTAGAAATCAAGAAAAGAGCATCAAGTGTTGATGATTGACAAGACCACTAGTTTCAAGAAAGGGCAAAGGGAAAGAAAGGGAACTTCAAGTAGAATGACAAGCAAGTTGTCGCGCCCGCGAAGAAGCCCAAAGCTGGACCAAAGCCTGAAACTGAGTGCTTCTCTGCAAAGGAAATGATCTTTGGGAGCGAAATGACCTGAATATTTGGTAGATAAGAAGGGTGGCAAAGTGAACAAGGGTATATTTGATATCTGGTGTTTGATGTGTGCCTTACTAGTGTTTATAGTAGCCCTGAGTATTTGATACTTGTTGGTTGCTAAGATTAGTAACTCGAAACAGGAGTTACATAATAAACAGAGACTAGTTGAGGGGAAGTGACGATGAGTGTTGGAAATAGTTCCAAGATTGATATGATCATCATCACTCACTCCCTATATTTTTGAGATCAGTGTTAAAAGCCAAATAAATGTTATTTAGCGTTTGCGTTGAGCATGAATATGATTTGATCATGTTTATTGCAAAACGGTTATTCATTTAAAGTTAAAGAATAATTGTTATTCTGTTTACATGAATAAAACCTTCAATGGTTATACACCCAATGAAAATAGTTTGTTGGATCTCGATCGTAGTGATACACATATTCATAATATTGATGCCAAAAGATGCAAAGTTAATAATGATAGTGCAACTTATTTGTGGCACTGCCGTTTGGGTCATATTGGTGTAAAACGCATGAAGAAACTCCATAAAGATGGATTTTAGGAATCACTTGGTTATGAATCATTTGATGCTTGTGAACCGTGCTTTTTGGGCAAGATGACTAAAACTCATTCTCGGAACAATGGAGCGAGCTCTTGACTTGTTGGAAATAATACATACCAATGTATGCGATCCAATGAGTGTTGATGCCCGTGGCAAGTATCATTATTTTCGACCTTCACAGATGATTTGAGCAGATATGCGTATATCTTCTTGATGAAACATAAGTCTGAAATAGTTGAAAAGTTCAAAGAATTTCAGAGTGAAGTGGAAAATCAACGTAACAAGAAAATAAAGTTTCGCGATCGATCGTGGAGATGAATATTTGAGTTCTGAGTTTGGTCTTCAATTAAAACAAAGTGGAATAGTTTCACAGCTCACGCCACATGGAACACCACAACATAATGGTGTGTCCGAACGTCGTAACCGCACTTTATTGGATATGGTGCGATCTATGATGTATCTTACCTATTTACCACTATCGTTTTGGGGTTATGCATTAGAGACAGCCGCATTCACGTTTAATAGGGCACCATCTAAATCCGTTGAGATGACACCGTATGAACTATGGTTTAGCAGTAAACCTAAGCTGTTGTTTCTTAAAGCTTGGAGTTGCGATGCTTATATGAAAAGGTTTCAACCTGATAAGCTCGAACCCAAATCGGAAAAGTGCGTCTTCATAGAATACCCAAAGGAAACTATTGGGTACACCTTCTATCACAGATCCGAAAGCAAGATATTTGTTGCTAAGATGGATCCTTTCTAGAGAAGAAGTTTCTCTCGAAAGAAGTGAGTGGGAGGAAAGTAGAGCTTGATAAGGTAATTGTACCTTCTCCCGAATTGGAAAGTAGTTCATCACGAAATCAGTTCACGTGATTCATACACCAATCGGTGAGGAAGCTAATGATGATGATCATGAAGCTTGAGATCAAGTTACTACCGAACCTCGTAGGTCTTCCAAAATAAGATCCGCACCAATGTGGTACGGTAATCCTATTCTAGAAGTCATGTTACTAGACCATGATGAACCTACGAACTATGAGGAAGCGATGATGAGCCCAGATTCCGCGAAATGGCTTGAGGCCATAAAATATGAGATAGGATCCATATATAAGAACAAAGTAGGGACTTTGGTTGACCTGCTCGATGATCAGCAAGTCAAGTTAAATAAATGGATCTTCAAGAGGAAGGCGGACAACGATAGTAGTGTTACTATCTCGCAAAGCTCGACTTGTTGCAAAAGATTTTCGACAAGTTCAAGGTGTTGACTACAATGAGATTTTCTCAACTCTAGCGTTGCTTAAAGTCTGTCGAATCATGTTAGCAATTGCCACATTTTATGAAATCTGGCAAATGGATGTCAAAACAACATTCTTTAATGGATTTATTAAAGAAGAGTTGTATATGATGCAACCAGAAGGTTTTGTCAATCCTAATGGAGCTAACAAAATGTGCAAGCTCCAGCGATCCATCTATGGACTGGTGCAAGCATCTCGAGTTGGAATACATGCTTTGATAAGTTGATCAAAGCATATAGTTTTCTGAGACTTGCGGTGAAGCCTGTATTTACAATAAAGTGAGTGGGAGCACACCACCTTTTGATAAATATATGTGAGTAACATATTGTTGATCGAAATGATGTATAATTTTTCGGAAAGCATAAAGGAGTATTTGAAAGGAGTTCTTTAAAGAAAGACCTCGGTAAAGCTACTTACATATTGAGCATCAAGATCTATTGAGATAGATCAAGACACTTGATCTTGTAGCGACCCGACCGAATGGATCAAGTCTACGTGCTTTCGTGTCATCCACGGATCGGTATCTTTGACACACAAGACTCGAAGGATTTATAACAGAGGTAAATCACATGTATGAAATAACGTAAATACTATTACCTCGATCCAAAATATAGCGGAAACAACAAGGTTGTGGATTCCCATCAACACCAACGGCAAAGTTGAGTATAGGAAATCGTAACCCTAACGTATCACTTACTCGTAAATGCGAAAAGTCTCGCAACATGAAAAGTTGCAGCCCAAAACGGGTCAGCACATGGAATATGCTGGCAATGTAACACATAGAGAATAATGAAATGAATAAGCCTATACTACATGCATATATGGCTGGTGGAAAGCTCTATGGTTACAGTTTTTGCGAAAAGCCAATTTTTCCCTACTTCAAAGGAATAAATTTATTTAACTATCATGGTGGTTGTGAAACATTGAGAATGGTTGACAGCATCCTCAATCCCAATTAAAAGTACTCATTAAACCCAACAAATTATATTAAGTAACGTGATGAGATCAACATGATATCCAGGTACTAGATACTCAAAATTGTCCATAACCGGGGACACGGCTAATCATGATTAGTTTATACACTCTGCAGAGGTTTGCGCACTTTTCCTCACAAGACTCGATCGCCTCCACTTGGTTCTCGCACTACATGGTGTTTGAGAAACGGATGACCGAGACATAGTCTTTCAGAAGCGCTAGCACCTTACATGTGGGTAGACCGTACCAACCTACAACCCCTACATCAGCTAGCCTACCCGTAAGAGTTCGCACAACTTAGTCAACTACGCCAGAGCCCATAATTGGCTTGTGGCTGCACACGGAAGTTTCCAGTTTGAATAATCTTATGATCCCTTAGAGCCTGGGTGGCGGTCCGAAGAAATACAGGCAAGTCCTGATAGAAACCAGGTGCCTCAATCCACCCAGATGTGTGTTTAGGTTGCCACCTTAGATAAACCATTAATTAACAATCTCACATCTGTCATGGATATTCACTCACCCAATCCACGTCTACTAGCATAGCATGGCATAATAAGCAAACGTAGAAGTAACTCCCAAGGTTTCATAAGTAAAACAGGTAATAGGTACTACCTCAATCTACTTCCCATCCCACAATTTAATTAGATCCTAAACATGCAAGTGTTTGAGGGTTTGATCTAATTCAATAAAACTGGGTAGTAGAAAAGGTATGATCAAGTGTTACTTGCTTGCAAAGTTGATGAAGATGATTCGCACTCAAAACTCTTGATAGCTCGACTCGTCACACTCCGGTCAATCTATCGTAATCAAGCAATAGTAACCACACATAAGCAATCACTCAAAAGATCGGAAAGATCGAAGAAACAATTCGGAAAACGTCAAAACCAAATCTAATAACTCTTGCAGCATAAAACAATTTCTAACAGTACCAAAACTATTTGTATTTGGCCTTATCAGAAAGTTTAGGTCAAGAGCTTGATTTGCAAAAGAATCAACTAAATCGAGTTCTGAAACTCAAGTTATGATCAAGCGAAGTTCAAATACATATCTATTTGAATTCAAATTTTAAAACTTTCAAAAACGTGTTTGAGTTGTATTACTGGATAGAGGGGATCATAACGAAGAAGTGGGCGTTGGTTTCGTTGGATTCCGACTTACGAGTAAAAAGTTATAGCCGTTTGAAGATTAGGGACACTACGGATAGGTCCATGACGGAAATTAAAAATAAAAGAAAAATCTATCGAGCTTAACGCCGCTAAACAAAACCGGAAAGAAAAACCGCGAGAAAACCGATCTAGGGTTTGGAAAGAAAACCAAACGAAAAACCGATCTAGAAAGCGGGCGGAAACCGATTTAGAAAACCGATCTAGAAAGCGTGTGGCCTTGAGGCTAGTAGCTCAAGAGGCGAGGGGCTCGGTGGTGGCGAGGGCGGCGGCGGCAAGTGGCGGCGGCTGGTGAGTGGCGGCGGCGGCGCTGGTGAGGGCGGCGGCGGGCTGGTGAGGGGCGGCGGCGTGGGGTGGCGGCGGCTGGCTATGGCGGCGACGCACTTCTGCTGCTCAATGGAGGAGGAGAGAGAGAGGAGAGTTGATTTGATGTGTTGGAGGGGGTGCTTGGGTATTTATATTGGGAGGGAGGGTTTTGCTTGTGGTAGGAGACAAGAAATAGATTAGGATTAGGAATCCTAGGAATAAAAACGGAATAACAAAAGGGGGTCAAATTCTACTAGGAATTGTAAAAGAATAGGAAACTTGGGGCTCCCTGGCTCCCCTAGGTGCGTGGTGCGTGCGTGATGGCCTTGTGGCCTTGGCCGGCCGGCGGCTAGCGGCTTGGGCCTTTGGCCCAAGGCGCTGTGCTCCTTTTTTTTTAAAAAAAAATTTTTTAACAGGGACAAATAAAAATAATAAAACCAAATAAATAAATATATTATATAGGCATAAAATATATCAAAATTTGCAGAAAAATATTTCCTACAATATGAACATTATTTTAGCTTCAAATAAAATACACAAAAGTTCAAATAAAACAAATAGTGCTACTGCCCTAATAAAATCCACTGAAAATCATTTTAAAATACCAAAATGATTTCAAATTAATTCTCTCCAATTTTCTCGATGTAGGGAATCATGTTACCCTATTTCCATATATTTTATTTTTGGAGAAAAATAATTTCAATAAAACCCAAATAACTCCAAATTGAAAAATAATTCAAAGGAACTTTGAATTTAATTCTTTGAAACTCCCAACTCATATTTCATATGTTTTGAAGAAGTCATTTTATCTTCTCTCGTGAAAATCATTGAGTTGCATAAAGTTTCAGAATTGGAAATATTTTCCAAATGAAATTCAAATATTTTCAACACCCTTGTCATTTAAATAAATGGAAGAAGTCATGTCATCTTCTCTCCAGGGTTTTGTGATGAAAAGAATTTGAATTCGAAGATCATAAAAGAAAAATGAAAGTTTGGGAAAGTCCTTTTATTCCTCTCATTTAACTTTCAAAAGTTTGAATTCACTCACTTTCGGTCAATCAATCAAGCAATCAATCAAATCTATCTATTTGTTTATAACATTCCAAAATTTAGAATTTTGGGATGTTACAAACTACCACCCTTAAAATGAATCTCGTTCTCGAGATTCGGAGAAACTAGAAAGAAATAGGTTAGGGTTTGGGGTCTTCTCAAAATCCATCGATCGTCTCCGGGTCTCGGTGCTACCACCCTTAGAAGCTTGGTTACGGTTCAATCAAAACTCATATACTCCATCCTTATTCTTGTGATGTCGGTCTTCTCGAGATATTAAGGATAATTCCTTCTCTGGGCTCTTCCGGTAGTGGCATAACCTTTTCCTCAATTCCTTTGTCCTTTCCTCTTGGTAAGGTTATCCCAAATCGGGTCTTCTTAGTGACGGTGCGGCGCCAATTCTAAACAAATATCGGTATCTCATGGTGGTCAACGATTTATGGTTTTCTCCTGCAGAAAACGGGTCTGGGTTGAACCTCACCGTATGACCTACGATTGGTAACCACTGCCGTGTACAAAGGAAAAGAAAAAAAATACCTATACCATTCTAAGGTTTAAACAAGGTTTTGATGTCGTCTCTCTACTATAGGTAAGTCACTCAGATTTACCATCCCATATAGCAAAGCGAATAATAACAGTAAGTCGGTATGGTGATCAATCCATCCCGCACCCAAATCATTACCTTGTATATGGTTTAGCGAATCTCGCATTCTAACACTCGGTCATCCTCACAAGCATTGCAGAATTTTCTCTTGTCAAAGAACCAAGTTCGGAAATCCATTGATTCTGCAAGCCAACAAAACATCTATCGTTCCTTAACAACTCTCAGGTTTTGCGTAAACTCCTATGAATCGTCGGTTGATAAAATCATAACTTCTCCAGGGTTTCTCCTTCAGCAAGAGTGTGCTTGCTACTTGGCAGGTCCTGGGGCCTGTAGGTTATGGCCCATCTCCTCAATTGTAATCCTTGAACACCTCATCAGGGCAACTGATCTTTATTCCAACCTTCAACTTCCAGTATTCTTAAATCCATTCAATTGTACTGTCTTCCTTCCTTCTATTGGCACCAAACTAGACATGATTACTCAAACTCATCATGGAATTTCCATTGATCCATATTTCCAACATCATACCTCCTTTATATCCAATAACACTTCATCTCCTCATCCTCGTGGGATGTCCCACATACCGTGATAAAACTTATACTTATGAAATCCATACTCCACTTCGTGGAACATCATTATCCTTTCCTGGGTCAAGCGTTCTTACAGGGAAATATTGGCCATCTCTGCATGGCACTTCTTCAACTGGAAAACGTGAAACACATCATGAACTCCTGACAGTCCTTCGGGTGACTTCAACTTGTTAGCCTATTCTCCCATACGCTCCAAAACTCGGTATGGTCCTACAAATCTCGGGCTAACTTTCCTTAACTCCAAATCGTTTAACTCCTCGCAGAGGTGGCACACAAAGATATGCTCTGTCTCCGATTTCATAGACTACCTCCTTGCATTTTGAGTCTGCATAACTCTTACGCTGGGTGAGCTATCTTGATCTATCTCGAATCAACTTAACATTCTCTTGACTCCTTGATCATATTTGGTCCAAACAACCGACGGTCTCCAACTTTATCCCACATCAATGGTGTCCGCTCCTTCTCCCATACAAAGCTTCAAAAGGGCCATCTTCAAACTGACTTGGTAGCTGTTGTTGTATGAGAAACTCGCGTAAGGTAAATTATCATCCCTACTAGATCCATAATCTAGCGACACGTTCTCAACATGTCCTCCGGTATCGATTGACTCTCTCGGTCTATCCATCTGTATGCGGATGAAAGGCTATCTTGAACTCTAGCCTAGTACCTAAAGTCAGTGCGGCTGATTCCAAAACTTTGAGGTAAACTGTGTTCCTCTATGATGGTCCTCGGAACTCCATGCAGACATCGATCCTTGTCAAATATATCTTGGCCAACTTCTTTTCGTATTTCATTGGGATAAAGTGAGTCACTTTGGTCAAGCGAGTCAACTACTACCCAGATAGAATCATATCCCAATCGGGTTCGGAAATCGGAAATGAAATCATGCCAAGCTGATCCCACTTCCATTCGGGTATCGGCATAGGCTGTAGTAATCCCTGCTGGCTTCGATGCTCTGCTGTTACTTTCTCGGCATGCATCACTTACGACTACATACTCCATAATATCCTTCTTCATACCAGTCCACCAGAAACACTCCTTCAAGTCCCAATACATCTTGGTGTTTCGAGGCGAATCAAGTATGGTGAGTCATGAGCCTCTCAAGTATTAACTTCCGATCTTTGCATTATTGGGTATATGTACACTGTCCTCAAACCATAAGGTGTCGTGCTCATCCTTACGAAAACCTTTGGCCTTTCCTTTGCTCATCCTCTCTTTTACCTCAGCAATCTCTTTGTCATCCTTCTGAGCTTCACGGATCTTTTCCAACAATGTAAACTGAACTTCCATTACTGCAACGAAACCTTTGGGAACAATCTCCAACTGAAGTTCCTTGAGATCCTCGGCTAACTCCTTTGGTAATCCTCCGATTATGAGGGTATTCGTCCTTGTTTTATTTATGGTTATATCCTATATCTCCACAAGGCTTGCACGCACAAGGTTTCTTCATATCCTTTCCATAAGGCTTCAACTTCTGGGTCACAAACCGAGACTTTAGCAAAGTCATCTTAAATCCTTCCCAAGTGGTTACTCTTTGCAATCCATTGATGGTTTGGTACATCCTCCACCAAATAGCAGCACCTCTTTCAAAGCGCTGAAGAGCATGCTGGGTCATATCCTTTCCGGCTATAGGGTTATTCTCCATGTGATCCTCCATGTTCTGAATCCATCGGTCTGTCTCCAATTGACTCATTGGTCCGGAAATTACAGGCTCATCTCCATCCATCCTCTAATGGGTCCATGGGTTTGGGGTGGGATAAGAGAGATCGAGAGGGATGCACACAATACAAACAATGGTTTTGAAAAGACAGATTTTATTGTGGCTGTCGGAAAACATCAAACAAATGACAGCTCACAATCGTCGCATCTAACATAGGTATGTAACAGGGGTTTGGTCTTCTAACGGTCAATAAATCTTCAAAGTCATCAAACTCTTCCAATCTTGATCATGTCTCTGATGGCTCCTTCTGATCATGCTTGTCCTTCTCAAGTTCTTTTGCCAGATCATCTCTGTTGACGCGAAGTCTCTCGTGACGTCCTTCAATATTTCTGGAGTTACGTTCAACTGCCGGTTTCAACATCCTTGACATGATCCATGATCCTACTGTCCTTCAGTTACTGTCAAATCTCCGGTATCTCGATGTTTTGCTCCTTCATCTTGTCTACTTTCAGCTTCTGGGTCCTGAGTTCTTCATGAAATACTTCCTTATCAAATACTGCTTCCTGCAGATCCACCTTAAACTTCTTCATGTAATACTCCGGATCCCGGTGATACACCACTAAGGTTAAAACTCCAACGTTTGCGATAGATGCTCCATCAGCTTTCTACCATCCAATCCTTCCATGCATCTGCATGCTTAACTCCATACGGTGACAATAGCATAGGCGGCGATAACATCATGGATAGCGTGTTTACGCTCTTGTCATTTTCATGAGCTATCATTCCATAGTTGATATCTCCTGCCTTAGGGTTTTCCTGACAAAGCTTTGAACTCTAATGCTCCATGTTCCAGTCTTCCTCCGATACACCTTGATCTCGGTTATTGATAACTTCCATGGTCTGCCAAGTTCCATAAGCGCAACCTTCCTAGGTCATACAAATCCGGAATTTATTTGGAGCCTTCAAATATCCTAGTCTTCGGAGTCTTCACCGTTGTAGTTTCCGTTTACACGGTAAAATCATCTTCATTCCAAATGGTCTTAGTTGTCTGATATCTTGTCTCCTTGGAGTGGTCTCATCAGTCAAATCTTCGAGTGGTCAAAAGGAAAAAGGGGTATGGTCTCGCTAAAAAGGAATATTTGAATAAGCTCAGAAGAGAAGAGAGGTAAAAGATCTTTTTGAAAATGAAGTTGTAGAGAAAAATCTTTCCTATGGGCTTGTCAGTTTCTAGGGTCACGTCCTACGGTCAACATGTGCTCGATACCATCTTGTAGCGACCGACCGAATGGATCAAGTCTCGTGCTTCGTGTCATCCACGGATCGGTATCTTTGACACACAAGTACTCGAAGGATTTATAACAGAGGTAAATCACATGTATGAAATAACGTAAATACTATTACCTCGATCCAAAATATAGCGGAAACAACAAGGTTGTGGATTCCCATCAACACCAACGGCAAAGTTGAGTATAGGAAATCGTAACCCTAACGTATCACTTACTGTCGTTCGAAAAGTCTCGCAACATGAAAAGTTGCAGCCAAAACGGGTCAGCACATGGAATATCTTGGCAATGTAACACATAGAGAATAATGAAATGAATAAGCCTATACTACATGCATATATGGCTGGTGGAAAGCTCTATGGTTACAGTTTTTTGAAAAGCCAATTTTCCCTACTTCAAAGGAATAAATTTATTTAACTATCATGGTGGTTGTGAAACATTGAGAATGGTTGACAGCATCCTCAATCCCAATTAAAAGTACTCATTAAACCCAACAAATTATATTAAGTAACGTGATGAGATCAACAGGATATCCGGTACTAGATACTCAAAATTGTCCATAACCGGGACACGGCTAATCATGATTAGTTTATACACTCTGCAGAGGTTTATGCACTTTTCCCCACAAGACTCGATCGCCTCCACTTGGTTCTCGCACTACATGGTGTTTGAGAAGCGGATGACCGAGACATAGTCTTTCGAAGCGCTAGCACCTTACATGTGGGTAGACCGTACCAACCTACAACCCCTACATCAGCTAGCCTACCCGTAAGAGTTCGCACAACTTAGTCAACTACGCAGAGCCCATAATTGGCTTGTGGCTGCACACGGAAGTTTCAGTTTGAATAATCTTATGATCCCTTAGAGCCTGGGTGGCGGTCGAAGAAATACAGGCAAGTCTGATAGAAACCAGGTGCCTCAATCCACCCAGATGTGTGTTTAGGTTGCCACCTTAGATAAACCATTAATTAACAATCTCACATCATCATGGATATTCACTCACCCAATCCACGTCTACTAGCATAGCATGGCATAATAAGCAAACGTAGAAGTAACTCCCAAGGTTTCATAAGTAAAACAGGTAATAGGTACTACCTCAATCTACTTCCCATCCCACAATTTAATTAGATCCTAAACATGCAAGTGTTTGAGGGTTTGATCTAATGCAATAAAACTGGGTAGTAGAAAAGGTATGATCAAGTGTTACTTGCCTGCAAATTTGATGAAGATGATTCGCACTCAAAACTCTTGATAGCTCGACTCGTCACACTCCGGTCAATCTATCGTAATCAAGCAATAGTAACCACACATAAGCAATCACTCAAAAGATCGGAAAGATCGAAGAAACAATTCGGAAAACGTCAAAACCAAATCTAATAACTCTTGCAGCATAAAACAATTTCTAACAGTACCAAAACTATGTGTATTTGGCCTTATCAGAAAGTTTAGGTCAAGAGCTTGATTTGCAAAAGAATCAACTAAATCGAGTTCTGAAACTCAAGTTATGATCAAGCGAAGTTCAAATACAAATCTGTTTGAATTCAAATTTTAAAACTTTCAAAAACATGTTTGAGTTGTATTACTGGATAGAGGGATCATAACGAAGAAGTGGGCGTTGGTTTCGTTGGATTCCGACTTACGAGTAAAAAGTTATAGCCGTTTGAAGATTAGGGACACTACGGATAGGTCCATGACGGAAATTAAAATAAAAGAAAAATCTATCGAGTTTAACGCCGCTAAACAAAACCGAAAGAAAAACCGCGAGAAAACCGATCTAGGGTTTGGAAAGAAAACCAAACGAAAAACCGATCTAGAAAGCAGGCGAAACCGATTTAGAAAACCGATCTAGAAAACGTGGCGTGGTGAGGCTAGTACCTCGAGGCGAGGGGCTCGGCGGTGGCGGCATAGGGCGGCGGCGGCGGCAAGCGGCGGCTGGCTGAGGCGGCGGCGGGCTGGTGAGGGCGGCGGCGGCTGGTGAGGGGCGGGTGCGCGGCGGCGGCGGCTATGGCTATGGCGGCGGCACTGCTTCTGCTGCTGGAGGAGGAGAGAGAGAGGAGAGTTGATTTGATGTATTGGAGGGGGGGTTCTTGGGTATTTATATTGGGGAGGGGAGGGGTTTTGCTTGGGGTAGGAGACAAGAAATAGATTAGGATTAGGAATCCTAGGAATAAAAAACGGAATAACAAAACGGGGTCAAATTCTACTAGGAATTGTAAAAGAATAGGAAACTTGGGGCTCCCTGGCTCCCCTAGGTGTGTGGTGCGTGCGTGATGGCCTTGTGGCCTTGGCCGGCCGGCGGCTAGCGGCTTGGGCCTTTGGCCCAAGGCTAATGTCTTTTTTTTAAAAAAATTTTTAACGAGGACAAATAAAAATAATAAAACCAAATAAATAAATATATTATATAGGCATAAAATATATCAAAATTTGCAGAAAAATATTTCCTACAATATGAACATTATTTTAGCTTCAAATAAAATACACAAAAGTTCAAATAAAACAAATAGTGCTACTGCCCTAATAAAATCCACTGAAAATCATTTTAAAATACCAAAATGATTTCAAATTAATTTCTCTCCAATTTTCTGATGTAGGGAATCATGTTACCCTATTTCCATATATTTTATTTTGGAGAAAAATAATTTCAATAAAACCCAAATAACTCCAAATTGAAAAATAATTCAAAGGAACTTTGAATTTAATTCTTTGAAACTCCCAACTCATATTTCATATGTTTTGAAGAAGTCATTTTATCTTCTCTCGTGAAAATCATTGAGTTGCATAAAGTTTCAGAATTGGAAATATTTTCCAAATGAAATTCAAATATTTTCAACACCCCTTGTCATTTAAATAAATGGAAGAAGTCATGTCATCTTCTCTCCAGGGTTTTGTGATGAAAAGAATTTGAATTCCCGAAGATCATAAAAGAAAAATGAAAGTTTGGGAAAGTCCTTTTATTCCCTCTCATTTAACTTTCAAAAAGTTTCGAATTCACTCACTTTCAGTCAATCAATCAAGCAATCAATCAAATCTATCTATTTGTTTATAACATTCCAAAATTTAGGATTTTGGGATGTTACAGATACGTTTTTCAATAAGTACATACCTTTTCAAGATTTTGAAGTAGTTCAAAATGGAACAGTCAAAGAAAAGTTCTTGCTTGTCTTGCAAAGGTGTGAAATTGAGTAAGACTCAAATCCCGACCACGGCAGAAAATAGAAAAGAGAATGAAAGTCATTCCCTATGCCTCGGTCATAGGTTCTATAAAGTATGCTATGCTATGTACCAGACCTATTGTATACCTTGCTCTGAATTTGGCAAAGGAGTACAATAGTGATCTAGGAGTAGATCACTGGACATTAGTTAAGAACATCCTTAGTGAGGACTAAGGAAATATTTCTCGATTATGGAGGTGATAAAAGAGCCCATCGTAAAGAGTTACATCGATGCAAGCTTTTTACACTGATCCAGATGACTCTAAGTCTCAATCTGGATACATATTGAAAGTGGGAGCAATTAGCTAGAGTAGCTCCATGCAGAGCATTGTAGACATAGAATATTTGCAAAATACATACGGCTCGAATGTGATGCCAGACCCGTTGACTAAGCTTCTCTCACGAGCAAAACATGATCATACCTTAGTACTCTTTGGGTGTTAATCACATAGTGATGTGAACTAGATTATTGACTCTAGTAAACCCTTTGGGTGTTGGTCACATGACGATGTGAACTATGGGTGTTAATCACATACAGATGTGAATATTAGTGTTGAATCACATGATGATGTGAACTAGATTATTGACTCTAGTGCAAGTGGGAGGCTGAAGGAAATATGCCCTAGAGGCAATAATAAAGTTATTATTTATTTCCTTATTTCATGATAAATGTTTATTATTCATGCTAGAATTGTATTAACCGGAAACATGATACATGTGTGAATACATAGACAAACATATAGTCATTAGTATGCCTCTACTTGACTAGCTCATTAATCAAAGATGGTTATGTTTCCTAACCATAGACATGTGTTGTTATTTGATTAATGGGATAACATCATTAGGAGAATGATGTGATTGACATGACCCATTCCGTTAGCCTAGCACTTGATCGTTTAGTATATTGCTATTGCTTTCTTCATGACCTATACATGTTCTGTAACTATGAGATTATGCAACTCCGTTTACGGAGGAACACTTTGGTGCTACCAAACGTCACAACGTAACTGGGTGATTATAAAGGAGTACTACAGGTGTCTCCAAAGGTACATGTCGGGTTGGCGTATTTCGAGATTAGGTTTTGTCACTCCGATTGTCAGAGAGGTATCTTTGGGCCCTCTCGGTAATGCACATCACTATAAGCCTTGCAAGCAATGTAGCTAATGAGTTAGTTACGGAATGATGCATTACGTAACGAGTAAAGAGACTTGCCGGTAACGAGATTGAACAAGGTATTGGATACCGACGATCGAATCTCGGGCAAGTAACATACCGATGACAAAAGGAACAAAGTATGTTGTTATGCGGTTTGACCGATAAAGATCTTCATAGAATATGTAGGAGCCAATATGGGCATCCAGGTTCCGCTATTGGTTATTGACCAAGAATAGTTCTAGGTCATGTCTACATAGTTCTCGAACCCGTAGGGTCCGCACGCTTAAGGTTTCGATGACAGTTATATTATGAGTTTATGAGTTTTGATGTACCGAAGGAGTTCGGAGTCCGGATGAGATCGGGGACATGACGAGAGTCTCGAAATGGTCGAGATGTAAAGATCGATATATTGGACAACTATATTCGGAGTTCGGAAAGGTTCCGAGTGATTCGGTATTTTGAGTCTGGGAGATTCTGGGAATTACGGGGAGTATATGGGCCTTATTGGGCCATGGGGAATAGAGGAGAGAGGCCAAAGGAAGGAGGCTGCGCCCCCTGGTCCGAATTGGACAAGGGGCATCCCCTTTCCTTCTTCCTCTCCCCTCTTTCCCTTCTCCTACTCCAACAAGGAAGGAGGAGTCCTACTCCGGTGGGAGTAGGACTCCCCTTGGCGCCCCCTCCTAGGCCGGCCGCCCCTCCCTTGCCCCTTTATATACGAGGCAGGGGACACCCATGACACAAGTTGATCTACGGATCGTTCCTTAGCCGTGTCGGTGCCCCCTCCACCATATTCCACCTCGGTCATATCGTCGCGGAGTTTAGGCGAAGCCCTGCTTGATAGAGCATCATCATCGTCACCACGCCGTCAGGTTGTGGAACTCATCCCGACACTTTGCTGGATCGAGTCCGGGATCGTCATCGAGCTGAGCGTGTGCTGAACTCGGAGGTGCCGTGACGTTCGGTACTTGGATCGGTCGGATCGTGAAGGCGTCGACTACATCAACAGCGTTGTCATAACGCTTCGCTTACGGTCTCACGAGTGCGTGGACAATACTCTCCCCTCTCGTTGCTATGCCATCACCATGATCTTGCGTGTGCGTAGGAATTTTTTTGAAATTACTACGTTTCCCAACAGTTGCAAACTTGTTGTTGGATATGTTGTTGGATTTGTGTTGGTATGCTTGTGTATATATATCTTCAAATGTGTGTGTGTGTGTGTATATATGTGAAATTCTGTGAAATTGAATGAATTTAAGAAAAAACAGGGGCTATACATGCACTTTGCCGTCTGCTGGGTCAGCGGTGGGAGTAGTAGGGGCGGTGAGGCCTCCGCCGCATCGCAACCGGCCACGGGAGGCAGGAGCACGAGGCACGACCGGCGCTGGTTTGGGCGGCTGGAGCAAGAAGACCAGAGGTTGAAGAAGCACTTGCCGTTGGATGGACATCGTCACGGTCCTTTGGAGCTAGAATCATGCATATTGACTAAGTTGACAAAGCCCTCCGTCCTGTCAACTTAGTAGGTCCGCAAGTTAGCACGCCACTATCTTGGGTCCCGCTAGCGGGGAGTATTCATTTTTGTGCGTAATAAGGAGGCACTTCCTTGCGTGCGAAGATATAGCTGGTGGGTCCAATCTGTCAGCGGCGGTAACGTTTTTTTCATGAAATACAGAGGCCCTTTTGGTGGATCCCAGATGTCAGGTGGAGGAATCATTATTTTGCGCGTAACAAGGAGGAATTTCCTTGCGTGCGGCCGTGGACCCAGCTATCAGCCTCTCCACGTACAGTCCACTTCAGATGCATGTCGGTCGTTGACCATGTTGACCAGGCAGCGCCGAGAGCACCGAGGCGGTGGACGGCGGCGAGGCCTAGGAAGGAAAGCGACACGGAGGCAGGTAAGACTCGATAGTTGTTTCCCGTGGAGGGGAATACGAATGTCACGAGGTTTCTTGGTTCGTCTGCCGCTTGTTGGAGAATAACAGCAGTGTGGGTGAGTAGAGGATGGCTAGGCCAGCGATGGGAGTACGGTGGGGCGGTGAGGCCTGCGCGGCAGCACAGCCGGCCACGGGGAGGAGAGAGCAGGCATTCCTACCAGCGCTTGTTTGAGCAGCTGGAGCAGAAAGAGCAGAGATTGAAGAAGCACGGCGGCCGTTGGATGGACATCCAACAGTCACTGCTTGTGCGTCAACCTTTTATTAGGAAAGCCTCAAATCTGTGGAAAACATCATACATCCCATCTGCCATTATTTCTAATAATTTATAGCCCATTTGCTAATTCTTAAGGTTTTTTTTGAGCCAATATTCTTCTTGTTAGCAATACAGCCCATATTGTGGCCACGATTAAAAAATTATATGAAATTTTGCATATTTTGGTGCAGTCCGAACTGTTTTTAATCCCGAAATTTCAAGTCACATTCAAACAGATTTTAAAAATAAATGTATATCAATATAAAATCCAACAAATTGTCCACGCATAAAAATCAATGCAATTTAAAATCTCGAAATGAAAAAAAGAAATTTGAAACTAATTGCCGGTTTAATGTGTTTTAAAAATGTACAACCCATTTCTCATTACTGATAGGCCATTTCTCAGTCAGCCGAATGAAGCTCTCCTCATCTTGAAAGATTTGCAGCCCAACAGGCCTGACAAAGCGACTTACTTGGCAAATCACAAAAAAAACTAGGCTATGGCCATGGACCCAGCTGCGGCCGTGGACCCAGCTGTCAGCCTCTCCACGTACAATACTCTTCCGATGGAAGTCGGTCGATGACCACATTGACCACATCACGCCGAGAGCTCCAAGGCGGTGGACGACGACGAGGCCTAGGAAGGGGACGACGCGGAGCCGGGGAAGACACGACAGTGGATGCCCACGTGGAGAGGAGTACGAGGGTTCACTGGTTCGGTTGCGGTGTGAGGCTGCCGTCGCCATGAGAATAACGAGGGTGTGGGTGAGTGGAGGGATGGCACGACCAGCGATGGGAGTAGTATGGGGGGCGGTGAGGCCTCATGGCGGCAGACTGGCCGCCACGGGTGGCAGGAAGCGAAGCGGACACGACCGATGCTGCTTTGGGCGGCTGGAGCAAGAAGACCAGAGGTTGAAGAAGCACTAAGGCCGTTGGATGGACATCGTACAGTCACTACAGCTAGAATCGTTCATATTGACTAAGTTGACAAAGCCCTCCATCCCCGTCAACTTAGTAGGCCCACAAGTCAGCCTCCCACTATGGTGGGTCCCAGCTAGCAGGGGGTATTCATTTTTTGTGCGCAATAAGGAGGCACTTCCTTGCGTGCGAAGATATAGTTGGTGGGTCCGACCTTTCAGCGGAGGGAACGTTTTTTTTCACGAAATACAGAGGCCCTTCCGACGGGTCCCAGATGTCAGGTGGATAAATCATTATTTTGCGCGTAATAAGGAGGCATTTCCTTGTGTGCGGCCGTGGACCCAGCTGTCAGCCTCTCCATGTAGAGTCCACTTCTGATGGATGTCGTTTGTTGACCATGTTGACCACGCCGTCTTTGAGAGCACCGTGGTGGTGGACAACGGCGAGGCCTCTGAAGGAGCGACATGGAGCAGGGAAGACACGGCGGTGGCTGCCCACGCGGTGGAGAGTATGAGGTTGGTGGTTGGGATGCCGTCATTTGGAAAATAACAGGAGGTGTGGGTGAGTAGAGGGATAGACATGCCATTGATGCGAGTATATGATGGGGCCGTGAGGCCTGCCCGGCAGCTGTCGGTGTACTAGAGTAGGGGTACCCCTAGCACCCCAAACTCGTGCACGGGCAATTGCAGCACCCCGCGGCAGGGCTGGCCTGGTGACCATCAAGATCTTCCGCGGCTCCTTTGGAGCCATTCGAGAACAAAGTAATCAAGGCCCCGGCAAGAGGAGCTTGCCGGGAAGACCACTCAAGGCACGAAGGAAACAAGGCCCGGCAAGAGGAGCTTGTCGGGAAGGCTTGGTGGCGCCGAGCTCCCAAAGCGCGACAAGGGTCTGCGCGGCAAGGCGCTTGCCGCGGCAGCAACCTCTCTTCATCTCCGCTCCAGCTCATCCGCCAGCGTGTCGCTGGGCTTTCCCGAGCAGCGTGTCGATGGGCTGTGCAGCCAGCGGGAGAAGCGATAAGCGGGCGACAAGCTACCATCGTGGCAAGCGGAGGCGCGCCAGCGGTCCTCATTACCTTTGTTCAGCGATCGAGGCGGGCATTTATGACTCTTGTCCCTTGCCGTCGAGTTAGGTATAGATCATCAGTACCTTTGTACAAGCGGTGTACCAACCTCTGTTTTTACTATCTTACCCTTGTCTACTTGCCTGTGGTGACCCCTTGTGCCTATAAAAGGAGGCCCAAGTGCAGCGTAGAAAGGGTTCGGTTAACTCCGCTTAGTTCATTCGACTCATATGAGACCACACTCGGGCTAGGTTTTGTAGCCCCATTGCTCCCTAGCAAGAACACAATATAATCCACAAAGCAGCGGTAGGTGTATTATCTCTCCGGAGAGCTCGAAGCTGGGTAAATCTGCTCGTGTGCATCGCTTCGATCCGCTCTTTGTGCATCCTCCGCTCCCCCTCCGAACCACAAGGGACCAGGTCCCATAGGTGATCGCGGGACACGATCAGCTTCCCCGACATCTTTGGCGCGCCCGGTAGAGGCGTCGAGGCTGTGTGAACCCGATCCGGCGTTCACACGAGCGATTCTTCATCAACATCTTCGTCAACATGCCATCGAAGAAGAAGGCGGCGGCAGCAAGAGCCGTCGCGTCAAACCCACCACCACGGAGCCGACGAGTGGTGGAGAAGACGCTGGCGGAGGAACAGGCGTCGTCGAAAGAGCCTGGCGCTGCAGATCAAGGACAAGACAAGCGCAAGCTTGGCGTCCGAGTCCGCACCGCGTCCTTCTCAAGAGCGCGGGAAAGACAGCGTCATGGTGCTCGCAGCACCATCGTCCGATAGATCAAGGCAAGCTGGAGGATCCGGGGACCCTCGAGACCCGCATGCACGCCTGACATGCGGTACCAGTGAGTACGGTCGGTGGGACGCTGCTCCTCCTAACTTGGTTAGGAGTCCGAGCACGTCTCGTTCTTCGCTCCGTCGCCATTGCCACCCACCACACGGGAGAAGCCTTGGCAAGAGCTCAGCTACTTCTAGACTATCCTCCAACGGCCGACAAGATCGGCGAATGGAGGGCCACCATCGAGCCTCATCGGCTTTGCCAGCGGCGGCGCCCGCGGCAACCAAAGCGCCTCGCAGCAGCGGCAAGGCGACAAAGGCACGAGCCAATGGCGGCGAGACTTGCGAGGTGCAGCCACCGTACACTCCCCTTCGAAGGCCAAGATCGCCGACTCGCGGATACACCTCGACAGCGACTCCACGGCGTCGTCGGACCCATGAGCTCGTCGCGACCAGCGCCAAGTTCTTCGAGAACGGCAAGAAGAAGACGCTCGAACCCGTATCGGCGCCGAAGAGAAGCGGCGTCAATCCGACCAGCGCGCGGGCCCTGTCGATATGCATGCGCCCGAAGAACGAGCGACTTGCCGTCTGTGATAGGTTGCCCTGCGTTCACTCGTGAGCTGTGGCAAGTCGATGGCCCGACAAGAAAAACTTCAAGCCAAATGTGCGGAGAAGTATGATGGCAGGACACACCCATCGGAGTTCCTCAAAGCATCTACACCATAGCGGTGCGATCTGCGGGGGGCGAGGCGACAAGATCCTCGCCAACTATTTCCCTCGGTGCTCAAGCCAAGCGTCGGTCTTGGCTCATGCACTTGCCGGACAGCTCTATTTCTTCTTGGGCGAATTTGTGCCACCAGTTTGTCGGCGCCTTCACGGTGCCACAAGCCTCATGGCCAAGAGAGTGACCTTCACCTGCTCGCCCGGAAGGAAGGAGAGTCCTGCATAAATTCATCCAAAGATTCAGCCGTGTGCATTACAACATCCCGGATGTCCACCCCTGCAGCGGTGATCGGTGCATTTCATCGAATGTGCGAAACCGCAGGATGAGGAGGAGATGGCGATGTGCAAAGTGAAAGGCGTCGTGAGCTCTCGCACCGGCCGACAAGTGTGCCGTGTTGAAGAAGGAAGAAGACTCTGGGAGAGGATGTGGGAGCAGAGTCCGCGGTGAGGAGACCGCCCGGCAAGGAAGAGCCGGCGGCGAAACAACAGAAAGAAGAAAAACGAAGAAGTACTAGTTGTCGAGCAGTCCGGCAAGGATGGAGCCGCCAACAAAGCCTAGGCTGGTGGCTCCGGCAAGGAGGTTGCCGCTGATAACGACCGCCAAGTTGTGGCGGCTGCCGATAAGCCTGACAGCTCCAACAAGCAGTACTGTAAGATCCACCGCACCAAGGGCCACGATCTCCAAAGCTGCAAGAAAGTCAAGCAGCTTGTTGAGCTCTGAGAGGGCTGAATCTGAGCGGCGAGACAAGGAGAAGGCCCAGGAAGGTGCAGTGCAGCTAGTAAGAAGAGACCCGGCGGGGACGCGCGGCAAGGCCAAGCAGCTGACAAGGAGACAGACCTCCCCGGCGCGACAAGGACGAAGAGCGAAGATGACGATGAAGATATGGAAGATGATGAAGCTGATGAGCAGGAGTTTCAGAAGGCAACGGAGGTCCTTTGCGTTGACGGTGGTGCTTCTCTGCATACCTCGCACCGCCAACTCAAGCAATGGATGCGTGAGGTTAATGCAGCAGAACCATCCATAGAGTCGCGCAAACCTTTGAAGTGGTCTAGCACGCCCATCATCTTTGACATTGAGGATCACCCTGATTGCATCACTGCTGTCGGGTGCTTGCCGATGTTGGTATCACCAACTATCCGCAACCTCAAAGTCACAAAGATGTTGGTTGTGGCGGGGCGGCTGAACTGATCTCCTCTGCGGTGCTTGAAACTTCAAATCCTCGACAGCGAGCTCGAAGAGACTGGCACATTCAAGGAATCAACCCAGGAAGGAGCAAGCGAAAGGGAAGATCACATTGCGGTAACATTTTGCGATGAGCTAAACTTCAGGCGAGAAGGTCACATTCGGCGTTGCCGATTTCCCATTGCCCTACAATGGCATACTTGGCGTCGGCTTGCCAAGTTCATGGCAGCCTCTCATTATGCCTACAATTTACTCAAGATGCCCGGCCCGATAAGCGTCATTTCTGTCCATGGCGACAAGAAGGATGCGCTTATCTGCGCCGACAAGATTCTGGGATGCAGCAGCGCGACGGATAGCAAACCACTTGCGGCTGAAGCTCCGGGGAAAAGAAGACCACCAAGTCCGGCAAGATTTCTGATGCCCACTCCGGCAAGCGCACCTCTTCGGAGTGCTGCGCTACCATCGAGGACGCACCATCGAGCTCCACCGGCAAGTGCAAGAAGATGATGGCAGCTCCGCCGAAGACCAAGAGGGTGCCCGCCAAGGAAGACGGCACTGGTGGTACCTTCACCATCAGTGCCACGCTTGACCCTAAATAGGAAGGTGAGCTCATTGCTTTCCTGCGGGCGAATGTCGATGTGTTTGCATGGCAACCATCTGACATCCCCGGTGTTCCCAGGAAAGTAATTGAGCACCACCTAGCTGTCTGTCCTCACGCGCGGCCCGTCAAGCAAAAAGTTAGGAAACAGGCAGTGGAGCGCCAAGAACTCATAGCGGAAGAAATCAAGAAGTTGGAAGCAGCAGGCCTTGTCAGAGGAGTACTCCATCCGGTAGTTGTACGCAAGGCCAATGGGAAATGGGAAATGGAGACTTTGTATTGACTTCACAGATGTTAATAAAGCTTGTCCCAAAGACCCATTTCCCTTGCCACGTATAGACCAGATTGTTGACTCCACGGTGGATGTGATTTGCTTTCATTTCTTGATGCATATTCAGGTATCATCAGATCTTCATGGCGGAAGAGGATGAAGAAAACGCATTCATTACACCATGTGGCACATCTTTGTTTCATACGGATGCCTTTCGGTTTGAAGAATGCTGGTTCAACTTTTGCAAGAGTAGTCCATGATGCTTTTGAGCCACAAATACACAGAAATGTAGAAGCCTACATGGATGACATAGTGGTCAAGAGCAAGGACAAAGCAACTCTGGTTCAGGATTTGGATGAGACATTTGCAAATCTGCGCAAGATCAACCTCAAGCTCAACCCCGAGAAGTGCGTGTTTGGAGTCCCTTCCGGCAAGCTTCTCGGGTTCTTTGTGTCTCAGCGGGGAATTGAAGCCAATCCCGACAAGATCAAGGCCATTGAGCAGATTGAAGCACCAAAGCACGTCAAGGATGTAAGAAGGCTTGCCGGTTGCATGGCTGCTCTCGGAGAGTTTATCTCTAAGTCTGTTGGCGCTACCGCCATTTTTCAAGATTTTGAAAAGGCAGGTCAATGAAATGGACTCGAAGCGGAGGCTGCGCTGCAGGACTTGAAGAGATACCTGTCCTCCACTCCAATACTTGTCGCACCTAGGCCACAAGAGAAGTTGCTGCTGTATATAGCGGCGACCAATCAAGTGGTTAGTGCTGCGTTAGTAGCGGAAAGGGAGGCGGATGATGAGCCGGCAACCGAGGCAGGTGTATCCAGCGACAAGCAGGAGGCTTCGCCGTCAAGCTCTGGTCCCGACAAGGACAGATCTTTGCAGAATTGCGACAAGATACAGAAAACGATGGTGCAGCGCCCAGTCTACTTTGTCAGTTCCCTTTTACAGGGGGCTAGGTCAAGGTATTCCGGTGTGCAGAAGTTTCTTTTCGGCCTCCTCATGGCCTCGAGAAAGCTGCGCCATTACTTCCAAGCACATGAGATAACAGTTGTCACTCGCTTTCTGCTGAATAGGATATTGCAAAATCCAGAAGCAACAGGCAGAATTTTCGAGTGGGCACTGGAACTGTCAAGCTTTGGTCTCAAGTTTGAAAGCACTTCAACTATCCAAAGCAGATCATTGGCAGAATTCATAGCAGAGTGGACGCCAACGCAAGATGAAGAAATTCGAGACGAGCATCCCGTCAAGGAGGCAAATAAAGAGTGGCTGATGTACTTTGATGGTGCCTTCTCGCTGCAGAGGCGCGGTGCAAGCGTCTTGCTTATCGCACCACGAAGAGCACCTCAAGTACATAGTCGGATGCACTTTCCCAAGGAACAAGCAACAAACAATACTGCAGAGTATGAAGGTTTGCTTGCCGGTCTAAGGATTGCGGTAGACCTTGGGATCAAGAAGCTCATTGTCGGGGACTCACAACTTGTCGTCCGCCAAGTAAATAAAGATTATCGAGTCCGTTGATGGAAGCCTCGTCGATGAAGTGAGGAAGCTAGAGGAGCACTTTGAAGGCCTGCAAATGGAACATGTTCCAAGAGCTCGTAATGATATTGTTGATGGCTCGTCAAAGTGCACGCGACTCAAATTACACAATGGAACCAGGAATTTTGTGCTTAAGCTAACTCAACCAACCGTAACACCATCAACAGGACAGAGCAAGAAGAGAAAATTGGTTTCGCGACTACTTTCCGCAGAGCTCCCCGGAGCCGCCGCCAAGAAGGTCCCTAAAATCAACATAAATATCACCGAGGAGCGATCGCTCCGACAAACCCTGTGGTTTGTTTCGTTGAAGAGACGCTCCCGACAAGCTTTGCTCGGCAAGCTTGCCGGGATCATCAAGCTCGCAGAACCACGAGGTTCTTGCCGTGGAAGCTAACGTTCCCGCAGTGGTAGATGAGCCTTTAGTCCTTGTTGTCGAGCCACGAGGCTCCGGCAGAAGCGCAAACAAATCGTCCATTTCCTTGAGACGGAGAACTTCCGAAGAGCAAGAAGAAGCGGAAAAAGTAGCCCGGCAGTCAAGTATGTACCAGTTTGTTGACAACATCCTGCATGTAAGAAGACTCAACGGTGTGAAATTGAAGTGTATTTGCCGGGAAAATGGACAGAAGCTGTTGGCAGAGATACATGGAGGCATATGTGGTCACCACATTGGCGCAAGAGCACTTGCCGGTAAAGCTTTCCGGCAAGGTTTCTTCTGGCCAGAAGCCCTCCAGGATGCAACTGCACAAGTAACCAAGTGTGAAGCGTGCCAGTTCCATTCCAAACAGATACACCAACCAGCTCAAGCTCTCCAGATGATCCCTTTATCCTGGCCCTTTTCGGTCTGGGGGCTCGACATCCTCGGTCCCTTCCCCCGAGCTGTCGGGGGCTTTGAGTACTTATACGTCGCAATCGACAAGTTCACAAAGTGGCGGAAGTGGAACCGTGAGGAAGGTGACAGCCTGATCAGTGATCAAGTTCTTCAGTCAATTGTTTGCCGCTTTGGGATTCCTAACAGGATCATCACCGACAATGGCACACAATTCACGAAGTCGCACCTTCATGCGATCGCCCAAGATCTTGGCGCCAAGATCTGCTTTGCTTCTGTTGCTCATCCGAGAAGCAACGGTCAAGCAGAGAGAGCAAACGCTGAAGTGCTGCGGGGACTCAAGACCAGAACTTTCGACAGGCTGCGCAAGTGCGGAAGAAACTGGATCGAGGAGCTGCCGGTGGTTCTTTGGTCGATCAGGACGACGCCAAATCGAGCCAGCGGCGGACACCTTCGCTCTAGTCTATGGAGCAGAGGCAGTTCTCCCCACGGAACTCGTATACGGGTCACCTCGAGTGCTCGCTTATGATGAGCTTGAGCAAGAGCAGCTGCGACAAGATGACGCGCTGCTCCTCGAGGAGGATCGTCTTCAGGCTGTTGTACGAGCTGCTCGTTACCAGCAAGCTTTGCGTCGCTACCATAGCCGCAAAGTTAATGCCAGAAGCTTCGAGGAAGGCGACCTTGTTCTTCGGCGCGTTCAGTCCGCCAAGAATTCCAACAAGTTGACGCCGAAGTGGGAAGGCCCTTATCGGGTGAAACGAGTCACTAGGCCCGGCGTTGTCCGCCTTGAGACCGAAGATGGCGTTCCGGTGAGCAATTCCTGGAATATAGAGCATCTTCGCAAGTTTTACCCATAAGGCGCGGTTGCTGGAACCCGTTCCGGCAACCACCCTTTTGTACAAGTCTTGCCGCTGTTGCATGTAATCCTTTGTACAAAGCCGGGCGCAGACCCCGTGCATCAGTAAAGCCTATGTGTTGCGCACAACTTGTCAATACATGCTTTCATAATCTTATATGCATGTGTTCTCTAACATTTTGTGCAGCATCCACACCCGGTAAGCGATAACGAGCCACTAGGCTCCATAACTTTATTTTCTCTTCTTTCTTCTCAAACAAGAAGAAGGTTCATCCACCCACAAGTTAACCGGGGGGGAAGGAGAAGATAATGGTGTGGGCCACCAAGCGCCGCCGAGGAACTGTCGCCTTTGGGAAATGGACAACAGAGAAGCTAAGTTTCAAGTTTAAACAATCAGTTTTAAATTTTAAGTTATCTTCCTCGAACGATAGTACTTTGTATGGAAAACACTGTGCGGAGGAACCGACTCGCGACTAGCTTGCGCCCTTACTTTGTTTGAGTCCACTCAACAACTTAAGTGTGCTGCAACTAGTTGCGACGAGGTTGCTTGTCGAGGCGGCATCGCCAACAGGTGCTGAAGTTCCGACTCGGCCATGGCAAAGGTGTTTGCACCGAGAAGTCCCCTAAAAGCGAGGGCATAAACATACAAGGAAGAAATCGAGTAAAGGAAATAACATTGCATTCGATTGCCTAAGATAGTGTACATTACATAATAACTTGTCGCGGATCTAATAGATTTTTCGCCTAAACATGATCTCTGACGACAAGAGAAAGATAAGCTTGGCGGCCTAGTCCCTTGTCGCCATCGAGCCTCTTGACTCCACTCACCCCTGTCCACAATGGGTGCGACAAGGGCCTTGAGCGCTTCAACGTCGCAGATGGAGGCGGGGACTTGAGGACTTTGGTGAAATCGGCGCACTGGGTTGCGGAAGGCCACTTTCATCGGCTTCCAGAGAGCCCCATGAAACTTGGCGCGACTCCTCCGCCCGATTGCTTTGGGATCTCCTCCCGAGTCAGCTGGAGACCCGTCAAGACGCCCTTGAAGAACAGGCTGAGCTTGACGCTGGGTTGGAGGTTCTCGTCGGTGGAGTACCCAAGATCCACCATCCCAGCTCCATCACTCGTTATGGATGGCGGCGGCGGTGTCCACAAGACCTTCATCCGATGCATTATGCTATCTCCGAGATTATTCGGGCGGTCACAGACATTCGACAGCCAGTTCCTCGTTGGCCTTGATCTTCTCCAGCAGAGCCCGCTTCCCGCTCCTTGGCGCCTTCAACGTCTCTGTCAAGGTGGTCGGTTTCAGCTCAGATCCGCCTTGGAGTCCTTGGCGGCGTCGATCTCCTTGATCTTCTCGGCGAGACGACCTGCAACTCACCGAGAGTGTAGGCGTCCTTCTCGGCGCTCATGCTTTAGCGGTGACCTCCTCGGCGCTCTTCCGGAGGGTGGACTCCAGCTGAGCCACCTCGTCTCCAATTCCTTCTTGGCGGCCTCGGCCGCCGCAGCAAGATCCTTTGCCTCCGAAGTGGCCCGCTAATCGATTGCTCGCGACGGCGAGATCTTCCTCATAGCTGCCGAGGTTGATCTTCCACCGCGCCAGCTCACCTTCTTGCGGAGAGCTTTCGCCGGCAAGCCTCTGCTGCTCCTCGACCTTGGCCTTCTCCAAGATGAAGGCCGTGCGCGCCTCGACAAGCTGCTCCGCGCCTCTGCTATATCCCGGAGAGTTTCTTTGTTGGCGCGCCGGAGCTCTTCCGCACGTTTCTCCAAGTCAGCTCCCGCCCTCGCGACAAGCGCCTCCCTGGACTCCAGCTTGGCTTGTCGGGCGTGGTAGAGCGACAACAACCTCCTTAGCAGCTGCTCCTCCTCAGGCTCACCGCTGCTGCTGCTCGGAGCATCGACCAGCGACAGCCCGGCGGAGGCAAGCAGTTCTGCGTCGAAGGTCTCCCCTTCGGCCGGTGCCCTGGAGCTTGATGCCCATGGGAGCTTGATAAAGACACCCTCGCCGGCCTTCAGATTGGCGCCGGGCTGGGGCTCTTCGGAGTCTGGTGCGGCATCGGTGGCGGGAGGATCGGCGGTCGGTGCAGCTCCTGGCGCTCCTGCGGCCTCAGGGTGCCAAGGCGATCGCGAATTCCTCCCGACCTCTGCGCCAAAGAGCCTTGGCGGCCTCCTCGCCGGGCGGGCCCATCGGCGCCCGGCCTCCTCCTCCATGTTGGCGGCGTCGACATTGTTGCCGCGAGCGTCCTCCTCGCCGGCAGCCTCAGTCTCCATCTGTTCTCCGGCAGATGGATCTGACGATCAGAGAGAGAAAGAACAAGTCAAGCAAATGTTCGAAAAAGAAGAACAAAAGAAAAGAACCCAAGGGAAATTCTCAAGCAAGAAGATTACCTGCAGTAGGGTCTGTTGCCGCGGTCTCCACCACCGGAGGGTTGTCGGCGCTGCTCCTTGCCGGAGAAGATCCCTTGTCTGAGAGGCCTCCTTGCCGGAGAGCGCCCTTGGCGGAGATTTCTCCCTTGGTGGCGAAGTTGAAGCAAGCAGAACTGGGAGTGACCTCCGGTGCTTCCCGATGAGGCTGCTCTGCTCCTACATAATTCAACAAACCAGATATCGGTGACGTGAGAAGCACCCAAGCACACCTAACCATGAGAAGTAAACCAAACACTTACGCTGGGGCTGTCTTTGGGGCTGCTCATGAAGGGTTGCAGGTCCGCAAGGAGTCCCAGACGTGCCCCTGCCGCCACAGGGAATCATCCGAGACGACAACCACCGGGTCTTGGCCCTCTTCGACGCCCTCTGAGCTAGCATCCTGAAGAAGGAGAAGGTTCAGAGTGAAGCCAGTCAGATATAAAATAAAGCAATAAATTGGAGGATTACAAGTAGCATCGACAAGATCTTACTCTTCCTCTTCTTCCTCGGAGCTGAGGGCGGAGAGATCAAATTCTGCTCCGGCGCGACGAATTGGAGGAGAAGATTCCCTCGGACGCTTGGCGGATGCGGGGGCCGCGGCTCCAGAAGACCCCGCTCCCGTCGCCATGGCGGCATGGGGCACTCCCGCGGCAACGGTGCTTGCCGCGGTAGAGCGCGTCGGGCGGCGAGGCGGCTGTTGGGCCGTCTGCCGCCACCCCGCCACTTCTCCGGTCTTGCGGAGGCGTCTCCTTGGCGGGGCCGTGGGCTCCTCCTGCGGCAAGCTGATTGACGGCGGAGGGGAAGCGCCCCCGGCCGACTCTTCCGGATTGACATCGGGCTCGGCCTGTTCCTCCTCACCGGCGAGCTCTTCTCGGTCGGCAAGACTTGCCGCCTCGGCTGTTTCCGCCTCCTCGACGGTAAACCCAAACAAGCCGGCGGCGGCAGCTTCGCCGCCTCCTCCAACCTTGTGGCGATGCACGCCATCTCCGATCGGTGGTGTCGCGGGTGAGCCGTCTCGCTTTCGTCGGCGCGGATCGGCACTTCCGCCAAGTTGTCGAAGAACTGCCGCACGACGCCATCGGCGGGCTCTGCCTTGTTGGAACGATTCCATGGGAATCGCTGGCAACGGCATCATCGCGCTGGATGCTGTCAAGCGGCGAGTTGTTGCACAAGGCACGACTCTCTCGCAACATGCACCACTCGGGGTGATCCGATCGAGCTTGAACAGCTCCCGCAGCATGCCGTCCAGCTCCAAGACAGTAAAATTTCAGTTCAGACCCGGGCGCAGCCTCATAATGTCCGCCGCATTTTGGAATTCCCAAGCAGGCCTCCTCCTTTCCTGCAAGGGCGCAATGCGGCGGCGAAGGAAGTCCGCGCCAACAGCTCCTACGGTAAGCCCTGCTTGCCGGAGACGCAAAATCCTAGTCACGGCAATCTTCAACTTGTCGTCCTCCGGCGCCAAGTTGCTCCAATCATTGCCGCGCACTATGGGAGTTTGGCGTAGGGCGGTGAAAGGTTGTGGCTCCTCCTGTAAGATCCAACACCAGTCAGCTCTCCACTCCTCCCACTTGCTACGCAGCTCTCCGTCAAGATATGCTTCTTTCTTGCCGATCCTGGAGACCCACGCAATCCCTCCGACAAGCGGCTCTCCTATCTCTACGCGGGGCATGAAGTAATGGCGGAAGAGTGCTACATTTGGGTGGACCCCGACAAAGTTCTCGCAGAGGTGTGCAAAAACGGCCAAGGTGAGGACGGCGTTGGGGTGAAATCAAGGAGGCGGAGGCCATATGTGTTCATGACATCGCAAAAGAATTAGAAAAGGCGGCAGAGCCCGCATGGAAGAAAAGCGCCAAGAAAGGGTACCAGATGGAAACTTTCTCGGATGTGGCGGCGGAGATGACTCTTGTCTTGCAGCGCGCCCGGGTCTCCGTCGACCGAAAAGATAGTACAGCTCCGCAGCTCCTTCCCGCAAGCAGGGGATCAAGAGGCCGCTCCTTCCGCAGAAGGCCATGAGCCAGCTGCGCCCACCGATTTCACGCCTTTTCCTTGTCGGCCTCCGGAGCCATGGGGAGAGGTGGTGGAGGAGGTCGACGGCGTTAGTGGCACCGGTGGCAATGGAGGGCGGGCGTCGCTCTCTTTGGGCTCGAGAAGAAAGGGGAAGCGACGGGGTTTCGATGTGACAGCAATGGCAAGTGGGCGCCCTGCCCTGCACCCCTTCTTATAAAGAGGGAGAGGGGCGGCGCCCGATTTTTCCATTAAAGAAAGCCCCACGATCTCCCACACCACGCCACGTCCGTGCGTGACGCTCGTGGGAGGTGTGGTGGGTCCAGGCGAGTAATGGCGTAATCCAGATCAAGGCTACCGTGCACTTATTTTGGGCCCGCCCAACAGAGCTTGGCGCTGCAGGTGGCCCAGGCCGGGGCTCTGTCGGTGTACTAGAGTAGGGGTACCCCTAGCACCCGAACTCGTGCACGGCAGTTGCAGCACTCCAGGCGAGGCTGGCCTGGTGACCATCAAGATCTTCCGCGGCTCCTTTGGAGCCATTCGAGAACAAAGTAATCAAGGCCCCGGCAAGAGGAGCTTGCCGGGAAGACCACTCAAGGCACGAAGGAAATAAGGCCCCGGCAAGAGGAGCTTGCCAGGAAGGCTTGGTGAGCGCCGAGTTCCCAAGCGCGACAAGGGTTCTGCCGCGGCAAGGCGCTTGCCGTGGCAGCAACCTCTCTTCATCTCCGCTCCAGCTCATCCGCCAACGTGTCGCCGCGGGCTTTCCCAGAACGCGCGTGTCGATGGGCTGTGCAGCCAGCCGGGAGCAGCGATAAGCGGCGCCGACAAGCTACCATCGTGGCAAACGGAGGCGACTTGACGGTCCCTCATTAATCGTTCAGCGATCGAGACGGGCATTTATGACTCTTGTCCCTTGCCGTCGAGTTAGGTATAGATCATCAGACACCGTATAAAGCGTGTACCAACCTCTGTTTTACTATCTTACCCTTGTCTACTTGCCACTGTGGTGACCCCTTATGCCTATAAAAGGAGGCCCAAGTGCAACGTAGAAAGGGTTCGGTTCGGCTCCGGCTTAGTTCATTCGACTCATATGAGACCACACTCAGGCTAGGTTTTGTAGCCCCATTGCTCCCTAGCAAGAACACAATATAATCCACAAAGCAGCAGTAGGAGTATTATCTCTCCGGAGAGCTCCGAAGCTGGGTAAATCTGCTCGTGTGCATCGCTTCGATCCGCTCTTTGTGCATCCTCCGCTCCCCCTCCGAACCACAAGGGACCAGGTCCCATAGGTGATCGCGGGACACGATCAGCTTCCCCGACAGCAGCACAGCCCGCCACGGGAGGCGGGAGCAGGCGGTTCTGACAGCGCTGGTTTGGGCGGCTGGGGCAGGAAGATCAGAGACTGAAGAAGCATGATTGCCGTTAGATTGACATCTAACGGTCTGACGCTGGTAGAGTCGATTGTTGACTAAGTTTCTTTTTTGATAAACCTTGTGTACGCATGAACTTAGTAGGCTCACAAGTCAGCCTCCAAATCTGTGGCAGACAAAATAGAGCCCATTTTCTATTTTTTTTAATAATTTGCAGCCCATTTGCTAATTCTTAAGTAATTTATTACAGCCCATTTTCTGCCCAGGACCACGGTCAAAAAGTTCAACCTTATTTTGCATATTTAGGTGGAGTCAGAACTTTTGTAATCCCGAAATGATAAACATTTTTTAAGAACTTATTGATTTGCCAAAAAAATCGTTTTGTTTTTGTAAGCAAATAAGACGTGGGACAATTGAGTTGGTTTAAGGGAAAACCAGTGGTAAAAAATCAGCGCTGGGAGGGAAAACAACAACAAAAATAAGGATGTAAATATGAAAAGGGAATTTTATGTATTTTCAATATAATGATACGTGTATATGACTAAGTAAATCTATAGGTAGAGATTAGAAAACGGATGTAGAACATGCGTTTCAAGAGGAAAATAGAACTGGGCTATGTGTTTGATTCAGTAAAAAAACTGTGTGTGGATGTTGTAAGACAAAATATAACTAAAGCTGGCAGGCCAGAGCCAGTAGATACCTACTGGATCTTTGTGCCCCGTTGTCGTCATGGGCTGGGCCTGTTAAAAACAAAACCAAGCCTGGGCAGTCTACAACCCAGTTGAAACTTGCTCGACCTGAAAAAACAATATACGTGCTCAATAAACGAGAGAATTCTGCAAGTACAGACTGATAATTGGGATGTAGCAGGGATATTATTTTTTCATCATGATAATAAGAGCATGCACTTGTTTCAAAAAAATTGGAAAACTGGGAATTCAAACGGCAGGTGCTTATGCTACCCATCAAATAAAAACCAGGTGCCTGAAAATTCGTTTCGAAACAAATGATTCAGCTTTATATCCACGTTGACCCTCGGCATGATGGTTGGAAGAAAATGCCAAGTTCATACCAAAAGATCGTTAACAACAGTACCAACTTGCGGACGACAAGGTAGTACAAGTACCAATACCAAAATAACTTATAATCTTTTTACTCCTGGCCCTAGTGTTCATCTAGTAGAAAATCTTGCAGAGGACCAGCTCCCGCTCCTTCTCTTGCTCCAGGTCCCCGAGGTGGTACTGGTGCATCACCCAGTTGGTCCTCTGCTGGTCGAAGTTGTTGTTGGTGTGCAGCACCAGAACCTTTTTACTGCATGTCTGCCGGCCGTTGACCATCACCGGCAAGGTATTGCCGGTGTTGTGCCACATCGCGTGCATGCCGCACTCCGACTGTATCTTGCGACGTGTCCACGCACTCCTTTTGAATGCCCTAGAATTGCGCTGGAAGAAATGCTTTCTTAGGCCGCTCAGTGTGATACCTGCAGTATTGTCGAATACAAGTTTTAGTGTACGTAGTTGGCATTTTCATAACATGTTTGGCATGTTGCGGTCACTTGTTTCACTTTTATTAACTTTCAAATTGTAATTGCTTCACCAGGTCTGCGTTTTAAAAGAAAAAAATAGAGCTATAAACAAAGGAATATGTTTGTGCAAGTAGACGGCCGATCGGTGTCTTACCTGGAAGTTTCTCAGATGGGTGTAGCATATGCCGTGCTCGCTGTCGATGGTTGGTATGAACAAATCGATGAGAGGGTGAGATCTCGCGCTTTCAGCACTCACTTTGGCCTCAAGGTGCTCGATCAGCTCCTGATCCATGGGATCGAACTTGACGCCAGCCGGCAACACCGACCAATCCTTCTTTGACTTGCATGGGTTAATTCCAGTTATATGGTACTCAATGTATGATCAATCGACTGTTTGAAGTGAATGATGAAAGATTTCGACAGATAAGTGGTACTCCAATTCTGAAGTCCAGAATACCCGAACACGCCGCCGGGATTCTTGTGTCACCTCACGCGCAGCGTGTTGTCACGTCAATTCAATGTGTGGATGATACGTCTCCAACGTATCTATAATTTTTTATTGTTCCATGCTATATTATATTCTGTTTTGGATGTTTAATGGGCTTTATTATACACTTTTATATTATTTTGGGACTAACCTATTAACCGGAGGCCCAGCCCAAATTGCTGTTTTTTTGCCTATTTCAGTGTTTTGAAGGAAAATAATATCAAATGGAGTCCAAACAAAATGAAACCTTCGGGAACGTGATTTTCGGAACAAACATGATCCAGAGGACTTGGAGTCTACGTAAAGCAATCAACGAGGAAGGCACGAGGCAGAGGGGCGCGCCTACCCCCTGGGCGGGCCCTCCACCCTCGTGGGCCCCTTGTTGCTCCACCGACGTACTTCTTCCTCCTATATATACCCATATACCCTGGAAACATCATATACAGAGCCAAAACCCTATTTCCACCGCCGCAACCTTCATGCCCGTGAGATCCCATCTTGGGGCCTTTTCGGCCTCTCCACGGAGGGGGCATTGATCATGGAGGGCTTCTACATCAACACCATAGCCTCTCCGATGATGTGTGAGCAGTTTACCTCAGACCTTCGGGTCCATAGTTATTAGCTATATGGCTTCTTCTCTCTCTTTGCATCTCAATACAAAGTTCTCCTCGATCTTCTTGGACATCTATTGGATGTAATCTTCTTTTTGCGGTCTGTTTGTCGAGATCTGATGAATTGTGGGTTTATGATCAAGATTATCTATGAACAATATTTGAATATCCTCTGAATTCTTTTATTTATGATTGGTTATCTTCGCAAGTCTCTTCGAATTATCAGTTTGGTTTGGTCTACTAGATTGATCTTTCTTGCAATGGGAGAAGTGCTTAGCTTTGGGTTCAATCTTGCGGTGCTCGATCCCAGTGACAGAAAGGGAAATGACACGTATTGTATTGTTGCCATCGAGGATAAAAAGATGGGTTTTATATCATATAGCATGAGTTTATCCCTCCACATCATGGCATCTTACTTAAAACATAACTCTGTTCTTATGAACTTAATACTCTAGATGCATGCTGGATAGCGGTCGATTTGTGGAGTAATAGTAGTAGATGCAGAATCGTTTCGGTCTACTTGTCACATACGTGATGCCTATATACATGATCATACCTAGATATTCTCATAACTATGCTCAATTCTATCAATTGCTCGACAGTAATTCGTTTACCCATTGTAATACTTATGCTCTTGAGAGAAGCCATTAGTGAAACCTATGGCCCCGGGGTCTATTTTCCATCATATTAATCCTCCAACATTTAGCTAGTTTTATTTCCATTTATTTTACTTTGCATCCTTATTTAATCTTTATCATAAAAATACAAAAAATATTATCTTATCATATCTATCAGATCACACTCTCGTAAGTGACCGTGAAGGGATTGACAACCCCTTTATCGCGTTGGTTGCGAGGTTCTTATTTGTTTGTGTTGGTGCATGGGACTCGCACATGGTCTCCTACTGGATTGATACCTTGGTTCTCAAAAACTGAGGGAAATACTTACACTACTTTACTGCATCACCCTTTCTTCTTCAAGGGAAAACCTACGTAGTGCTCAAGAGGTAGCAAGAAGGATTTCTGGTGCCGTTGCCGGGGAGTCTACGCACAAGTCAAGACATACCAAGTACCCATCACAAACTCTTATCCATCACACTACATTATTTGCCATTTGCCTCTCGTTTTCCTCTCCCCCACTTCACCATTGCCGTTTTATTCGCCCTCTCTTTTCCGCTCACCTTTCTTTCGCCATGTCAGAATCAAAAAAGGTTGGGGGTTCTCTCCCGAGTTTTAGTACTTTGGACAATCCTTCTATTCTCTCTAAACTCATAAATAATGATGCTATGGAAAGACCTACCGGAGTTATCAATAAGAATCTTAATAATTTTGATGAAGATGATTCCGGAATTTTTCGTTATTTACTCGATGAATCTTTGAAAGATGCTTGGGATAGACTATTAAGGTTCCAGGCCAGCTATGTGCCCCAATACCAAATTGAAATTTACTTAAAGAGATTTTATGTTGCCCTAACTTCTTCGTTTAAGCATGTCTTAGATTCTATATTTGAAGAAGGTTTTCTTGAAGGGGATGCTGTAGATACTTATGAAAAGATGAAAACCATATTTGGGCACCCCATGAATGAGAGGGTTGAATCTACATCTCTTTTGCTCTCCTAGCAAAACGAATATATCAAAGAGATGAAAGCTAGCTTAGATGCAAATTTCCGTAAAATGCTTAATCTTTCTTCTACCATTAACAGCCATGTGCTTAAAAATAGAAAGATTAATGCCATAGATAATAAGTTTGCTCTTTTCTTCCCTAAAACCAAAGATGGCAATACCTAGATCTATCCTTGCTTTTATGCCTAGCTAAGGGCGTTAAACGATAGCGCTTGTTGGGAGGCAACCCAATTTTTTATATTTTTTTTTGCTTTTTTCTTCTGTTTAGGAATAAATATTTGATCTAGCCTCTGGTTAGATTTGTTTTTATGTTTGTGCCAAGTTAAACCTATAGGCTCTTCTTGGATGATAGTTATTTGATCTTGCTGAAAATTCCAGAAACTTTCTGTTCACGAAAACAATTGTTCAAAATCACCAGAACGTGATAAAATACTGATTCCAATTGCGGTAGATCAATAAACAAATTTCCTAGGTCGTCCTATTTTCGTAGAATTGTTTGAGTTCCATAAGTTTGCGTTAGTTACAGATTCCTACAGACTGTTCTGTTTTTGACAGATTCTGTTTTTCGTGTGTTGTTTGCTTATTTTTATGAATCTATGGATAGTAAAAGAGTTTATAAACCATAGAGAAGTTGGAATACAGTAGGTTTAACACCAATATAAATAAAGAATGAGTTCAATACAGTAACTTGAAGTGGTGTTTTCTTTTCTTTGTTAACGGAGCTCACGAGATTTTTTGTTGAGTTTTGTGTTGTGAAGTTTTCAAGTTTTGGGTGAAGATTTGATGGATTATGGAACAAGGAGTGGCAAGAGCCTAAGCTTGGGGATGCCCATGGCATCCCAAGGTAATCTAAGGACGCCAAAAATCCAAAGCTTGGGGATGCCCCGGAAGGCATCCCCTCTTTCGTCTTCATCTATCGGTAACTTTACTTGGAGCTATATTTTTATTCACTACATGATATGTGCTTTCCTTGGAGCGTCTTGTATGGTTTGAGTCTTTGCTTTTTAGTTTACCACAATCATCCTTGCTGTGCACACCTTTTGAGAGAGACACACATGATTCGAAATTTATTAGAATACTCTATGTGCTTCACTTATATCTTTTGAGCTATATAGTTTTTGCTCTAGTGCTTCACTTATATCTTTTAGAGCACGGTGGTGGATTTGTTTTATAGAAAATTTTGTTCTCTCATGCTTCACTTATATTATTTTTAGAGTCCTACAAAACAGCATGGTAATTTGCTTTAATCATAAAAATTGGTCCTAATATGATAGGCATCCAAGATTAGTAAAAAAAAATCTTATGAGTGTGTTGAATACTATGAGAAGTTTGATGCTTGATAATTGTTTTGAGATATGAAGATAGTGATATTAGAGTCATGCTAGTTGAGTGGTTATGAATTTGAGAAATACTTGTGTTAAAGTTTGTGATTCCCATACCATGCACGTACGGTGAACCATTATGTGATGAAGTCGGAGCATGATTTATTGATTGTCTTCCTTATGAGTGGCGGCCGGGGACGAGCGATGGTCTTTTCCTACCAATCTATCCCCCTAGGAGCATGCGCGTAATACTTTTCTTTGATAACTTGTAGATTTTTGCAACAAGTATATGAGTTCTTTATGAATAATGTTGAGTCCATGGATTATATGCACTCTGATCCTTCCACCATTGCTAGCCTCTCTAATACCGCACACTTTTCGCCGGTATAATACACACACCATATACCTTCCTCAAAACAGCCACCATACCTACCTACCATGGCATTTCCATAGCCATTCTGAGATATATTGCCATGCAACTTACCACCATTTCGTTTACAATGACACGCTTCATCATTGTCATAATTGCTTTGCGTGATCATGTAGTTGACATTGTATTTGTGGCAAAGCCACCTTTCATGATTTCGTTCATACATGTCACTCTTGATTCATTGCATATCCCGGCACACCGCCGAAGGCATTCACATAGAGTCATATTTCGTTCTAAGTATTGAGTTGTAATTCTTGAGTTGTAAGTAAATAAAAGTGTGATGATCATCATTATTAGATCATTGTCCCAAGTGAGGAAAGGATGATGGAGACTATGATTCCCCCACAAGTCGGGATGAGACTCCGGACGAAAAGGAAAAAAAGGAAAAAAAAGGCCATATAAAAAAAGATAAGGCCCAAAAAAATGAGAGAAAAAGAGAGAAGGGACAATGCTACTATCCTTTTTCCACACTTGTGCTTCAAAGTAGCACCATGATCTTCATGATAGAGAGTCTCCTATGATATCACTTTCATATACTAGTGGGAATTTTTCATTATAGAACTTGGCTTGTATATTCCAATGATGGGCTTCCTCAAAATGCCCTAGGTCTTCATGAGCAAGCGAGTTGGATGCACACCCACTTAGTTTCTTTTGTTGGGCTTTCATATACTTATAGCTCTAGTGCATCCGTTGCATGGCATTCCCTACTCACTCACAATGATATCTATTAATGGGCATCTCCATAGCCTGTTGATACGCCTAGTTGATGTGAGACTATCTTCTCCTTTTTTGTCTTCTCCACAACCAGCATTCTATTCCACATATAGTGCTATGTCCATGGCTCACACTCATGTATTGCATGAAGATTGAAAAAGTTTGAGAACACCAAAAGTATGAAACAATTGCTTGGCTTGTCATCGGGGTTGTGCATGATTTAAATATTTTGTGTGGTGAAGATAGAGCATAGCCAGACTATATGATTTTGTAGGGATAACTTTCTTTGGCCATGTTATTTTGAGAAAACATAATTGCTTAGTGAGTATAAGTATTATTATTTTTATGTCAATATTAAACTTTTATCTTGAATCTTTCGGATCTGAATATTCATACCACAAATAAGAGAATTACATTGAAAATTATGCTAAGTAGCATTCCACATCAAAAATTATGTTTTTATCATTTACCTACTCAAGGACGAGAAGGAATTAAGCTTGGGGATGCTAGATACGTCTCCAACGTATCTATAATTTTTTATTGTTCCATGCTATATTATATTCTGTTTTGGATGTTTAATGGGCTTTATTATACACTTTTATATTATTTTTGGGACTAACCTATTAATCAGAGGCCCAGCCCAAATTGTTGTTTTTGCCTATTTCAGTGTTTCGAAGGAAAATAATATCAAACGGAGTCCAAATGGAATGAAACCTTCGGGAACGTGATTTTCGGAACAAACGTGATCCAGAGCACTTGGAGTCTATGTAAAGCAATCAATGAGGAATGCACGAGGCAGAGGGGCGTGCCCTCCACCCTCGAGGGCCCCTAGTTGCTCCACCGACGTACTTCTTCCTCCTATATATACCCATATACCGTGGAAACATCATATACGGAGCCAAAACCCTATTTCCACTGCCGCAACCTTCTGTACCCGTGAGATCCCATCTTGGGGCCTTTTCCGGCGCTCCGCCGGAGGGGACATTGATCATGGAGGGCTTCTACATCAACACCATAGCCTCTCCGATGATGTGTGAGTAGTTTACCTCAGACCTTCAGGTCCATAGTTATTAGCTAGATGGCTTCTTCTCTCTCTTTGGATCTCAATACAAAGTTCTCCTCGATCTTCTTGGAGATCTATTCGACGTAATCTTCTTTTTGCGGTGTGTTTGTCGAGATCCGATGAATTGTGGGTTTATGATCAAGATTATCTATGAACAATATTTGAATCTCCTCTGAATTCTTTTATGTATGATTGGTTATCTTTGCAAGTCTCTTCGAATTATCAGTTTTGTTTGGCCTACTAGATTGATCTTTCTTGCAATGGGAGAAGTGCTTAGCTTTGGGTTCAATCTTGCGGTGCTCGATCGCAGTGATAGAAAGGGAAACGACACATATTGTATTGTTGCCATCGAGGATAAAAATATGGGGTTTATATCATATTGCATGAGTTTATCCCTCTACATCATGTCATCTTACTTAAAGCATTACTCTGTTCTTATGAACTTAATACTCTAGATGCATGCTGGATAGCGGTCGATGTGTGGAGTAATAGTAGTAGATGCAGAATCGTTTCGGTCTACTTGTCACGGACGTGATGCCTATATACATGATCATACCTAGATATTCTCATAACTATGCTCAATTCCATCAATTGCTTGACAGTAATTCGTTTACCCATCGTGATACTTATGCTCTTGAGAGAAGCCACTAGTGAAACCTATGGCCCTGGTGTCTATTTTCCAAGATATTAATCCTCCAACACTTAGCTATTTTTATTGCCGTTTATTTCACTTTGCATCTTTATTTACTCTTTATGATGAAAATACCAAACTCACTCTCGTAAGTGACCGTGAATGGATTGACAACCCCTTTATCGCGTTGGTTGCGAGGTTCTTATTTGTTTGTGTAGGTGCGTGTGACTCGTGCGTGGTCTCCTACTGTATTGATACCTTGGTTCTAAAAAACTGAGGGAAATACTTATGCTACTTTACTGCATCACCCTTTCCTCTTCAAGGGAGAACCAATGTAGTGCTCAAGAGGTAGCAGTGGACATGATGAATAATTTGACCGACGTATACTAGTACTTCTACTGTACTACTTACTAGTCGTATTTAGTGTTATATTTTAACCATAGGTTTAACTAACAAGTACGCACAACATCTCCATCATCATTATCAGTACATCTTGCGCAGGTGAGTTAGGATGCACTTGATACTAGAAAGGTATTTATCCTTCAAACCGGAGGAGTGCTTCAAACTAACAACAGTACATAATATCCAACAAAAGAGGGTCGTGCTACAGCAGCAGAATACATGGCTTAGTCTACATATCAGTACGAATCAAGTTGTGCATATTTGCTGTTGGCATGAACCACATCGCTGCATGTCGGGTTTGCAAAAGCCATCCATCGCATGGAGGCTTGATGCCTTTCACACACTGAAGATTATCTAGCAACAAGCCGTGTCGACGGATCTCTGGATATGGTGATTCATGAAACCCATGGTATGATGTGTAAACACAGCTCCCCCTGGCGAATGGAAGTTGCATAGCACGGTAATCATCGCCGGTGATATGATCGATGATTGGTTGGATGATCGGATAATTGAGCTCGAGTAACATGGAGTGGTTGCAGAGGCTGTAAACCCGCCTCCAGTTGAATACGCCTGGCCCAACGGAGCTGTGATCTTTCTCGAACACGAAGAAGCCATAGCCATCAATGTCATGAATGCCCCAGGTATTGTACTGCATGTGGTTTGATGAAATGGTTTGGTCAATTTGGTACGTGCAAATGAGCATCAAATGACCACCGTCAGCTGAACGAGCGATAAACCACCACCCATCAGCTGGTATGATTCCAGGTCCTGCATCATGAAAGCCAGCGCATTTGCGTCTGCTGCAACAATTCAAATTGGAGACCAAAATGACAATAATAAACAATCATCTTCAGAGTATGTGTGGAATTAAGATTATTATAACAGTGACACATATTATAGACAGAGAATTGCAATGCCGTGGTCATAATCATACCCCAAGTTAAAAAAAGGCAATGGCTTTCATATTCTAGCAATATATCATGGTTCAAACATCATGTAACAATTAGAGGAAAACAGATATGACAGGGCCTACTCATATTCTACCATAGCACTTACTACAGTTATCATATCAACTCTAAGCAATAACATGCGTTGTTATAAAAATCCTGGAAATGAGAGTAACGTATAGCAATCATGAGGTTATACTCATCATATCTATTCTAACAATCATTAGATACCAATTGTTCTCATATCAACTCTAACAATAACATGTGTGGTCACAAAAATCTAGGAAATGAGAGGAACCTATAGCAATTATGTGGTTATAGACATACTATATATTCTAAATTTGTAGCAATGAACAAGCAGTCGTATTTTTAAGGTAAAGATGAGATGAGATAGAACAATTACGCGATGATAGATTCCGCCAGTATATGCAGCCTATCTGTGCATCGACCGCATAAACGATTCCATCATGCACTATACACTACTGGAACGAGCTTCTTTGCCGTCCGCCATGGCAGACGGCAAAGGCATAGATCACGGATGACAAACATCTTTGCCGTCCGCCAACAGACGACAAACTGTCCGTCTGAATACATGCCAGCAAAGGCCTTCTTTGTCGTCCGCTTCTTAGAAACGGACGACAAAGGATTGTGTCGTCAGCCATCCGAGGCCAGCAGACGACAAAGATAACGGACAACAGTGGGGTGGGGTGAGAGCCGTTAGGGGGTTAACGTCGCTCTTTGCCGCCCGCCAGCGGACGGCAAAGATTCAAAGATGTTCGGCGCCACTGACAGACGACAAAGAGCTCAGCTAGGCAGCACTGGGAAGCTGCCACGTGGCCAGCTATGCCGTCTGCCAGCGGACAGCAAAGTGATCTGAATCTTGGCCATCTGCTGGCAGACGGCGAAGTGACCAAATAGGCAGCCAGTGTTCCCAGTTTCTACAGGTAGCTGCCACGTGTCCTCTTTCCCGTCCGCTAGCAGACGACAAAGCTCTTTGCCGTTTGCTAGTAGACGGCAAAGAGGCTATATATCCCCTGTTTTTATTTGAATCCATTTAATTTCACAGGAATTCAGACACAGATATACATATATTTTTTTCTCACATGCACATCAGAAATATGATGTTTCCAACACATAGCTCCATCCATGACAACATACATATATACATAAGAAACAGAGTTCCCATCCATACATATTACAGTAACATCACAATGTTCATCCAACACATTGTTCCATGCATCCATATAACAAGTTCCACATTTTTCATCGATACAAACGAAAAAAAAGAACAGGGAAACAAGCACTTCATCCATGCAAGCTTCCATATAGTGAATTAAATCTACAAAATGGGAAACAAGAAAGTTAGAAGAAGAAGACTAGAATCAGAAGAAGAAGAAGAAGAAGAAGAAGAAGAAGAAGAAGAAGAAGAAGAAGAAGAAGAAGAAGAAGAAGAAGAAGAAGAAGAAAATGAAGAAGAAGAAGAAGAAGTAAGCATACTTAGGTAAAATGGAGCTAACCTAGCTAATTATGCCATTTTTGAGTGAACTAAGCATATTATGCCATTTTTGATATAACTTAGAGCTAACTTCATTTTAGGGAAGAAGAAGAAGAAGAAGAAAACTAGAAGAAGACTAGAAGAAGAAGAAGATCTTCTTTTCTTCCTCTTCCTGAATTCTTCTTCTTCTTCTTCTTCTTCTTCTTCTTCTTCTTCTTCTTCTTCTTCTTCCTATTCCTTCTTTCCTTCCTATTCCTTGATTATCTTCATCTTATTATGTCATTTGTGGACTATATAGGCTCAATTATGTCAAAAATGGACTAAACAAGCTAAATAAGAAGAAAAATACCGTTATCACGGAGGTGTAGGAATGGTCGGGGCTACGCCAGTGGCAGACGGAGGTGAAGGACCAGTCGGGGTTCCAGCATTGGCAGAAGGAGTGGTCGATGCTTGTCGGGGGCCATGCTGCACCAAAGATCATTTCCAATAATGTCTCGTTAGCAAGTTCACAAATTGAAATGTGAATAGTAGTAACTAACGACCATTCAAATCAAACTCACCGTGGTCGCCGGAGCAATCTGGGGCATCGGCGGAGGGGCCTGACCATTTTTCTCGCACATGGTCTACACATTTGGTTCTCATGAGTCAGTCATATTAGATAGTAATGCTAACATTACGTGCATGATTGGGCTTATATGCACAAGAAATGTACCACGATGAGCTCGTATAGGGCCCGGTTAGCGCTGTCGTTCCGGTTCCTCTCCTCCTCCAATAGCTTAGTCGTCCTCTCCTCCATCCCCCTCTCCCTCCCCGCTGCCTCCCTTTTTGCCTCCTCCAAAAGCTCTTGGGTCTTCAATCTCTCTTTCTCAACCACTGCCTGCAACACACCACTCCTGGTTAGCATTGTAATCATCGACGGACGCACACACAATGTAATGGAGGAAAGCTGAGAGAGTGCGTATAACTAACCGCCATGGAGAGCTCCGCGGGCCGTGCATGAGGCGTTATCTCAGGATCAGAGCTACTCAGGCGCTTCTTGATCTGCGGGAGAGTCCTAGGACAACGTATCAGTCCATCACCAGTTGTTTGACAGCCATGGGGCCTCCCTCCACCAGATATCATCACCAGCTCTGTATTAAAAGGATCCTGGCTCGGGTTAAAGTCGTCCCCTTTCCTCGTCTTCCCCTCGTCTCTGTACTTCACAAGCTTGTGGTGGGAGGATCTGTTGGTGAAGCTGTCTGGATGATATAGGTCAGACTCCGTGAATGGCTTGGCCTTCTTGTACGGGGCCATATGGGCCATGCCATAGAGGTCGAACAGACTTGGCACAGGCTTCTTGTGGTGGTGCGCCTGAGAGAGAGGAACAAAACATTAGTTATGCCATTTTTGAACTAACTAAAGCATATTAAGTCATTTTATAGAGCTATCTAAGGTTATTTTGTCATTTTAGAGCTAAATATGTCATAAATGAACTATCCAAGGTAGTTATGCCATTTTTAACTAACTAAGCATATTAATTAAGTCATTGTGGAAGGGATAAATGCTAGCATGAAGAATGAAATTGCATGAATCATGTAGCAAACCACATACCCAGTTATCCCCGTACTCAAACAGGTTGGAGCTCCCTTGATGGTGTGGCACACCTTCCATTTGGTTGCGCTTATCCTTGGCCCTTTGGTGTTCGACTTTAAATTGGGGAGAGCACCACACATCCACCAACGCCTCCCAACAGTCCATCTTATCCACACACCATCTCGGGGGCACTTAAGTGAGTCAAGAGAAATTTCAGCACTACGCCTACGAATCAAATCAAGAAAACTAAGTTCAAGGCCTTAAGAATAGGTAATTACCTGCATGTACTTCTCCTTACTCAGAAACTTGCCGCGACACTTCTTCTTGCCCCTCCTAATACCCTTCGAGGCGTAGTAGTCTCGAACGGCCTGCACCCGAGCCTCGTGCCTTAAGTTCTGAAGTAGGCGCTTGCACTCGGTTTCGACAACCATACACGCGGCCTCCTGCTCTCCCTCTGAAACCCTGTAGAAGGTCTGCAATCAAACAAGACAACACTGATTAGTGCAATCACTAGGTAGTGTTGATTTTTAATTCTGTAAAGGAGAAATTACCCAAAACCAATGGAACACAATGTCAGCCACCGTCTCGCACAAGACACCGTCAACCCTCTCCTCTAGCGGGGCCGGGGCAACCGAGTACAGCTCCCAGGTCAGTGCTAGCTATGAAACCTGACCCTCATCGGGTAACATGACCCACCCAGGGAAGTGCTGCCGGCAAAGCACACCAAGGACCTGGTTGGGCCTGCGGACACCACGGGGGTGTACCCGGCCCCTGCAGTATCACAAGGCCAACGCATTAGATATTAATTTGAAGAAACATGAAGGCCAAAAGTTAAAAAAATAGTAAATGCACTTACTTCAACCCTTTAGGCGCAATCAACCACCTCTGATCGGGGGTCGTTGGCACGGGCGGGAGCTTTGTACAGCCACGCTTGTAGTCCATCTTGCCCTTCTCAACCAGCTCGTCGTCGCTGTAGCTATCATCTGAAAAGGTGTCCTCGCTACCATCCTCCGGGCCACTAGACTCCGGAGTCTTGTGGGAAGAAGACTGCGGGATCGGAGTCTTCTGGGACGAAGACCCCGTGACCAGAGTCTTCTGGGACGAAGACTCTAGGACCGGACTCACGTGGGTCCAAGGATCGGCAACCCGAGTCTGGTGGGGCAAAGGATCAGCGACCGAAGGCTCATGGACTGGAGTTCGAGACGGGTCCACGTCAGATGGAGCAGTCCTGTGGTCGGGTGAATCAGCTGAGGGTGGCGGCGAGGAAGGCGTAATAACCTTCCTACCTCTCCCGCTGCCACGTCCACCTCTACCAGCCTTCTTTGTCCTCCCCGACCTCTCCCAGCCAAAGAAGAAGCGCCGCCGCAGTTGTTTGCATACTGTCTAGCAAAGCTCTCCGGAGTGGCTGGGCTGGAATAATGAACCACCCCTCCCAGTAGCGCTCGCAGGAGGATCGGGGCGCTCTGGACCCTTGCCCATCATCCTGTCAACACCTGCAATGACAAAAAGTAAACGAAATTAGTACAACATAAAAATTATGGATACCTGACATGAACATGATAATATGTATATAATTTAAGTGTATCATAATCATGAACATAATAAAAATACACCCGATCAACACAAATATATATGATGTTTTTGTATCATCATCATGTCCGGGGTCGATCGGGGTGTCAGGGTGTCGGGGTGTGATACGTCTCCGTCGTATCTATAATTTTTGATTGTTCCATGCCAATATTATTCCACTTTCATATAATTTTTGGCAACTTTTTATACTATTTTTGGGACTAACATATTGATCCAGTGCCCAGTGCCAGTTCCTGTTTATTGCATGTTTTATGTTTCGCAGAATATCCATATCAAACGGAATCCAAACGGGATAAAAATGGACCGAGCTTATTTTTGGAATATTTGGAAAATTCAGGAAGAAAAATCCACGCGAGACGGTGCCCGAGGTGGCCACGAGGCAGGGGGCGCGCCCCCTACCCTCGTGAGCCACCCGTAATGCGGTTGACGCTCTTCTTTTGCCGCAAGAAAGCTAATTTTCAGGAAAAAAATCACTGCGAAGGTTTCAGGCCAATCGGAGTTACGGATCTCCATATATACACGAAACGTGAAACAGAGCCAGAAGAGAACGCAGAAATAGAGAGAGACAGAGAGATAGATCCAATCTCGGAGGGGCTCTCGCCCCTCCCACGCCATGGTAGCCAAGGACCAGAGGGGAAACTCTTATCCCATCTAGGGAGAAGGTCCAGGAAGAAGAAAAAGGAGGGGGGCTCTCTCCCCCTCGCTTCCGGTGGCGCCGGAGTGGCACCGGGGCCATCATCATCACCGCAATCCTCACCAACAACTTCACCGCCATCATCACCAACTCTTCCCCCCTCTATGCAGCAGTGTAACCTCTCTCTTACCATCTGTAATCTCTACTTAAACATGGTGCTTAACACTATATATTATTTCCCAATGATGTATGGCTATCCTATGATGTTTGAGTAGATCTGTTTTGTCCTTTGGGCTGTTTGATGATCAAGATTGGTTCGAGTTGCATGTTTTATTATTGGTGTTGTCCTATGGTGCTCTCCGTGTCGCAAGCGTGAGGGATTCCCGCTGTAGGGTTTGCAATATGTTTATGATTTGCTTATAGTGGGTGGCGTGAGTGAACAGAAGCACAGACCCGGGTAAGTAGGTTGTTTGCGTATGGGATAAAGAGGACTTGATGCTTTAATGCTATGGTTGGGTTTTACCTTAATGACCTTTAGTAGTTGCGGATGCTTGCTAGAGTTCCAATCATAAGTGCATATGATCCAAGTAGAGAAAGTATGTTAGCTTATGCCTCTCCCTCAAATAAAATTGCAATAATGATTACCGGTCTAGTTATCGATTGCCTAGGGACAAGTAACTTCCTCGTAACAAAAAGCTCTCTACTAAAACTAATTTAGTTGTGTCTTCATCTAAACAGCCCCTAACTTTTATTTACTCGCTCTTTAGTTTCTTGCAAACCTATCCGAAAACACCTACAAAGTACTTCTAGTTTCATACTTGTTTCCGGTAAAGCAAACGTCAAGTGTGCGTAGAGTTGTATCGGTGATCGATAGAACTTGAGGGAATATTTGTTCTACCTTTAGCTCCTCGTTGGGTTCGACACTCTTACTTATCAAAAGAGGCTACAATTGATCCCCTATACTTGGGGGTTATCAAGACCTTTTTCTGGCGCCGTTGCCGGGGAGCAATAGCGTGGGGTGAATGTTCTCGTGTGTGCTTGTTTGCTTTATCACTAAGTAATTTTTATTTGCTGTTCTTAGTTGTTCTTTATCTTTAGTTATGGATATGGAACATGAAATACCAAAAAAATTAGGTGTACTTGCTACCCATGGAGATGGGGAACCTCCTAAAACCCACGATGCTTGTTATGTGACAGATATTATGTACTACTTTAATAATCCTGAGAAAATCCCATTCAATTATGTAATGGGAGTAACGTTGGATCAACGTGAATAATTTAGGGATTATCGCTTAACACAAAAAGGGAAACTATTATGGGATCAAATTCATATATTGAAGTGGTATGCTTGGCAACTATGCATGAGTTATGATTATACTTGTTGCTCTAGGATGAAGGCTCCACACCTTCCCTTTTCATGAAAATTTAATGATAATAAAACCTTAACTTCTTATGCTAATGGTATATATGATTACTATGATGTGGAACGAATAGAAGAATTTGTTGCTTTTATGGGTGCTTATGAAATTGAATCTATGTGTAAAGAGTTTGAAGATTTTGATGATGTTGTTTGTAGATCTGAAAATTTAGCTATCCTCAAATATTGCTATGAGAATTATGAATACAATTACGAAATTAATGCACTTATTGAGAAAGTCTCCGCTGTCCAAGAAAAGACTAATATTTTGCAGGAGTCTATGGAAGAAGAAATTGATGAAACTGTGAGCTCATTGGATGAAAAAGATGAGGAGGAGAGCGAAGAACAAAAGGAGGAAGAGCGGATTAGCTACCCGTGCCCACCTTCTAATGAGAGCAACTATTCAACTCATACATTGTTAAATTCCCCTTCGTGCTTACCGAAGGATGATTGCTATGATGTACTTGCAATTATTATGAGAGAGGAACTATATCTCCACCTCTCTATGTTTCCCACACGATAAAATTGCAAGAAACTGTTTATACTATGCATTGGCCTTTACTATGTGTGCATGAATTGTTCTTTTATGACATGCCGATGCATAGGAGAGAGTTAGACTTCGTCATTACATGATATATGTTGATTTGTTCTCATTACTAAATTACAAATCATTGCTAATTAAAATTGGCTTCGATATACCTTGGGATCCGGGTGGATTCACTACTTGAGCACTATATGCCTAGCTTAATGGCTTTAAAGAAAGCGCTGCCAGGGAGACATCCCGGAAGTTTTAGCGAGTCATTTATTTCTGTTGAGTGTTTTCATATAGTTTAAAAACAACAAAAATAAAGAGGGGAACCCAAAACTTTTTAAAAAGAAAAGTGAAAGTGAGAGAAACGAGCATGGTGAAAGTGGGGGACGTCCTTGAACTTTGTTCATGCCAATGGGAACTTTGTGAATCTTAATTACAGAAACTTTTCAATAAAAATAATTATCCCCTTGTACAATTCCATTGTATTATAAAAATAATGTGCCAAGGTTTGCCTTTAGGATGTTTACAATACTTGTTGGTTTGTGCGGTGCAGGACAGAAACTTTGGTTGTAGTGCTTGATTTTACATTTTTAACTGGAACGTCAACTGGTTCTGATTCTTTTGCACTGTATTTCTGTACAAATTGTTTATTTTTCCTAATTTTGGTATAATTTTTTCAGTATCAGAAGTATGGTGAATGTTCAGATTATTACAGACTGTTCTGTTTTAGACAGATTCTGTTTTTGATGCATAGTTTGCTTGTTTTGATGAAACTATCAATTTATATCTGTGGATTAAGCCCTGAAAAAGTTATATTATAGTAGACACAATGCAAAAACAAAATATGAATTGGTTTGCAACAGTACTTAGAGTAGTGATTTGCTTTATTATACTAATGAATCTTACCGAGGTTTCTGTTGAAGTTTTGTGTGGGTGAAGTGATCGATAATTGAGAAGGTTTCGATGTGAGAAGAAGGAAGAGAGGCAAGAGCTCAAGCTTGGGGATGCCCGAGGCACCCCAAGTAAATATTCAAGGAGACTCAAGCGTCTAAGCTTGGGGATGCTGGAAGGCATCCTCTTTCTTCAACAAATATCGGTATGTTTTGGATTCGTTTCATTCATGTGATATGTGCAAATCTTGGAGCGTCTTTTGCATTTAGTTTTCATTTTTATTTTATGCACCATGCTGGTATGAGATGGTCCTTGGTTGATTTATAGAATGCTTCATGTACTTCACTTATATCTTTTGAGTATGGCTTTATAGAATGCTTCGTGTGCTTCACTTATATCATTTGAAGTTTGGATTGCCTGCTTCTCTTTACATAGACAACCGCCATTTGTAGAATGCTCTTTTGCTTCACTTATATTTGTTAGAGCGTGGGCATATCTTTTGTTGAAAGAATTAAACTCTCGTGCTTCACTTATATCTATTTAGAGAGATGACAGGAACTGGTCATTCACATGGTTAGTCATAAAATCCTACATAAACTTGTAGATCGCTGAATATGATATGTTTGATTCCTTGCAATAGTTTTGCGATATAAAGATGGTGATATTAGAGTCGTGCTAGTTGAGTAATTGTGAAATTGAGAAATACTTGTGTTGAGGTTTGCAAGTCATGTAGCATGCACGTATGGTGAACCGTTATGTAACGAAGTCGGAGCATGCGGTGTTTATTGATTGTCTTCCTTATGAGTGGCGGTCGGGGACGAGCGATGGTCTTTTCCTACCAATCTATCCCCCTAGGAGCATGTGCGTAGTAATTTGTTTTGATGACTAATAGATTTTTGCAATAAGTATGTGAGTTCTTTATGACTAATGTTGAGTCCATGGATTATACGCACTCTCACCCTTCCATCATTGCTAGCCTCTTGATGCCGTGCATTGCCCTTTCTCACCTCGAGAGTTGGTGCAAACTTCGCGGTGCATCCAAACCCGTGATACGATCGCTCTGTCACACATAAGCCTCATTATATCTTCCTCAAAACAGCCACCATACCTACCTATCATGGCATTTCCATAGCCATTCCGAGATATATTGCCATGCAACTTCCATCATCATCATATACATGACTTGAGCATTCATTGTCATATTGCTTTGCATGATCGTAAGATAGCTAGCATGATGTTTTCATGGCTTGTCCGTTTTTTTATGTCATTGCTATGCTAGATCATTGCACATCCCGGTACACCGCTGGAGGCATTCATATAGAGTCATATCTTTGTTCTAGATATCGAGTTGTAATATTGAGTTGTAAGTAAATAAAAGTGTGATGATCATCATTATTAGAGCATTACCCCAGTGAGGAAAGGATGATGGAGGCTATGATTCCCCCACAAGTCGGGATGAGACTCCGGACGAAAAAAATAAAAAAAAATAAAAAAAGAGAAAGGCCAAAAAAAGAGAAGGCCCAAAAAGAAAAAGAAAAAAATGAGAGAAAAAGAGAGAAGGGGCAATGTTACTATCCTTTAACCACACTTGTGCTTCAAAGTAGCACCATGTTCTTCATATAGAGAGTCTCTTGAGTTATCACTTTCATATACTAGTGGGAATTTTCACTATAGAACTTGGCTTGTATATTCCAACGATGGGCTTCCTCAAATGCCCTAGGTCTTCATGAGCAAGCAAGTTGGATGCACACCCACTTAGTTCCAGTTTGAGCTTTCATATACTTATAACTCTAGTGTATCCGTTGCATGGCAATTCCTACTCCTCACATTGACATCAATTGATGGGCATCTCCATAGCCCGTTGATTATCCGCGTCGATGTGGGACTTTCTCTTTTTTGTCTTCTCCACATAACCCCCATCATCATATTCTATTCCTCCTATAGTGCTATGTCCATGGCTCACACTCATGTATTGCGTGAAAGTTGAAAAGGTTTGAGAAACGTCAAAAGTATGAAACAATTGCTTGGCTTGTCATCGGGGTTGTGCATGATGTGAATATTTTGTGTGGTGAAGATGGAGCATAGCCAGACTATATGATTGTGTAGGGATGAGCTTTCTTTGGCTATGTTATTTCAATAAGACATAATTGCTTGGTTGGTATGCTTGAAGTATTATTGTTTTTATGTCAAAGGATAGATTATTGCTTTGAATCACTCGTGTCTTAATATTCATGCCATGATTAGACATATGATCAAGATTATTCTAGGTAGCATTCCACATCAAAAATTATCTTTTTTATCATTTACCTACTCGAGGACGAGCAGGAATTAAGCTTGGGGATGCTGATACGGGTCGGTGTACTAGAGTAGGGGTACCCTAGTATCCCGAACTCGTGCACGGGCAGTTGCAGCACCCCGCGGCAAGGCCTGCCTAGTGACCGCCAAGGTCCTCTGTGGCTCCTTTGAAACCATTAAAGAACAAAGTATTTAAGCCACGGAGACAAGGCCCCGGCAAGAGGAGCTTGCCGGGAAGGCCACTCAAGGCCCGCAGAAGACAAGACCCCGGCAAGAGGAGCTTGCCGGGAAGGCTTGGTGAGCGACAAGCTTCCGGGCGCGGCAAGGATTCAACCGCGGCAGGCAACCTCTCTTCATCTCCGCTCCAGCTCATCCACCAATGTGTCGCCATGAGACCAACTCAGGCATGCGTGTCAAGAGGCTGTGCAGCCAGCGGAGAGCAGCGTGGCGGCGGCAGCAGAGGTGCCATCGTGGCAGCGGTGGCGCCTGACGATCCTTCTGCACTGTTTAGGCGACATGGATGGGCATTTATTGCTTTTGTCCCTTGCCGTCGAGTTAGGTAGAATACTTTGTACAAAGTAGCTGTACCAACCGCAACTCATTTTCCCATTTTGCCCTTGTTTACGTTGCCACTGTGGTGACCCCTTGAGCCTATAAAAGGAGGCCCATGCATAGCGTAGAAGGGGTTCGGCTGGTTCGACTCATTGAGACTAGAGACACTCAAGCTAGGTTTTGTAGCTCTCATTGCTCCCTAGCAAGAACACAATACAATCGGACAAGCAGCGGTAGGAGTATTATCTCTGGAGAGCTCGAAGCTGGGTAAACTGCTTCGTGTGCATCGCCTCGATCTGCTCTTCGTGCAATCTCCGCCCCCACGAACCAAAAGGGACTCGGTCGGCCGGTCCCATAGGTGTTCGTGGGTCACGATCAACTTCCCGACATCTTTGGCGCGCGGTAGAGGCGTCGAGGTTGTGTGAACCTGATCCGGCGTTCACGAGCAACATCTTCATCATCTTCATCGACAACCACGAAGAAGAAGACTTGGCGGCAGCGGAGCCGTCGCGTCGATCCGCCACCACGAACAAGCGGATGGCGGGGAAAACGCTGGCGGAAGAACGAGGCGTCGGCGAGGCGCTCATGACTTTGCCAAGTCAAGGACAAGGCGCGCAAACCTCGGCGTCCGTACCGTGCAGCGCCCATCTCGGGAAGCGCGGGACCGGCAGCGTCATGGTATTCATAATACCATCGCTCGTTGGATCAAGACCGAGCTGGAGGATCGCGAAGCCATCAAGACCAGCGTGCGCGCCCGACATCTTTGCACGAAGCGAAATACGATCGCTGGGCGGGATCTGCTTCTTCTAACTTGGTTAGAAGTCCGAGCATATCCGCTCCTCGCACCGCACGCCATTGCCACCCACCACTCCGGCGAAGCCTTGGCGAGAGCTCAAGCGCTTCTAGACTACCCTCCAGCGGCCGACAAGGTCGGCGAATGGAGGCCACCATCGAGTCTCATCGGCTTCACCAGCGGCGATACTCGCGGCAACCAAGCGCATCCTTGCGCGGCGAGGCGACAAAGGCACGAGCGGTGGCGGCGAAACCTATGGGGTGCAACCACCATGCACTCTCCATCGAAGGCCAAGATCACCAACTCGGCGGATCCACCTCGGCAGCGACTCCACGCGTCGCCGGATCCACGAGCTCGCCGTGATCAGCGCCAAGTTCTTCAAACGACAACAAGAAGGCGCTTCGAACTTCGCGCCGAGCGCCAAGAAGAAGCGGCGTCAATCCGACCAGCGCTGGGCCCTCTGTCGATACGCATGCGCCCGAAGAACGAGCGACCTGCCGTCTGTGATAGGTTGCCCTACGTTCACTCGTGAGCGCGGCAAGTCGATGGCCCAGCAAGAAGAATTTCAAGCCGGCGTGCGGAGAAGTATGATGGCGGGGCGCATCCGTCGGAGTTCCTCGGCATCTACACCATCGCGGTGCAGGCTGCGGGGGCGAGGCGACAAGATCTCGCCAACTACTTCCCGGCGGTACTCAAGCCCAATGTCGAGATCTTGGCTCATGCACTTGCGGACAGCTCCATATCTTCTTGGGCAGATCTATGCCATCGGTTTGTCGGCGCCTTCACGGGCGGCCACAAGCCTCGTGGCCAAGAAGCGACCTTCATCTGCTCTCCCGAAGGAAGGAGAGTCCTGCGCAAGTTCATCCGAGAGATTCAGCCGTGTGCACTACAACATCCCGGATGTCCACCCTGCGCGGTGATCGGTAGCGTTTCATCGAGCGTGCGGAACCGCGAGGATGAGGAGGAGATGGCGATGTGCAAAGTCAGGGCGTCGGTGAGATGTATGCCCTGGCCGACAAGTGTGCGTCTTTGAGGAAGGAGGAGACTCGAGGAGAGAATACACTGTACAAAGTAGCTGTACCAAGCGCAACTCATTTTCCCATTTTGCCCTTGTTTACGTTGCCACTGTGGTGACCCTTGAGCCTATAAAAGGAGGCCCATGCATAGCGTAGAAGGGGTTCGGCTGGTTCGACTCATTGAGACTAGAGACACTCAAGCTAGGTTTTGTAGCTCTCATTGCTCCCTAGCAAGAACACAATACAATCGGACAAGCGGCGATGGAGTATTATCTCTCGGAGAGCTCGAAGATGGGTAAACTGCTCGTGTGCATCGCCTCGATCGCTCTTCGTGCAATCTCCGCCCCACCGAACCAAAAGGGACTCGGTCGGCGGTCCCATAGGTGTTCGTGGGTCACGATCAACTTCCCGACATCTTTGGCGCGCCCGGTAGAGGCGTCGAGGCTGTGTGAACCTGATCCGGCGTTCACCGAGCAACATCTTCATCATCTTCATCAACATGCCACGAAGAAGAAGAAGGCGGCAGCGAGAGCCGTCGCGTCAAACCCACCACCACGGAGCCGGCGAGTGGTGGGGAAGGCGCCAGCGGAAGAGCGGACATCGACAAAGGAGCTCGTGTCGCTGCTAAGTCCAAGGACAAGGCAGCGCGAACTTGGCGTCCGTACGCATCGCGCCCATCTCGGGGCGCGGGACCGGCAGCGTCATGGTATTCATAGTACCATCGCTTTCGTTGGATCAAGCCAAGCTGGAGGATCCGAAGCCCTCAAGACCAGCGTGCGCGCCGACATCTTTGCACGCAGCGAAATGCGATCGCTGGGCGGGATGCTGCTCCTTCTAACTTAGTTAGAAGTCCGAGCATATCCTGCTCCTCGCACCGTACACCATTGCCACCCACCACTCCAGCGGAAGCCTTGGCGAGCTCAGCGCTTCTAGACTACCCTCCAGCGGCCGACAAGGTCGGCGAATGGAGGCCACCATCGAGTCTCATCGACTTCGCCAGCAGCGTACTCCATGACAACCAACTGCATCCTTGCGCGGCGAGGCGACAAAACGCGAGCGGTGGCGGCGAAACCTATGGGGTGCAACCACCATGCACTCTCCATCGAAGGCCAAGATCACCAGCTCGTCGGATCCACCTCGGCGGCGACTCCACCTCGTCGCCGGATCCACGAGCTCGCCGTGATCGGTGCCAAGTTCTTCAAACGGCAACAAGAAGATGCTCGAACTGCGCATCGGCGCCCGAAGAAAGCGGCGTCAATCCGACCAGCGGCTGGGCCCTCTGTCGGCGTGCATGAGCCGGGGAACCGGTGACTTGCGTATGCGGTAGGTTGCCCTGCGTTCACTCGTGAGCTGCGGCAGGTCGGTGGCCCGACAAGAAAAATTTCAAGCGAGCGTGCGGAGAAATACGATGGCGGGGCGCATCCGTCGAATTCCTCGGCATCTACACCATCGCGGTGCGAGCTGCGGGGGCGAGGCGACAAGATCTCGCCAACTACTTCCGGCTGGTACTCAAGCCCAATGTCGAGATCTTGGCTCATGCACTTGCCGAACAGCTCCATATCTTCTTGGGCAGATCTATGCCATCGGTTTGTCGGCGCCTTCACGGGCGGCCACAAGCCTCATGGCCAGAAGGCGACCTTCATCGCTTTCGCCCGAAGGAAGGAGAGTCCTGCGCAAGTTCATCCAGAGATTCAGCCGTGTGCACTACAACATCCCGGATGTCCACCCTGCGCGGAGATCAGCGCGTTTCATCGAGCGTGCGGAACCGCGAGATGAGGAGGAGATGGCGATGTGCAAAGTCAGGGCGTCGGCGAGCTGTATGCCTTGGCCGACAAGTGTGCGTCTTTGAGGAAGGAAGGAGACTCCAGGAGAGAATGCGAAGCAGGATCGATAGTGAGAAACCGCCCGCGAAAAAGAGCGCGGCGGAACAACGAAAGAAGAAGGGCAAAGAAGTGCTGGTTGTCGAGCAGTCCGGCAGCGGTGGTGCCGCCAAGAAAGCCAAGGTTGGTGGCTCCGGCAAGGAGATTGCCGCGACACCGACCGCCAAGCTGTGGCGGCCGCCGACAAACAGGACAGCTCAACAACGATCTTGCAAGATCCACCGTACCAAGGGCCATGACCTCGAGCTGCAAGAAAGTCGAGTAGCTTGTTGAACAATGAAGGCTGAGTCGGCGGCGCGACAAGGAGAAAGGCCAGGAAGGTCTTGGAGGAGTTAGCAAGCGACCGGCGGGGAGGGCGCTTGCACAAGGCCAAGCAGCGGCAAGAGCAGACCTCCCACGGCGCGACAAGGATGAAGGCGGCGGCGGCGATGAAGATATGGAAGATGGCGGGACCGATGAGCGGGAGTTTGAGCTACGAGAGGTCCTGCGCGTTGGCGGTGCTTCTCTGCATACCTCACACCGCCAACTCAAGCAATGGATGCGGGAGGTTAATGCAGCGAGAACCATCCGTGAAGTCACGCAAGCCTCGAAGTTGTCGGCCGCCTATCGTCTTCGATATTGAGGACCACCCGATCGCATAGCGAGGTCGGTGCTTGCCGATGTTGGTCTCACCAACTATCCGCAACCTCAAGGTCACCAAGATGCTAGTTGTGGCGGGGCCAGCTTAAACCTGATCTCCTCCGCGGTGCTCGAAGCTTCAAATCCACGATAGCGAGCTCGAAGAGGCGGCACGTTCAAGGAATCAATCCAGGAAGGAGCAAGCGAAGGGAAGATCACATTGCGGTAACATTTGGCAGCGAGCTAAACTTCAGAGGCGAGAGGGTCACGTTCGGCGTTGCCGATTTTCCATTGCCTTATAATGGGATACTTGGCGTCCGGCTTTTCGCCAAGTTCATGGCAGCCTCTCATTATGCATACAACTTGCTCAAGATGCCAGGCCCGATAAGTGTCATTTCTGTTCATGGCGACAAGAAAGATGCTCTTATCTGCGCCGACAAGATTTACCGGGAGGCAGCAGCTGCGACGGATAGCAAATCACTTGCATTTGAAGCTCCGGGGAAGAAGACCACTTTTCGGCAAGAGCTCGATGCCCACTCCGGCAAGCGCACCTCTTGGTGCTGCGCTACCGTCGAGGACGCACCGTCGAGCTCCACCGGCAAGTGCAAGAAGGCGATGGCAGCTCCACGAAGACCAAGAAGGTGCCGCCAAGGAGGGCGGCACTGGTGGTACCTTCACCATCGGTGCCACTCTCGACCCTAAATAGGAAGCGCGCTCGTTGCTTTCTGCAGGCGACGTCGGCGTGTTTGCATGGAAACCGTCGACATCCCGGTGTTCCCGGGAAAGTAATTGAGCACCACCTGGCTGTCTGTCCTCATCGCGGCCCGTCAAGCGAGAAAGTCGAAGCGAGCGGTGGGCGCCAAGAGTTCATTCGAAGAGATCAAGCTGGAAGCAGCAGGCCTTGTCGGAGGGTGCTCCATCCTCGTGGTTGGCCAATCCTGTAGTTGTTACGCAAGGCAAATGGGAAATGGAGACTTTGTATTGACTTCACGAGATGTTAATAAAGCTTGTCCCAAAGACCCATTTCCCTTGCGCGCATCGACAGATTGTTGACTCCACGGCTGGATGTGATTTGCTTTATTTCTTGATGGATATTCAGGATATCATCGGATCTTCATGGCGAGAAGAGGATGAAGAAAACGCATTCATCACCCCATGTGGCACATCTTTGTTTTATCGGATGCCCTTTGGGCTAAAGAATGCTGGTTCAACATTACAAAGTAGTCAATGGCGCTTTTGAGCCCCAAATGCACGAAATGTAGAAGCCTACATGGATGACATAGTGGTCAAAAGCAAGGACGAAACAACTCTGGTTCAAGATTTAGATGAGACCTTTGCAAATCTGCGCAAGATCAACCTCAAGCTTAACCCGAGAAGTGCGTGTTTGGAGTCCTTCGGCAATCTTCTCGGGTTCTTCGTGTCTCGGCGGGGAATTGAAGCCAATCCCGACAAGATCAAGGCCATCGAGTAGATTGAAGCACCAAAGCGCGTCAAGGATGTCGAAGACTTGCGGTTGCGTGGCTGCTCTCAACAGGTTTATCTCTAGAGTCTGCTGCCAGCATACCTGCCATTTTCAAGATTTTGAAAAAGCGGGTCAATGAAATGGACTCGAAGTGGAGGCTGCTGCTGCAGGACTTAAAGAGGTACTGTCCTCCACTCCAATACTTGTCGCACCTAGGCCACAAGAAGTTGCTGCTATACATAGCGGCAACCAATCAAGTGGTTAGTGCTGCGTTAATAGCGGAGAGGAGGCAGATGAGGAGCGGCAACGAGGCGGATGCATCCAGCGACAAGCGGGGGCTTCACCGACAAGCTCTAGTCTCGACAGGGCGTATCTGCGCAGGATTGCGAGAAGATCTGAAAAGGATGGTGCAGCGCCCAGTTTACTTTGTCGGTTCCCTTACGTGAGGGGCTAGATCAAGGTACTACGGTGTGCGAAGTTGCTTCGGCCTCCTCATGGCCTCGGCTGCGCCATTACTTCCAAGCACATGAGATAACGATGCGTCACTCGCTTTCCCACGAAGAGAATATTGCAAAATCCGGAAGCAGCAGGTAGGATTGTCGGTGGGCCTTTGGGCTGTCAAGCTTTGGTCTCAAGTTTGAAAGGCACTTCAACTATCGAGCGAGCATTGGCGAGTTTATAGCGAGAATGGGCCTTGACGCAAGATGAAGAAATTCGAGCAGTATCCCGTCAAGGAAGCAAGTAAAGAGTGGCTGATGTACTTTGATGGTGCCTTCTCGCTGCAAGGCGCGCGGTCTTGGCGTGCTGCTCGTCGCACCCACCGGTGAGCACCTCAAGTACATAGTCCAAATGCACTTTCCCAAGGAGCAAGCAACAAACAATACTGCCAGTATGAAGGTTTGCTTGCGGTCTCGAGATGCGGTAGACCTTGGGATCAAGAAGCTCGTTATCGGGGTGACTCGCGGCTTGTCGTCCGCCAAGTGAACAAAGATTATCGAGTCCGTTGATGGAAGCCTCGTTGATGAGGTGAAAGCTAGAAAAGCGCTTTGGCGGCCTACAAATGGAACATGTTCAAGAGCTCGAATGATATTGCGATGGCACGTCAAGTCGCCGCACTCAAGTTACACAATGGAACCAGGGATTTTTGTGCTCAAGCTGACTCGACCCATTGTAACACCATCAACTGGATAGAACAAGAAGAGAAGTTGATTTCGGTGACTACTTCCCGGCCGAGCTACGAAGCGCGCGCGAAGGTCCCGGGATCAACACCAAAAATCTTTGAAGCGATGCGCTCCGACAAGCCCTAGGGTTTTTCGTTGAAGCAGGCGCTCCCGACAAGTTATGCTCCGGCAAGCTTGCCGGGAACATCAACTCGGCTGAGCGCGAGGTTCTTGCCGTGAAGCGGATGTTCCGCAGCGACAGAATGTGCCTTTAGTCCTTGTTGTCGAGCATAGCTCTAGCATGGGCACAACAGATTGTCCATTTCCTTGAGACGGGGAACTTCCGAAGAGCAAGAAGAAGCGGGAGAGTAGCCGGCGGTCAAGTATGTATCGGTTTGTCAACAACCGCTGTATAGAAGAAGACTCAGCGGTGTGAAATTGAAGTGTATTCACGGGAAGATGGCGAAGCTGTTGGCGAGAGATACATGGAGGCATATGTGGTCACCACATTGGCGCAAAACACACTGCCGGCAAAGCATTCGGCAAGGTTTCTTCGGCCGACAGCCCTCCGGGATGCAACTGCACAAGTAACCAAGTGTGAAGCGTGCAGTTCCATTCCAGCAGATACACCAGCCAGCTCAAGCTCTCCGGGCGATCCCTTTATCACGGCCATTTTGATGCAGGGGCTCGACATCCTCGGCCCCTTTCCCGAGCTGTCGGGGCTTTGAGTACTTATGCGTTGCAATCGACAAGTTCACAAAGTGGCGGAAGTGGAAGCGATGAGGAAGGTGACAGCCGATCAGCGGTCAAGTTCTTGGTCAATTGTTTGCCGTTTGGGATTCCTAACGGGATCATCACCGACAATGGCACACAATTCACGAGTCGCACCTTCATGCGATGCGTCCAAGATCTTGGCGCCAAGGTCGCTTTTACATTGCTCATCCGAAGCAGCGATCAGCGAAGAAGGCAAGCGCTGAAGTGCTGCGAGGACTCAAGACCAGAACTTTCGACGAGCTGCACAAGTGCGGAAGAAAGCTGGATTGAGGGCTGCGGTGGTTCTTTGGTCGATCGAGGCGGCGCCGTCGAGCCGCGGCGGACACCTTCGCTCTAGTCTATGGGCGAGAGGAAGTTCTCCCCACGGAACTTCGTATCTGGGTCACCTTAGTACTACGCTTATGATGAGCTTGAGCAAAAGCAGCTGCGACAAGATGACACGCTGCTCCTTGAGGAGGACCGTCTTTAGGCATTGTCACGAGCTGCTCGTTACCAGCAAGCTTTGCGCGCTACCATAGCCACAAAGTTAGTGCGAAGTTTGAGGAAGGTGACCTTGTTCTTGGCGAGTTCAGTCCGCCAAGAATTCCAACAAGTTGGCCTTGAAATGGGAAGGCCCTTATCGGGTGAAAGCGAGTCACTAGGCTGGCGCTGTCCGCCTTGAGGCGGAAGATGGCGTTCGGTGAGCAACTCTGGAACATTGAACATCTTCGTAAGTTTTACCCAGTATTGTTGCGGAACCTGTTAGGCAACCACCCCTAATACAAGTCTTCACGATGTTGCATGTAATCCTTTGTACAAAGCGGGCGAGACCCGTGCATAAGTAAAGCTCATGTGTTGCGCACAACTTGTCAACTACATGCTTTCATAATCCTTTTGCATGTGTTATCTAACATTTTGTGCAGCATCCACACCGGTAAGCAATAATGAGCCACAAGGCTCATAAACTTTATTTTCTCTTCTTTCTTCTCAAAGAAAGGAAGGTTCATCCACCCACAAGTTAGCGGGAGGAGAAGATAATGGTGTGGGTCACCAAGCGCTAGAAATTTAAGCCTTACGGGAAGCAAGCGACGGAAAAGCTAAGTTGCCAAAGTTTGAGCAATCAGTTTTAAATTTTTAAGTTATCTTCCTCGAGCGATAGTACTTTGTATGGAAAACCTATGCTTGAGAGGAACCAACTCGTAGCTGGTTGCGCCCTTACTTTGTTTGAGTCCGCTCAACAATTTAAGTGAGCTGCAACCGATTGCGACAAGGTTGCTGTCGGGAGGGCACCGCCCGACCGACTCTTGACGTTCCGCACTTTTCGGCGCTTCGCGGCAAAGGTGCCGCGCCGACAAGTTCCCTGGCGTGGGGCACAAACATACAAAGGAAGGAATCAGTAAAGGAAATAACATTGCGGTCATTGCCTAAGATAGAGTTATATTACAAAAATAGCTTGTCGCTGATCTAATAAATTGTTCTCCTAAACATGATCGCGGCGACAAGGAAAGATAAATTTGGCGGCCTAGTCTACGGTGCGCCATCAACCGCTTGATCTTGCCCACCTTGTCCACAATGGGTGCGACAAGGGCTTTGGCGCCTCCACATCGGCATCTGGCGGCAAGGATGCGAGGGCGCCCGTTGAGGTTGAGGCTGGGTTGCGGAAGGCCACCTTCATCAACACCTTACGGAAGCTCTGCCACGGATCTGGCGCGATTCCTCGACCAGCTGTTTGAGATCTCTTCCGGATCATTTGGAAGCCGTCCTGCGCCCTTGAGAACAGGCTGAGCTTGGCGCTGGGTTGGAGGTGCTCGTCGGGTACCCAAGATCCACCATCCCTAGCTCCATCGGCTCCTTGTCAATGGCGGCGGCGGTATCCACAAGACCCTCCGTCCGGTGCATCACGTTCTCTCTGAAGGTGTTACGGGCGTTCGTGGCACTGTCGGCAGCTCCTCGTTGGCCTTGATCTTCTCCAACAGGCCCACCTCCCGCTCCTTGGCGCCATCCAGAGTCTCCATCAGGGTGGTCAGCTTCAGCTCAAGGTCTGCCATGGAGTCCTTGGCGGTGTCGAGCTCTTTGATCCTTTCAGCGAGACGGCCCTGCAACTCGCCAAGAGTGTAGGCGTCCTTCTCGCGCTCGTGCTTCAGCGCGGCAAGCTCCTCGCCGCTCTTCTGGAGGTTGGCCTCCAGCTGAGTCACCTTTGTTTCCAGCTCTTTCTTGGTGGCCTCGGCAGCTGCGGCAACATCTTTCGCTTCCTTGAGAGCTCCGCCAATTGATTGCTCGCGCGCGGCAAGCTCTTCCTCATAGCTGTCAAGGTTGATCTTCCGCTGCGCCAACTCGCCTTCTTGCGCGAGATAGCTTCTCGGCAACAAGCCGTTGCTGCTCCTCGACCTCAGCCTTCTCAAGGATGAAGGCTATGCGCTCTTGGAGTTGCTCCGCTCTTACGCTACGTTCGGAGAGCTTCTTGATTGGCACCGGAGCTCTTCTCGCGCTTCTCCATATCTGCTCCCGCCCTCGCGACAAGTGCTTCCGGGACTCCAACAGCAGCCGGGCTCGGTAAGCGGCAGCGATTTCTTCGGCAGCTGCTCCTCCTCGGACTCGCGCTGCTGCTTTGCTTGGCGCGTCAACCAGCGTCAACCCAGCGAGGCGAGCAGCTCTTCATCAAGGTCTCCCCTTGACCGGCGCCACAGGCTTCGGCGCGCGGGGAGCTTGATGAAAACGCCCGGCGCCGGCCTTGAGATAAGCGCGGGCTGGGGCTCTTGAACTGGCTGCATCGGTGGCGGAGGATTGGCGGTCGGCGTGGCGCTGGCGCTCTGTGGCCTCGAGGTCGTCGATGCGATCGCGGACCCTCGCCGGCCTTTGCGATGGCAGCCTTGGCGGCCTCCTGCGCCCGGCGGACCCATCGGCGCCAGCCTCTTCCTCCATGGTGGCGGCGTCGTCAGTGTTGCCGCGCGTCCTCCTCGCCCGGCAACCTCATTCTCCATCGGATCTGCGACAGATGGATCTGACGATCAGAAAAAGAAAAAACAGTCAAGCAAATGTTGAAAAAAAAAACGAAGAAAAAGAGCCCAAGGAAATTTTTGGTCTAAAGGATTACTGCGATGGGAGTGCGTGGCGCGGTCTCAACCAGAAGGATCGCGGCGGTGCCCCTTGTCGGAGAGGTTTCCTTGTCGGAAGCATCCCTTGCGGGGCGTTCCCTTGCAGAAATTCTCCCTTGGCGGCGTGGTTAGGCAGATGGTATTTGGGAGGCGACTTGAGGCCCTCGATGAGGCTGCTCTGCTCCTGCACAAATCTACAAGTCGGATATCGGCAAAGAAGGAGCACCCATGCACACCTAAGCGTAGAAATAAACCAAATACTTACTGTTTGGGGGCTGTCTTTGAGGGCTGCTTTGAGAAGGTTGCGGGTCGGCAAGGGGTCTCGAGCAGCGCCTCATGCCGCCCGCAGGGATCGTCTTCGATGACAACCACCGGGGTCTTGGCTCTCTTCGACGCTCTCTGGACCAGCGTCCTAAAAAAGGAAAGAGTTCAGAATGAATCAAATCAGATACAAGACAAGGCAACCAAATTGAAGAAATACAAGCACATCATAGAGACTTACTCTTCTTCCTCTTCCTCGTCGGGCTGAGCACGGAGAGATCAAATTCGGCTCGCCTCCGGTCGAAGGCGGAGAGTGGGCTCTCTTGACCGCTTGGCGGGGGTGGCGTGCGGTGGCACGAAGATCCGCCTCGGTTATTTGCAGCGGTGTGGGGCGCTCCCTTGTAGATGATGCTTGCATGATGGAAGCCGCGTCGCCTGCAGCGCTGCGGCTGTTAGCCCGTCTGCCGCCCGTCACTTCCCGGCCTTGCGAGCGCCTTCTTGGTGGAGCTGCGGGCTCCGCTCGCGGCAAGCTACTCGAAGGTGTGGAGGCGCCCTCGGCGGACTTCGCTCGGCTCAACTTGGCTCGGCCTGCTCCTCCTCGCCGACAAGCTCCTCTCGTCGGCAAGGCTTGCCGCCTCTGCCGCCTCTGCCTCCTCCACGGTGAACCCGAATTCGCCCGGTAGCGTAGCTGCTGCCGCCTCCTCCGGCTTTGGTGGCAATGCGCTGCATCTCGGCATCGGTGGTGTCGCGGTGAGCCACTTACGCTTTCGTCGGGCGGATCGGCACTTCTACCAAGCTATCGAAGAAGCTGCCGCGCGGCGTCGTCGCGAGGCTCTTGCCGGTTGGAACAATCCCATGCGAATCGCACAAAGGGCATCATAGGCGCGAATGCGGTCGGCGAAATTGTTGCACAATGGGGCGACCCCCTCGGCCACATAAACCACTCGGGGTGATCGGGGTGCGTGCTTGAACAACTCGAAGCATTGCGTCCAACTCCAAGGCGATGAAATTCGGTTGAGGCCGGCGCAACCTCATGATATCCGCGGGTTTTGGAACTCCCAAGCAGGTCTCCTCCTCTCCTGCAAGGGAAGCGTCTGTGGCGAAGGAAATCTGCGCCAGCTGCGCCTCTGATGAGTCCGGCAAGCACAGGCGCAAGATCCGGTCCTGACTATCTTCAACCTAGCATCCTCGGCGTAAGTTGCTCCAATCGTTGCCGCGCACTATGGGAGTTTGGCCATTTGGGCAGTGAAGAACTGCGGGTTCTCCTCTATGATCCAACACCAATCGGCTCTCCACTCCTCCCACTTCTGCGGAGCTCTCCTTCGAGATAAGATTCTTTCTTGCCGATCACGGAGATCCAAGCAATCCCTCGGCAAGTGGCTCTCCTCTCTCGGCAGGGCATGAAGAAGTGGCGGAAAAGGGCTACATTTGGGTGGACTCCGACAAAGTTCTCGCGGTGTGCGAAAACCGGCATGGTCGAACAGCGTTGGGGTGAAATCAAGGAGGCAAAACCGTAGGTGTTCATGATATTGCAGAAGAACTTCGAGAGAAGGCGAGCCCCATAGAAAGAAAGCGAAGAAGGATACCGCTCGGCTGACTACGATCTTGTGCGGAGAATACCCGTGCGGCGGATCGCCGCATCTCCGTCGACGAAGAAGGTAGTAGCCCTCCTCAGCTCCTTTGCGTCGAGCTGGGAAGGAAGAAGGCCGCTCCTTCATGCGCCCGCGAGCACGCTGCGCCTCGGCGACTTCGCCCTTCCCTTGTCGACTTTGAACCATGGCGGAGTGGTGGAGAGACCGGCGGCATTGATGGCGTTGGTGGCGATGAGGCGGGCGTTGCTCTCTTCAAGCTTGAGAAGAAGGGGGGCGGCGGTGGTTTTCAAGATGGGACAGCAAATGGCGGTGGGCGACCTGCCTGATTCCCCTGTTTATAAGGAGGAGAGAGGCGGGCGTTCCACTTTTCAATTAAAAAGCCCCCGATCTCTCCCACGCGCCACATTCGGGCGTCTTTGTTACGTGGGGGCGTGGTGGGTCGGAGAAATGTGGCATGATCTGGGCAGCGTGCCCGTACCTTTTTTGGGCACTGGCCCAACGGCGCTTCGGCACCGTGTGTGGCCGAGCCGGGGCTCTGTCGGTGTAGTAGAGTAGGGGTACCCTAGTATCCCGAACTTCGTGCCGCGGCGATTGCAGCACCGAGGCAAGGCCTGCCTAGTGATCGCCAAGGTCCTCCGTGGCTCCTTTGAAACCATTCAAGAACAAAGTATTTAAGCCACGGAGACAAGGCCCGACAAGAGGAGCTTGCGGGAAGGCCACTCAAGGCCCGCGAAGACAAGACCCGGCAAGAGGGCTTGCGGGAAGGCTGATGGCGACAAGCTTCGGCGGCGGCAAGGATTCAGCAGCGACAAAGGCGCTTGCAGCGGCGAGCAACCTCTCTTCATCTCCGCCCAGCTCATCCACCAGCGTGTAGCCATGAGACCAACTCGGGCATGCGTGTCAAGAGGTTGTGCAGCCAGCGGAGAAACAGCGATGGCGGCTGCAGCGAGGTGCCATCGTGGCAAGCTGTGGCGCCCCAGCGGTCCCTTTACGCCTTGTTTAGGCGACATGGGCGGGCATTTATTGCTTTTGTCCCTTGCCGTCGAGTTAGGTAGAATACCTTTGTACAAAGTAGCTGTACCAACGCAACTCATTTTCCCATTTTGCCCTTGTTTACGTTGCCACTGTGGTGACCCCTTGAGCCTATAAAAGGAGGCCCATGCATAGCGTAGAAGGGTTGGTGGTTCGACTCATTGAGACTAGAGACACTCAAGCTAGGTTTTGTAGCTCTCATTGCTCCCTAGCAAGAACACAATACAATCAGACAAGCAGCAGTAGGAGTATTATCTCTGGAGAGCTCGAAGCTGGGTAAGCTACTCGTGTGCATCGCCTCGATCTGCTCTTTGTGCAATCTCCGCCCCCACGAACCAAAGGGACTCGGTCCGCGGTCCCATAGGTGTTAAATGAGTCACGATCAACTTCCCGACGATGCGTCTCCGTCGTATCTACAATTTTGATTGTTCCATGCCAATATTATTCCACTTTCATATAATTTTGGCAACTTTTATACTATTTTGGGACTAACATATTGATCCGATTGCCAGTGCAGTTCCTATTTATTGCATGTTTTATGTTTCGCGGAATATCCATATCAAACGGAATCCAAACGGGATAAAAACGGGGGTCGGGGTCGGGGTGTCGGGGTGGGGTGGGGGTCGGGGTGTCGATTGTCGGGGTTTCAGGGTGTCGGCGTCGGGGTCAGGGTGTCGGAGGTTGGGGTCGGGATCGGGGTGTCGGTGGTCGGGGTGTCAGGTGTGGGGGTGTCGATGGTCGGTAGTCGGGGTCAGGGTGTGGTGTCAGGGTGTCGGGGTGTCGGGGTCGGGGTGTCGTGCCGGGGTCGGGGTGTCAGGGTGTCAGAGTCGGGGTGTGGGTCGGGGTGTGGTGTCAGGGGGTCAGGGGTGAGGGTGGGTGTGGTTTCAGGGTGTTAGGGTTTCGGGGTCGGGGTCTGGGTGTGGGTCGGGGTGTGGTGTCAGGATGTCGGTAGGTCGGGGGTCGGGGTGCGGTGTCAGGGTGTCTCCTTCTCCTTCTTCTGCTTCTCCTTCTCCTTCTTCTCCTTCTCCTTCTCCTTCTCCTTCTTCTTCTCCTTCTTCTTCTCCTTATCCTTCTCCTCCTTCTCCTCCTTCTTCTCCTTCTCCTTCTTCTCCTTCTC